>WAAE01022444.1:0-161540 GCA_013400495.1 Nicator chloris
TATTATTTCTTATTTGTTGTTATTAGCTTCCTTCTATGAAAAATTCTGCACAGAAAGGAATTTTTTAAGAAATATGAAGGCAGTTCAAGTTTATAGCTTTTGCAAGGTCTGAGAAAATTCCTCAGATATTTTAGAATCCATCCTAATAGAATATTTACCCTTTTTGCTTAACTTTGCAATTTATAGAATTGGTGATATAGCCTCATTATGAGTATATACAAAATGTCTTTTTCTAAAGACACTACTTGAAGCTACCCCAAGTAATAGAATGGCAGCATTACCTTCTAGGTAATAGAACAGAGAGAGGGAGAAAACAGAGGCAGTGAAGAACAGGGTTAAGTTTTTAACTGAAAGGAGTATAAAGATCTGTAAGGGTTGTCCCTGCTCCCAGACTCGCAGAAATACTCAGTTCCTAGAGTGAAAGTTCAGATGTGGGCAAGCAGAGATGTGAAAGAAGCAAGGAGCAGGCAGCAGGCAGCAGCTGTCTGAAGAAGGCTGTGCACGGTTTGAGTGGTTGCCTTCCAGCATGGCATTTTTCCTTCCAACATAATGTTACATTTCAGTTCCATTCTCTAAGTGTTTTTTATACTTGGCCTAGTGCGTCTACAGTGTTGAATATCTCAGATGAGAAGGTGTCTGAATGTGTTTGGAGTTCTTCTCTAGGACTTGTCTGAAATTTGTGTTGCTCTTCTTTTTGCTCACCAAGCCAAGAATTGAGAGCTCCTAATCCCAACACAATTTAAGACTGTGGTGGGTGTTCCATAGCAGTATTGTAGGGGTTAGATCACTGAACAAGGACACAGGATATCTGGCTCCAGGTACTGCCTACTGCACCTCCAGATTTACTCTCCTGAGGAGGCACCACATTAAGGACTGGTCTGGAGGATCTGCTCACCTTTTTCCTCAAATCTGCCCCTTCCTCCATATTTGCCTGGCTCCTGGGATGCTGTAGAAAGCAGAGCCACTGCCAGCACCCATTCTTCCAGCTGCATGAAAGTGATGTCCACACCTCTGTGCTGCACTGTCATGTCCTGCCTGGTGCACTGGATGTCTTTCGAACAGGACTGATGTGCAGAGAACTTGCCCGTGGCTATAAAGTGTAGATAGTAGAAAAAGTCAGCCCAGAGCAAATTTTCCAGGTGTTGAAGATGTGAAAGTCTAGAAGTTAGATGGGGATTGTGGGGATTGCTTTCTTGGGCTTCTGTAGTTTTGGTCCAGAATAATCTCTAGTGGGTGAAACATCACATCGCTCCTTCTGGGAGCGAGTCTTGTTTACACATGGAGAAATGTGACAATAAGTGCTGAGCAGCCAACAAGTGTTATCAGTGAGCTTTAAAATAAGGGAGTAGAAAGGCTGTCTCCCACACTGGGAGACAACCACACGACTGGAACCATATGAAGTCAATTAATGAGATTTTTGGCTCCTGAGGAGAATGGAGAAGAGAGACACAATGCAAGGAATTGAATTTTGAAATTGAGGTTATATTGAAGGCATTTATAGGATTAGAGAGACTTGCAAGAAGTGGGGAGGAAAAAAGGGTTTTGATTTCAGATGTTTAGGGAAGGTGACTTTCTAGTGTGCAGGCCAAGGGGAAACAAAAAAGTTTTTCTGCTTGGGCAGAGTCCACATTTTCTTTGAACTTTCTCCCTTATCAGTCTGCTGTTGCACACCAGTCAGGTGGGGAAAACAGGATTATGTGCCTCCTTCCCCCTGGAGCGTCCTGTGAGTCACTGATTGGGACATTGTAGTCCTTGGTTTGTTCCACAGGTTGGCTGTCAGCATCTTAAAATATGACAGCCAAGGTTAGAGAAAAAGAGCTGATCAGGCTGGAAACTTTTTTTTTATTTTTAAATGAAAAAGAGAAGTAAAGCGTATTTCTGAAGGAGTAAATACTTGTTAAATATAAGAAGATTTATTAATGCATGACTGTGAATTAATATGATGACTCAAATAAAAAGGTGAGTCTCTGCTAAGAGTGAACCAATACTGTTGCCTTTCATCCTCTAAGTATCACTAGAAACTTTCTTTTGCTTGTCTCCTTTGTTCACTGCATGGCTATTGCCTTCAGAAAAGGAAAAAAAGTCATAGCTAAATGTTGAGTGAGAAGAGCTCATTCCTCCCCTGTGGTGCAAAATATAAATAGAAGCAAGTGACCAAAATATAGAAGAACTTTCCCTAGTTTGTACAATAGTTCAATAAAGAATGGGGATGTTGAACAAAGTCTTTTGATTCACATTGCCATTTTATGCAAGCCTCAAAAGTTTCCAATCATTTTAATTATCATAATGAAATTCCCTGTTGTTTTTGCCAGACTGTTTTTGTTGCATTTTATTTGGTTTTTGTTTGCTTGTTTGTTTGTTTGTTTTTGTCAGAGAAAACTGCTTTTAGGGAGTGAATGCGGAGTTAAAATATGTGCCAGATAGTGGGAGAAGATAAGTACATGATCTCCTGAATCTGTACCTTCATGTGGCTCACCTATTAAAAGGAAGTAATCTAGAATATCTCTTCTTAGTGATGGTTGGTCTCCCCTCCTAAGTTATCTTTTGATTATGGCATTTCTGAATAGTTGTCTTACTGTGTAACCTTTTAGCTTCAGTCTCACTCTCTTGGCTTTCAGTGTGAGGGTTCTTACACGGATTTCCCTTGAAATAAGCAATATCATCCTATCAACACACAGTGTTGACCTCAGGGTGCTACAAACCACTTGTGACAATTCACTCACCAAGGGGCATTCCTGAAATCTGTAGATTATGAGATTTAGAAGCAGTGACATCTTCCTGTGTTGATTCCAATATGCTTTTGAGGAGGTTTTGCAGAATTTTGGTTTGGTTTGTTTTTTGGTTTTTTTTAGTAGAGTTTAATATAAAATCTTTTGGTTATTTTTACACAGGCATGTTTTCATTTAGCCTGCAATGTTCAGGAACTGAATGTGCCTTTTGTATGTATGCAGAGCCCTCAATAAAGAAAAGTCATGTTCTCGCAGTTCCAGTTAGCACTATAAATAGCTTTAGAATAATGTTGTGCTGAGAGTCATAGAGAGCCCCCATAGATACCTCCCAGAATCTCGTCAAAAGGCAGAGGAGCAATGTTCTTTGGAGCTCAAAAGAGAGAGAACTCTTACTGGTTATGTCTCTTGACGTGAATTTCACCCAACATCACAAGTAAAAGAGAGATATCCTCTAGTTTCCTTTTACCCTTTTACCCTGGTCATGTTTCCTATAAAACTGCTTGAGCCTTAGTAAAGGCAACTGCAATTACAGTGTCAATTAAGTGTTTATGAAGAGAACTCAAGGATAAACCTCTCTGTTCCACATCCATTTCCTCCTGTCCATAAAGAGCCCTGTTTCTCTGACAGCTCTTTCATCATCATCAACTTGACCTAATGCAGAATTCTGTCTGCTGTGTCCTTTTGTGATGCTGTGGATGTCTCAGCCATTCTTCAAGTCAGCTTGGGCCTGCTCTTGTAGCTTCTTTCTGCACAGTATCCTTGTGGTAAAGCCTGTCCCAGCTATCCACGCAGCTAAAAAATGACTCCTGTAGAGTCTTGAGTCTCACTTACTTCACCATCAATTTCCCTGGCCGTGACTTGACAAAAGTAGTCTCGCCCTACTCTCATTCATTCAAAATAAGCACTTCTGTCTTTTTTTTCCATTTCACTTTGTTTTTCTCCATTGACTCCTTCTATTCTGTCTCATCAAGACTAACTACTAGCTTCCAGTGTCAGGGCTGCTCACAGTCTGTAGCTCCCTACTCAGTATTTTTTTTTTTATATATATGAAAAGACTGACTTCCCTCTGTAGATGTTAAACCACATCAGTGTCAATCACTTGCCCACAGTATTCTTATACTAACATCTCTTACCTTTCTTATGTGATTCCTTTGGGAAGGGGTGGAGATCTTGGATATCTAATGACATGTTTCATTGTCCTCCCACAAATCCTTAAAATGCTCACTCACTGTGATGCCTCAGTGTTCTTGGCACCACTTAGATTAATCAGTTACTTGTGTAACTAATTACACTGTTGTACTGTAACTAACATGCCATGCCCAGTCCACTGTGTTTCTTTGAACATCCTCATCTGTGTCCTAGCTCCTGCTGATTGTTTGAAAGATAAAAGTTGCTTTGAGAAGGAGGCCATCATTGTAATGTGTTTGATGTTTGCACGAAGCCTGGCACTCTGAGTCTTGGCAGTTCAGAATCAGGAGGTGATGAAGGTGTGCTTTGTGTCGCTGGCTCTATGTAAATGGTCGATGGACTGTGATTTGTTGTCGATTCCAGCAGATTGTCCCAGACACCTTCACTGAACTTGCCACATATGCCACTTTGATAGTAATATACAGGCAGGCATATAACACCTAGAGGTGTTGATACATCATGAAATATTTATAAGTATAGGAATAATGTAAAATCTCATCCAGACTCGATCTGTCATTTTGAAACATTTCATACCTGAAAAATCTCACTGTGTTCAGTACAGCCACGCATGGAGACTTTATGGAGACTGCAAATGCACTTTTAGTGTGGATTGAAAATGAATAAACCAAACTCTGAAATTCAATTTAGTTTAATTTTAACACCTGATGTAAAAAGTTTTAAAGTTTTTTGCATGCTGGGGACAACATCATTTTTAATAATCATTTGGAATGTGTCTCTGTGTTAGCTAATTGCAGCTTTAAAGTAATTTTTATTCCAAAAGTGTGTTTGAAAAATGCATCAAGGCACTGAATTCCAAAATACAGACTAAAAGGTGGAGCCTTGATATGTTGGGCTTACATCTGTTCAGAGTATCCAAGTGTATTTGCATTCACTGATTTTGGTTGAAAAGTTCAGCACAACATCTTAGCATCTTAGTTCAAGATCTATCAGAGTTTTACAGATACCATGATAAAACAATGTTGGCCTTCAAATTAAAGCCGTCTGTTAGCAGTAGATTCAGTAATTGCTGATTACTAAAATGCATTTAAAACTTAGACACAGACAAAACCACATTGACCAGTGTGCTGAGTCATGGCCAAATAACAGCAGCCCAGGCACCATTATGCTGTGCTGTTATACATGCTGTTCATCTTCCCCACTGTGAAATCCTGCATACATCACCATCTCTGCCCTAATTTTGTCATTAAAGCTCTTCATTAAGTTAAATAGCCCAAACAAGTTATCCTTTGGAAGTTCTGATTTAGCTCTCTGGAGTGGTTTTTTTAGCCTTTAATAATAAGCCATATATAGATGCAAACAAACATTTTCAAAAAGCAAGTAAATGGGCTTATGTGTGTCTGCAGGGAAATGTTTTGACTCTGTAACTATGATAATGTGATTGACAAGTAGAGAAACAGCAGGGGTTATTTTATTTTTCTGGCTTGGTAAGTGAAATGCTACCTGGATGGAACACAGACATGTAATCCAGTGAAGCATTTTTCCCTTTCTAATTAGTGATACTTTGATCTCCTTGGGGGAGACCAATTTGTGGACCCCATGCTGCATTATGCCTTCAATAAACATATATGGTGATTCTTAAGCACAGATCAAGTAGCTCAGCTTCTGAACCCTGATTTTGCTCTCAGTCTCAGTATATTGCTGTGTGATTTTTACAGCTTGGCATCTTGTAGAATTTGTGGAGTTAAAAATATACTTGTGTTGGATTAATGAACTCATTGTGAGAAGTGCACCTCCTTTTTCCTTCGTTTGGGATAAAAGATAAGCTGGTATTTAATTTAGTCAGAAAAGTTAAAATCAAATGGTTATTTTTCTTCTTTTAAGTGACTTATAATTTCTCACAATTAGGTAGTAAATTATATATTTTGAAAAAGAACAGTGAAAAAAAATTGCACTTATTAGCATTGAAATCTGTCTGGAAGTGTGTATTGCCATGCAAATAATTGCTTCTTGGTTCCATCCCAGGCTCTGCCACTGATCCACTATATTGTAACAAGCAGTCTACTCATTTGGTTCCTTAGAGACAACGTGTTAAATGGAGGTGTGACCACATCACTTACAAACAGTGTGATGTTAGTATTCAGGTCTCAAAATTTATCTACACTTAGAATCCCCATTTGTTTTAGGTGGAAATAACTTTTGGATGGATCTCAGGAGCATTATTTGTAATATACATGTTTGAGAGATGATTAGTGGATGAAAAGTTTATATAAAGTTCTGTATTTTGAATTCTGTTTTTGTTTTGGTGGCGTAACAAAGCAGAAGGAAACCAAAGCACATTACTAAGAGATAATGACAACACTCAAAGTATCAGACTGAAGAAAGGGAAACTATTGTGGTTTAATCTAATCTGATTCAATAGTGGTGAAGTAAGCACACTTTAGTCTAAAATAAGAAATCTAGCGTATCTATTTTCCAAAAATTAGACCTGATTTAATGCAGTAAGTAGTTTGATTGTTCACACATGATCTTCTACATCAAATTCAGGAAAGCCACACGGCTGACAGGCTTGTTTATCTGATGTTGTGAAGGAAGTTCTGGTTGTGATGGCAAGACCCCTGAACCTGTGTCTGGACAGAAGGAAGTCTCATGTAGCCAGTGTTTGCTGTACAGTTGGAAGCAACATCTTAACCCAAGGAGGTTTTCCTATCAACCACTTTGTAATAGGGCAATAATTTTACTGCTTTTCCGTTTGATATAGCAATGTTATCTCTGTGGGACTATTTGAGATACTGTTAGGTTTTTTGGTTGTTTTTTATTTTTCTGTCTATAATAAGCAGTTACTCCAAGTGTTACTTGAAATAGCAGCTATTCTCCCTTAACTGCAGTTTTATTTTCTTTTGGCTTTTATTTCAGCTGCGGGAGCCAGCTGCTCCAAAGAGTGTGGGAAGCTGACTTGGAGGCCTGTCAGCTGTTGATCCGAGGGTTTCAGCTGAAAGAAACCAGTTGCTGTGTTTTTGAGGAAGAAGAGAACCAAATGGATGAGATGGAGATGACTGCTGATGCCCCACCTGATTCTGAAAAAAGAAGAGAAGGTCACTTTCTAAAGGGCACAGAGTGGGGTGCTGTTTCCTGCCCCAAAACCAGGGAGCTGAAAGAGGTATCTGAAATAGTCTGCAGCTGCTTTCCAAGGGATACTGCTGGTTTTCCTTTTGGGAGGAGGAGTTGAATCTTTGCGATGGGTCAACAGGGCAGGTTAAGTATGAACTTAACATCTGGCTTCCAATCTGGAACACGAGTAAAATAGCTTATTAGCTTCTCAGAAGTCCCTCAACTCTTTTTCCTTTTACCATCAGTCTTTTTAAAATGCAGAAAGTATTCAGGCAATAAATACAGAGTGGACATCGGGATTTAAAGGAAAAACTATTAAGTATTTAAGCAAAATTATCAGTTGTTCCTCATCTCACTGACGAGTTTCTTTCTGAGTTGGTTCTGCTGACTTGTTAGCCTGGATCATTGTTAGATGACATGAAGAGAGAGTTAGTTTTCCTCCCTGAGTGAAGTGGTCAAAGGCTTCTGATACTATGGATGCTAACAGGCTTACAGCATCCAACAATTATTAAAAGAAGGAAAAAATCATGGAGTGTAGAAGGTTTGACAAATTGCTTTTAAGTTTTCATGTTTTGATCTGGAATGCTATCCCTGCTTGAAAAATCAACCACTATCTAATAGTCTTTTAACTGTACTGCCTAGGTAAACAAGCTGTTAAAAAAGCTTAATCACCCAACAGCACCACTGTGACAAAAAGACCCTCCAACAGCAGTTGTTAGTTTTATTACCATGGAATTAAGTTGAAAAAAAATTAAATTATGCTTAATTGCATCTGATGTTAAGAGCCATTGAACTGTGCATTGCTCTGAAGTCTGCTGCCTAATTTTGCATTTATCCAGGCTGAGTCTTAGTGGAAGGCAGACCCAGACCTGACTGTAAAATCTCCTCTTGTTAGTAAAATTCTGGTTTTATACTGGGCTTCAGTAGTTCTTGCAGTCTTTTCCTGGGACAAATGGTTTACAGACTGGCTTCACATAGAGAACATTTTTATTAGCAGTGGTCAGCTCGGCTTTGATTCCACCCCCATCACTGCCTTACCACATTTTTTACGAGTCTGCCGAAATATTATGAGGAGCTCTGTTGGTTATGGAAAGCTGTGCTCCTCTTTCAAAACTGCTTAGAGGCTCTGCAGTGTTTGGGATTTTGTGACTGTTTCTCTAGCACTCCTGATATTTGTGCTACAGATTAGCACGTGTTTCACCCCTACAAGCCCAGGCTGTTTCCCTGGAGATCAACCTCACTACCCAAGAATGACAGCTGGGCAGCTGAAGTGAGGTGACTTCTGGTTGTGGAGAGATGTGTGGGACTTGAGGGATGGTTCCCCATATCTTGAATGAAAGAGGAATCTGTATTTGCAGGAACTAAACTTTTAGGGAAGAGCCATAACAGATTATTCCCTGACATCTCTTAGTGATTCATCACAAGGCAGAATATAAAAGCAAACGAAAAAACCCAACACAAATCATGGTAACTTCTGGTTTTGAACATGTCGAAGTGCAAGAAAAAATCCGTCTTGAATTGTAAATGGTCTTGAAAAACAAAACACTTCTGAAGCATTTAAATGCTCTCTGTTATATGGTACTATATATTTTATTTAAAAATAATTCAGTATTTGTGGCAAAAAAATAGTGATGTGGTGCTTAGTCTCTCAATTTAGCCATTTATATGACTTTGATGGAAAAACTTACTCTTTGCCATTAGCAGGGAACCTTTTCATAGCCCCTTATCAGCAAGTGAGGATACCTAATAGAAAAGCATGTATTTGTCAAAATACTTGGTTTCATGTTATTTAACAAGGCTGTGGTGGCCCTGTGACTGGGGTAGCTTGCTGTGGTTGCCATGTTTCTGGAATGACTATTCTGTTCAACTGTGTCACAGCCTCTGTTCCCCATCAGGGAATTTCTAGGGAGCACCATTGGCCACTGAAGCAGAAGGAAAGAGTCGTGTTCTTTGTACTTAGAGGTTACTGAATTAACTACTTTGACAAGATATGAAAGGCTGATAATAGCATACGTGCATATATGCCTTGGAAAGTACATTTCATCCCCAGGTGGTTGATTTACTTTACAGTGGAATTCTGTAAATGAAGCTCTCCAGTTATTTATTGTGTCGTATAGAGCTAAGCACAAGTGCCAGGTGAATATTGGTTTTGTTGATGTGTACTATAAATACTTCTTTTGCATATAACTATCTTTCTCTGTAGGTTTCCTTAGAAAGCAAAAAAACCCAAAAAACAACAAAACAAATAAGAAACATAACAATAATAAAAGCAAAATAGATGAAAGAGCCCTTCTCGTAGATCCTTAGATACTGCTTTGCAGAGGGGCCATTTATCATTTTTAATTAAATATCCTCACTAAATCATAAAATATGACATGTTCTGGTATAAAAATATGTACAGTATAAATTCTTTGAAAGTTTGTTATTTTCCTGTCATGTGAGCACAGGTTTATTAACTGTCAACAGTTATTTTATAGTTTTCATAACTGTGTTTTTTAAGACACTGCTGATTTTTTTTCCCAGTTTTTATATGGTAGACTGGCATCCCAAAATAATTCAGTAAATCAGGCTTCCTTTATAACACTGACTGTTAACTGGGGATGAAAATCAGATGCATTGGCAGCTCAGCTTGTTGAAACATCATTAATGATGTTTTGATGAAAACTAAATAAGGTGAGGCCAGCAAAAATCATCCTGTGAACCACTCTGACTTACTTAAATAAGATGTGCTTCTCTCAACTGAAGATAACTCATTAGGCTATAGCATTAAAAAAACACTGGAGCAAAGTTGCAGACAATATTGCTACTCTCTACTCTCATTGTCATGTGGATGTCAGCCTGTCTAATATGCTTGATATAGATTCTTGAATTCTCATATAAGTGTGTACTTTCCAGCTGGTAGCTATGTTGATGAAATTAGGGTGGCTCATCGTTTCAGTTGTGGTTTGACTTTTTTGGACTATTTGGGCTTGGTTTTCTTCTAAGTCTCTGAAGAATGAAAGGTGGGTTTTAGTTTTCATCCCAGAAATGTTCCATGCTTTTAAACTGAGTGATGTGGAAATTGCAATGATCATTACTACATGGTTAGATGCATGTCTGGGTGATCTCCAAAATATACAGTACCATTTCATTTCTCTCCAGACATTAATGCCTGCTTCTTCCACTCCTTATAACATCTTGCTTTGTTTTTTGCTTCTTGATAATGTATGTGTAAGCAAACACTTTTATAAAAAGCTTTTAAAACCAGCAAAACCACCAGTGATAACTGACAAAATGAGAAATTTGTGTGTGCTGGGACCTCCCTAACAGCAAGTAACCTGATGAATGTGTGTGTGTGTGCACCTGCAGGCTTCAGTTCCTGACCTATCCTTTTTTCTTCTTCTGCTCTCTGGCATGCTGTGCAGTGCTCCCTCTTAATCACTATGAAGGAAAGAAACACCTACTAGATTTCAAGAAAATTGAGGTGATTAAAGTTACAAGGTAAAATATAAAATTCGGTAGTTTTACCTTCTGTAAGTCAGCATTTTTGGTAGTTGTCCCATCAGGATTGTTTGTAGTTAATTTCTCACTTTGTCATGACAAAGGAAGTAGATAACATGGATAAGGATAAGGCCTGCTGTCTTTTGCTCTTCTCTACATACTTCAGTTTGGCCATCTGGGATGATGTTTTGGGGTTGGTTGAAGATCACTCTGGTGTTAGGAAAATGTTCTATAGTTGTAAAGCTTTCATGTGATTAAATTTTTAAAAGGTACTGAGGTCTTGGTGGTACCAAATGGACCATCACAAAAAATAATATTTAATGTGATGTCTGCCATTAGACAGAAGTTATCATGGAACATGATACAACATTTTTCACAATTTACTGATAGCAAGCACCAAGAAAGCCTTTGTGAGCAGACTGTAACTGATCACTGTGCATTGGGATAGCCTGTGGTCCAGGAGGCAAATGTGTAATGTGTAAAGCACAAAGCCTTTTGAAAGCTAAATCAACTCTGCATTCATTTGAGCTTTAATTAAACACTGTATTTGCAGAGCTTAGAAAATAATTTGGAAATTTTAAATTCAATCTTAGTTTTAAATGTCAGCATTAAGCATTCGTGGAAGTCAGCGTTTGTGTGTTTCTTGTGTTGGTCCAAGCAAAAAAGGATGGCAGTGGCAAGAGGCAGCTGGTTTGTACACAGTGGTGAGATCCTCACGGTACAGCCACGTGTGGAGCTGTGCAGCACAGTGCCCCTCAGCAGCATCTGGGACTGGGCTGGAGTTCTGCTGCTAAAAATGCCAGCTCTTAGGTAGGGCTTGTAGCACCTCAGTAAGCTCAATGCTTGCATGGGACTTAGCAGTAAAAACACCATCCGAAAGTTCATATTACAGGCAAGAGAAATGTAAACCTTTTCTTCAGATTGATTGCTGAGAATAGTATCCAGTAACAATTGTGATTGTATGGCAGACTAATGATTCTGCACTTTTATTATGTTTATCTATGTGTGTGTGTGTGCATACCAAAGCAGTATCCCAATTTCAGTTTATTATCAACAACACTGTTATGTGTGATTAGTATTAATGATTTTTCTATGATGCTAACATCAAATTTCTTTGCTCCTCAGCCAGTCAATGAAACATTGGCTAATTTCTTATAGACTTTGCAGATGAAGGAAATTTTGAAAGAAGAACTGACTATAGCTAGCATTTGTTACCAATAGGAAACATTGATTGGGTGTCTCATTTTTCCTGCCCAAAATAATTTATGAAATTCATACCAAAAAAAAAAAAAAGCCTGTAGAATCTTGAGGGGCATACAGATGTGCAAGAGCTTGATAGAAAAGTTTGTTTCAATCCATAGTTAGTCCTTCAGTTTTAGAGCCAGTATTCCTTGTGGGTTTTAAGTGAGAAGCCAAAGCAGGCTTTAATAAAATATATTCAAACGTAGCTTTAAATATCGGGTGGCTGCCACTGCCCCATTACAAATGTAATTTAAATCTTTAAAGCATGTGAAGAAAATTGATCCAATTGTTCAGCTTACATAACTTTTTATTGTGCTGTATGGGTTTTATAAGTTCCATTAAAATCATTCTGTTTATATAGCATGTATCTACTGTATACTTAATAATTTATCTCTAACAGGTTATGGAAGACATTGCATTTGGAACAGAGGGTCATTTATCTGAGGTAAGTGTTTCCTAGGCAGTATAAAGGGGTGATATTGTACAGACTTTTCTTTATCTCAATTGGAATAAATGACACTTGTCTTTATAGTGTTACCTTTGCTTTAAAATTGCTAGAGAGTGTGTGAGCACTTGGAAAAGCAACACAATCACTACTAGAGTGAGCCAATTCCTTTTTCTCTTTTTTTTTTTTTTCTATTGTAGATAATGGCATAATTACTGAGTATTTCAGGGAATTTATAGTTAAAACCTGTGCTAATATTTTTAACACATACCAGCAACAGGATGAACACACTGGGGAAAAGAAGAACCAGTAATATTTAGTCAGCCCCACTGTAACATTGTCATGATGCTTAGGAATGGAACAAAATCATGATACTTAGCCTGCTTTCTTGTGTGCCACTAAAAATACCTTTGAATTTGTTCTTGAAGTATAAAAGCATACAAGCATACTGCAGCAGAATACACAGTAACAGGAATTTCATCTAAATGAAAATACAGGATGGTTGTAATTTTACACCAGTTTTGTAAATAAAAAGATCTCGGAACATAGTCCATATATTTAAGAAAGCCAGGATAATTGAGTAACATGAGATGCATGGTCTATGAGAAGAATCTGCTTACATATGACAGTCTGTCTACTTAGAAACTAAGGATTTTGGTAATATATGTGTAAGGAGAGTTGCCCTGGTTCTAAGAGCTGTACTGTTTCAATCTGGTCCATTTTTATGTCAGTATGCCTTGGGTTGCAACTTGCATAGTAAGGAAATTTAGTATCCAAGCATTGTGTCCAGCCAGCAAATAAATTATGTGGACAAGTGTAACCTTCCCCAGTTCACCTTCTATAACAGCATACATGCCTCCTGTCAAGTACAACTGACAAGTGCTCCAAACCAGGCAAATGTTAAATAAATAAATATTAAAATTTAGGATAACTATTCAGATGAAGCATTTCTTTAGATTCACACTGGCGAATCCAAAGACTGTGGAGCAGCTGGAATGCTCCAGGAAAGATAATCTAAAGGCAACATCAAGCTCAGATTGTTGACTTTGTGTTCAAGGAGACTGTGGCATGAGGGCACACCTAGGATAGACTGATAGGCTGTGTGTAAGTTCAGCGTAAATAAAAACAGGAAGCCTTGAGAATGAAGGTGAACTTTGCTGTGAATTAGAAATAAACTGTGTGGCTGCTTATGTCCACCCATGACATGAAATAGGGGCAGGTAAGCCCATGGGATAAAGGCAGGAAAAAGCCCGACTGCCATCAGGGCAAAATACTGAGGGCACCAGAGTTCACAGGTGTACAGGGCTGCCACTACAGAAGAGTGCTTAATGTCTTAGAGTCCTCAGAAGCAGAGACACTTTTGAAGTTTTGTCAGAGAGGGGCAAAAGTGCATAAAGAGAATAAAAAGCATCAATAGAAATAGAAGGAAATACGCTAGAAAGCCAGGCTCTACCACACTGCCACAGCTGGACTGATGGTGACTTGGTAGAGAGCTCTCCATAAAGCTCTGTGAAAGTGTCAGCAGCCTGTACCATGTCAAGGTTTTGCCTAAATGTACCTTTGGTGCTCTGGTCCCCTAGTTCACACTGGACAGTCTCCCCACTGCCTGCAGGAGAGCTCCCAGTTAGTCATTCCAGATTGTTGCACCTTAGTGACTTGGGAGCAGAGATGGGAATGAACAATACTGGGAACCACCTCTGAATGAAACCCAGCTATACTGACTCCTTACACAGCAGGGTGTGGACACAGGAAAACAGTTTGGTACTTTTGTTTCTTCTTCCAAGTACTGACCCACTGTGAATTTTTATTGGTAAGTCAGTAAATAGCCTCATCCTCCCACAGCAGGAGCTGGAATTGTCCCAGTGTAATTAAATGAGCCAGTGCAGTAGTGTGCTCTCATTTTAGAAAGTCTGCAATTAGGGAAGATCTTCAGTCTGCTAGGGATGAGAATAGGAAGACTGCTGTCAGGCCACAGCAGGGTGCTGGAAGGCAGTGAAAAACTCTATTCCTGCAGAGTTGGTTTTCCAGGGACACTCCTCTGTAGCTGTAATAGAAGATACACAAAGGGAAGAATTGCCAGCGTTGGACTGTAATTCTGATGAGTCATTTAACACTCCCATGTGGAGAAGGGAAGGGGATCAGTGGAAGCAAAGAGAGTGTGGGAAAAGCATGTGACGGTGGGAAAGAGGTAGGTCACAGCTGGCTGGAAGGTTTTATGCCTAAATTGTTGCATATGAGAAAGTGGGGAGTGTGTTGTAGTGCTGAAGTCTCTTAAGTATATATAACCATGCTGATGGAACAAGCGAGCAGTCTGTAAGTGGAAGGTGATAAGAGCAAAAGTAATTGGGAAACAACCTCCATCCCTTTTCTGAGAAAAGTTAGATAGCTACCTCCATGAAAATCAGAACAGAATCAGGGAAGCAACAGGGCAGTTTCTGTGGGACAAACTCTGTAGGAGGAGGAATCAGCAGATATTCTTCAGTACTGTCCAAAAGACATCAGGTTTATAGTACAGCACCATCTTCTTTTGGTGCAGACAAGTGCAAACACAGTCACAGACTACATATCTGTGTCAGCAGTCTTTCAGTGGCTCAAAAGTTTTGACAAGGAAAGGACAAAAATGTTTGCAAGAATGAGTGTAGAAGGGTACTGCATGGTGTAAGTGTGAAGCAGCAAGACCCCTGAGCACACTAAGCTACATTATACAGAAGACGTGAAATGGCAAGGGAGTTCAGGGGTAAGTTGGATGCAAGGGAAAGGTGAAAGCAAGCATGTGTGTCTTCTAATAGGAAAGGTGAATGAGAGAATAAATGAGATCAGAATTTTTTTTTCTTTCTTATTCTCTGTGCTTTTGGTCTTTCTAAATATTATAAGCTACATCCAATTATGTAGTGCTCCTAGTATTCACTACAAGGTAGCAAGAGACAAATGCAGTAAAAGATCCAAAGGCAAATGAGATGTACTCAAGTCAGGCTAGATGGATGAAATTTCTCCTGAGCACATAGGAGCCAAGAAAAACAATCTCCAAACCATTAACAAGCTCCTTTGAAAACTCCTAGAGGAAGCTTGAAGTCCCAATGGATCAGTAAAGGCAGACTTTGTGTTTGCCTTTAAAAAGGAGGCAGGCCAGGAGTTTATGTGCCAGTCAACATAATTTCAATTAGGATTAGAGTTCCAAATGGTCCTGATAGATTGAAAGAATAGTCTGAAATCAATAAGAAGGGATATGTTGAAAGACAGGTGCAAATTACATTTGAGGGAGAAAGAGTCGGATTTATGTATACAAATGGTAAATAGCAGCTAAGTTGACAATAGTGCAGAAGAAGAATTTAGGTTTATAGTGGACTACAAATATAGTGGGATTCATTACCTTCATTGTGTTGGAAGAAAGGGCAAATGTCATTTGCAGCCTCATTACTGGGAATGTCAGTTGTAAGACAGAAATAATTACTGTGCTTAGCTGAGAATGCCAAAGCCTCTAGAGGACTATGGCTCTAGTCTGGACACCTCCCTCTAGACAAGACAGGAACACGGTGAAGAAAAGAAGGAAAGGAATAGAAATAAAAGGTTTAGAAATCCTAGTCTGGTTGAAAGACAAAGTCTTCAACCCCATAACACATAATGCTATATAGGAGAACTGTTAGTTATTGTTGTGTGCAACGTAAGGGTAAAATGGAATGTACCCATCTTGGTTTGTAGCAGGAAGAAAACCTGCTCACTGCAAGGGTACTTTAGCCCTGGAGCAGTCTGTGCCCTGCAGCCAGAACCACCAGATCCCATGTCAGGTGCTAAGAGCCATGCATGCAGAGAGCAGCTGAGGATGGTCACAGCAGGCTTGGTCACACTGCAAGTCACAGAGCTGGCTCTGGTGGTCCCTGGCTGCTTCCTGGGCAGCCTTGCCATGATGGTGTTGGTCATGAGTAACATGCATTGTTCTCAGTGGCCTTCCTCATCTACAGCAGCTGCCCAGGACAATGCACATGGGGCAGGAAATCTGGGATGCAGAGCAGGGACAAATTCTTTTGTTTGTTCCTCCCCTGCACTGTGGTCACCTTGTGGCCATGCAGCTCATTTATCAGAGCAGGAACAAATTCTTTTGTTTGTTCCTCCCCTGCACTGTGGTCACCTCGTGGCCATGCAGCTCATTTATCTCAGGGCACGTGCACATAGCCTGCGTGTGACTGAAGCATCTGCTCAAGCAGGACAAATACGGATGGGTGCATTTTGTTTCTAGTAATTATTTAAGATACGTTGTGGCCTAACATTCTGGAGCTTCAAGTGCTGACAATTGCCATTAACTTGTGCAAGGCAAACATGCAGCACTTCTGCCAGCTGTAGATCAATGTTCTAAACCTTGGGCCATAACACAAAGTATCTGCCTGCAAGGGCAACCCTTTTTTGTAGTTGTTATTTACATTACTTTGAGCTAAAAAAACTATTCTAAGGGAGAGACTGTTTAGTGCAGGTGAAAGAAATCTGGCTTTGACTCTGCAGAAGGTGTTCTAAAGCTTCTATTTTATTTGGATAATGATATTGCTGCTTGGAAGTAAGGCAATGCCCTTATACAAAAGTTCCCTGTAGGAAGAATGAATTTTAAGGATGTATCTGGGAATCCTCCTTCTCAGCACAGCCACCAAAGACTCTAATATAGACTCTAATCCCAAATAGAATTAATCTATCTGCTATGATACCAGTTCTTCTACATAAAATTGCTATGCTAGATGGAAGAGCATAGGAGGTGTTTGCACTGGAAAAGCTGATCAAACATTTTCCTCAAGTAATGCTGTCAAGGAGCTGTTGCTCATAGGTGGTATAATTGTAAAAGGGTAAAACAAAATGCAGCAGATGAAAGTGAAAACCATTCCCTCTGCTCTTGATGCAATATGCTAATGTTACAGCAGTGCATCAGCTGGAATGTTGTCTGTTTTTACCATTTCTTGCATCCAACTTTCACATCTGTGGGAAAGAATGAGAAGTTCTACTTGTCTGAGAAGCCAGAAGAATTACACCTTAAAAAGTAAATCACACCCATATTTGTGCTGTTTTCACCTGCTTAAGGATTTAGAGGGAAAAAAAAATCCCAGCCAGCTACATTCCCTGTTCACAGAAAAATCCATAAAGCAATATTGCATTTCAGGTCTCTCCTGACTCTTGCAATCTCTCCCAGGTGCTTCCTAAAAATGCTGTTAGAGTAAAAATAACCAAAGACTTCAGACTTACAGCATCTTGTAGCTTTGACATAACCTACAAACTTGGATGAGTTGTATTTTATGAATAAGTTGAGCTTGAGGCAGCGTCCACTTTCCTCTCAGAAATGTTGTTGATCAGTGTAAAGGGCCACTTTCCAACCAGGAGCTGTTCTGAATAGTTTGTGTATCACTGACAGGAGTTTTCCTGCCTACATAGACAAATGTCAAATAAAAATGCTACCAGTGATGTTACCAGGCATGAAAGGCACTAAGAGAAATATTTTCTGTCTACTTCTCTGGGATATCAAACCTTTTTTAAATGAGAGCCTGGAGGCAGAAACTGTGGAATTGATTGAATATTTAGAATTATTGTCGTGTATTTTTGAGAGCCCTGTATGTTTCTTCTGTTTCCATTTTCATGTTTATTTATTAATATAAATTCTGGAAACCCATAATTTATATGATGGTTCTCTTGCATTAATCACATGATGCCTGCAAGTAAATTCCTGGGGTGCTTGTCTAAGGTGTTGGAAAAACTTCTCATTTCAACTGAAAGGGCAGCTGGGTTATGTAGGTACAGAAGTAGTTCATTCATACACCATCATGGCTGTAATAAAGAGAAATTAAGCTGCATTATTAGGATTTAAAGAAATATAACCTCAACCTTACAGAGCTATTTTGGTTACTCTGAAGTGCAACTGTAGCCATTTAGTTACGGTTAAATTGTTTTCAAGTGTTCAAAGACCTAAAGAAGTTTGATTTGACTTTTGCACTCTCAGATTTCCCTGCTTTCCCATATTGTTGTTACAATTGGTTACGTTTGCCTAATATTTCTTGTTCCTTTACCTTAATTTCCAAAGTAAACAGGAGTTTGTTACATTTTTAGGCAATGCATTATGTACCCAAAATGTGATCATTCAGGAAGAGTACCCTGGATTTTTTTCGTGTGCGGAGCTTTCTGTACATAATTTTAAATGTGCTGTCGGAGTACTTGTTTGGTTTTTTCCAATTTACTGGTTTGTTTAGCCTGAGCCGTAAGTTGTGTTTGAGAACTGTCATCTGTTCTTGCATGTGTGTCACAGAATGATTCCCTAAGAGCTTTCTACTCATAGAAATGGCCTGGGTTGTCCCACTCCATAACAGCACGTGGATTCCTGCTGGTATGCTGAATAATAATTCAGCAGCTGGATGGAAGACTTTTTCCTCATCTTCTGTCACTGGTCTTCAGAAAAAGACATTCCTAGTTGCTCAAGGAGAATGTTAATTTTCTCCTGCCATGTTCTCACGTTAGAAACAAGGGGGCTTTTTCACGTCCATACGTTCTGTGGAGTGCTGCTGTGGGTCCTCAGGTTTGGTAATGCCTGGAAGTGGTGGCTTCAGTCCTGTGCACAGAGCCAGGGACTCGGCCATTGTGCTCCTCTGTGGCTGAGCTGCAGGGGTTTGCAACACAACCTCTTAACCAACCTACCCTTCTGGCTGAGCTGCAGCTGGTCCCAGTGGGATCTGCTGGATAGCCATGTCTGGGAAAGGCCCAAGGAAAGCAGGAAAGTAAAGCTCTGTGCCATAGCAGAGGATGCGCCAGCAAGCAGAGCTCTTCTGGCATTTGATTGCGTGTATGCAATGTCCTGTGATGCAAAGTGAAAGGATAGCACACAACTGAGCTCTGGTAAACGTGTTCATCAAAACTCAAATTGGTTCACAATGGGCAACATTCCAAAAAGTATTAGCATGACTTCTTTGGAAGGCCTTTGACTGAAGGTTTGATTTTTCTTTAACAACCACTGATGTCTTATAGCAACAGGTAAGTGCAGAGGACCTCAAGTACTTTTTTCTTTGAGGAGAAAAATTTTCAGCAGCTAGTATATGGCCACATTAGAAGCTGGCTTCATTAATGAATGCATAGACTAGGTCTAGCAACAGTCCAGTTTTCTGGATTCCAGCTGATTAATTACTCTTTTTTTTTTTTTTAACATGGTTCCAGCAGAAGTTCATCTTGGCACCATAATCTTTCTTTACAAATAACCTCTGTCATTACTGTAGACAGCACTATGCTGTGCCATGGGAGGGAGAGGAAAGGCTTGTCTCAGAGCTGTGCAAATTGATTGATTTTTTTTCCCCTCTTCTCATATTTGCTGCTTATTTGGGTCATTTCTCAAAGTACTACTCAATGCAAAATATAAAAAATAGCAATTACCCTTGTGCAATGTATCTGAAAAAACTTATGAGAAGGACTTTGAAATGAGTTTAAAATACTCAGTTTAAAATAGAAAAAAGTATTTGCCTGGGTAAGTTCTAAGTGGAGAAGCATTCTTTTTGAAAATTTTGCCTTGTTTAATGATAACTCAGTACGAAAAGTAGTTTCATCTTGTAATCTCAGAGACTTTGATGCATTTTCTTTGATTGCCTGAGCAAAGTCTCCAAGTACTCTAGCTAGATTTTTCTTCAGAAATATAAGTCCATTTTATGTGTGTAAGAGTTGCCGAAATGTTGCTGTTTGAAATATTTACATGACCTAAAAGTGTAAATCATATTTACATGAACAACTTGAAATTTGGGTACCTTAATGAGTGGTTAACAAGAGACCTCCCTCCCCTGCTGTGATGAGGCAACAGAGGAGCAGTTCAGAGTAGTTGTCTTCACACCCCTTTAAACATCTGCTGAAAGTGAGATTGTGACTTTTTTTCTACTGGGAAGAAGACTGAAACCACAAGCTCATTCCATTTCATATTAATCACCAATTTATTATATAGAAACAGCTTTTTGTCTGTCTAATGGGAATTTGCTTTTAGGCAGTGCCTTTGCACTGCAAAGTAGCTTATCCTCTTACTAATATTTTATTTTGCCTTTCATTTGATGCAAATTTGATGTAGAAAAGTGCAGTCAGCAGCAAACATGCTTTCTTTTATTTTTCAACTTTCTGCAGGAGTTCTTCATATTTTCTGCAGAGTTGGGAGAAAAATGTGAAGCTATAAGTGAGAAATTGGTGCATCTGGAAGATCAATTGCAAAGTTCTTCCTGCAGAGTTGATGAAGGAGTTATTCATATCCTTTTTGCTATAGCTATAGATACGTATCAATCTGTGTAAGTATGCACATGAGACATTTGCCTCTCAAATTTGCATGGAATGCTAGTTCTTAGTGTAGGTTAGATACTTTAAGAATGGGAAAAAATATTGTCTTGCTGATATGGGCATTTTTGTGTAGTAAGTCTTCCTATAGTGCATTTTCCCTGTGGTCTGATCCAGCTTTAATTGATTTAACTAGAAGTTAGTTCTTTGTAAATTAAGACTGGGCACTGAAAAGCCTTTATTGTACAGTTAAAATCCTTTTGCTAGTAATGCTTGTATAATGAAATGTGTAGCACACCAAAAGCTGCATGGATACGAGTGTCCATGCACCACCTGCATTTCCCAACATGATTTAGCTGAATTAGATGCTACATTATTGACTCAGGCTGTAGTTCGGGGTTTTTTCTTTTTAAAAAAAAATGGGCAACAGATGCATCATGTGGCATCCTACACATTTTAATCTCCCTCTCTATTTTAATACTCCAGTGCAAGTAACCAGATGAGATATTGTCTTAGGCACACTTATCTCTTTCTGTGCTTTATCTGTCAGTTTTTCTGAAGATTGCTTAACCTTTATGGCAAATTCCTTGGCCATTTTTCAAAATTTATGAGCACAAAATCTTGTTTCATTTGTAACTTTCATAGGAAAAACTTTCGTAAAAGAGATCTTGTTTTTCTCTGAGACAGGGTAAAGAAAGTAAGAACCAGTGAAGCATAGGAAGAAGACAGTACTGAGCTGGTTAGGTTTTAGTAGAGAAGAGATGGCAGTTGAGAGGATCATGAAGAGAGAGAGAGATGTTCAAGGTGCAGAGATTAGCAGAGGAGCCCTTGGAGACATGTGAAGGTGAGTAGGGGTGATGATGGTGCTAGAAAGGATTCAGTTCCTGCTAAGAGAAGGTGGACAGTCCTGCAGAGCATAGTTTAGAGAAGGAGAATAAATAGTGTGTGGAAGTAGCACTGTGTTTTAAGTAATTGGGCAGCTATTGCAAGGCGTTGAAAAATTCCTGTTCTAGAAACTTGGTTTCTTCAAAGGTAGCAGAAGGATAAAGTGAGAGGGGCAGAGGGAAGGAAGAATGGTGCTAGAGGAGGGGGGAGAGAAATCCAGTCAGTAATTTGTCACTGCTTTAAATGTTTCTTGTCTAAGCATTTCCATATACACACAACATATAGAAAGATTATTCAGAGTTCTTTTCACTATATTTGCAGTGTTCATGCTTGGTTGCAGTTGTGTTTCTCCAATGCATTCTTTTCAGAGCTGTATGGATGTGTCTTGTGTGTGTGTGTGTGTGTGTGCAGAGCTTCCAGTTCCTTTCTCCCTTGTGTTTATTTGCTCTCAAATGAGCTTTCTCAGTGGCCCTTATAGAAGAACACTGAGGGTTGGAGTTGTAGGTTCTTTGCAGGGGACTTAAGTTAATATTCAAACTGGACAGTCACGTCTGATCATAGTTACACTTTTCTGGGTAAGGAGAAAAAAGCTAAAAAACTGCATTTTTGGTTCCAGAAGATAATACACTACCTATATGTGAAATAGTAGTGTTTCTTACGTTCTGTGGAGCGTGGCTGTTTCTTCACAGCTGTTGACACTGCAAGAGTTAGTTAAAAAAATAAAATTGGTAATTGGAAATTTCAGGAGAGGTGTAGATTAATCTCATTTTAAGCCACAGTTTTCTGACAGAGATCTGACTTCCTCTATCAGTGAAATTCAGCTCATGTTCTCTAAGTACAGAAATGCACAGTGTGTGATATCCTGGTCCTAGCAAGACCATCAGCCACAAAATAAGAAATCATGTTTAAAACATAGGGACGTACAAAGAAACACTTCAGCAATTCAGCTGCCCCTCATTAACATTCAGTTGCTATTTCAGAGGTAGTCCAGGTCAATGTGCATAAAATGTTACCATCTGGTACATGTAATCACTGTGCTGTACTTCAAAAAGGAATGAGAAAAATAGCTACCACAGTGCTACAGACCTGTAGATTGTGGGGGTTTTTTATATAAAGACTCCTCAGTGCCTATAAAATTTTCTTGCACTCATTGGTAACTTGCCTGTATTGCAGGAACTAGCACTAAGATAAGAGAGAGCAATTTGCCTCAGCAGAAGAATTGATTCAATAGATGAATCTGTTGTTTGCATGGTAATCTATTTGATTTAGATAAAACAATTTCCTATCAGAGATACTGGACAATCCTGCAGTCTTCATTAAAAATCTGTAGAACTCTGAGAGCAGGAGCCTAAAGACCTGAAATTATAATGAAAGCAAAATAAATTTTTCCAAGTCCATTCACTGGTTATTTTCACCCTTCCCATATTCCTCCCTTTTTGTGTGCCTTACACATAAATGTTACAAAATGCATTAGGTCAAATATCTAACTGGGGGCTGGACAGAAATAAACTAGTGCTGTGGTCTGATTATTAAAAGACTTCCAAAGACCCCATTGAAAAAAAAATCCTGATACTCTTGAGCCATTTGCCAATGTTTAGTGTGTGTCATAGCTTTGATTAATAATTAAGTTTGTGTTAGAAGAAAAAACCCAGATGTCATTGTTTTTCATTCTGTGTTTTGATGGCATAGCACACTTAAATCAACCATGCTGCTCATCATAAGTGCCAGCACGACCTGAACAAAGGAGAAATCCAGTGATATTTCTTGGCCCTGAGTATAGGCACAGACCCACTTGCAATTCTAATTTATTGCTGAAATCTTTCATAAAAACCACTAAACGGCCTTTCTATATAAAAAGCATCAAACAATGGGGGTGTGGGACTGAATGTTAGAGTTCTCTGTAGCACTATGACCTGTTTGCTAAATTCTATGTAGTATAACCAAATAAACCTACAAAATATTCAATTATGATTGACCATTAATGAGTGTATGAAAACAGTCCACATCATTAATTGGAAAAACCAAAGGATGAGAGGTGACTCATTCTGGTGTCTGCAGAGCTGATGAGAGGTGTTACTTTCCTGATAGTAAAGGCCTGGAATTCCCACTAAAAATAAATGGAGCCTATATTGCAATTTCACAGTCATTTTGTGTTCTTAATTAGTAGTTACATTTTGATAGACAATTTGAATGCATGTAATAGTTCCTCCTGGTGGAAATGCTTTGTTGGAAGAAAACCTGGCTGTAGTATTATTACAAAAACAATCTTCTTTCCTTGCCCTAAAAATGGGCATTTCAATCAGTTATTTTGAAAGCAGAATTTTGTGACTAAACATTCATTAAATGTTGCAGGTCACTTTGCTAACCCTTCACCTTTATCCTGCATCAACTCTTGCTTTACGCGAGAACAAATTTCTTCTTCAGATGTCAAAAAAATGCAGTTACTTCCCAAAATCCCACTGGCCCTTATCTCAGAGCAGTAATAGTCCTTCATTGTCCTTCCAATGTCTTTTACCTTATAATATGTACTCTTAGTTTCTGACCTTTCCTATAAGAAGGCAACTGATTGATATTTATTTTTTGTCTCTTTTCCCTCAACATCTGGGCTGAGAGAGCAGAAGCTGCATTTGAGCAAAATGATCCCATTTTCCCCAAAACTTAAGTAATTCTCTACAGTAATTTGATCTGCTTTTTATCTGCTTGCAAATCACTGGCTCTGAGATGATGCTCAAGTTTTTCAAAGAGACAAAGTCAAATAGGTGAAAAGCTTCAAGCAAGACAGTATTAGACCTGCAGCATTGTTGAATATGGGTTGCATTTGTGTGAATATGGGTTGTATTTGTTCCCAAGTACTTAATTTACTGCTTATTTGACACTGTAGAGATGGTTTCAGTTTTCAGAGAAGACAACAGAACCAGAAGATATTTCTAGTTCAAAGCTTTTTTCTCTCCTGCCTTGAATACTGGCTCAATATTTGCAGCACTGGATAGAGAATTTAAGCATGAAGGACACATTTGCATGTGGACCCATGCAAAACTGTTTATTTGCATTTTTTAAATGGGTGAAGCTGTTTATCCAGATATAACCTCTGTGTGGATAGAGATGCCATGCTCAGCTATACACCATATATTTGTCTTAGCCATAAAGGCTCATTTGACAGTTACTTCTGTACATATGATTGTGGTGTTATTTATGAGATTATTGGAACTTGCTGTATTTTAGACCATGCAGCCACCTTTTTTTTATTGCTCCATCTTTCTGTTGGTTAACAGGTTTTTTTTCTGTCTTACTCATTTTCTTCCATCCTTTAAGATTTCTCATCCACTATCACTGAAATATTTCAATTTTGCTTTTTCTCTCTACCTGAGAAGAGTTTTGTAGTTGCCTCGGATATTACAAGTAACAGCATGTAGTGAGAGACTGCACATCAGGATTAATTAAACTTTAGAAGGTTTATGGTGTTCATGGACTGCAGAATTTATGTTTACCAGTTAGATTTTCAGCAGAGCCTCATGATTAAGCTGCAGAGGGGTGGAGAATCCAGGACTTAGAAGAGGATAATAATATCTTCAGAAAAGATGGAAAGCATAATTAATTTGTCCTTGTACAGTGCTTTGTGATCCTGGGATAGGAGAAGCTTTGTGTGTACTGCTACTACTCGTAATCAGAGACAGAAGCCCTTTAGATTAACAGAGCTGTCCAGAAATTAGAAATATGCATGAACATATTGAGAGCAAAACATCATAGCGAATGCATGTAAATACACAAAGATGAAATTTTGAGGAACGGGTAACAGAATCAAAAGCAGCCAAGACTTTTCAAAGACGTGATAATGGCTGCCTGTTCCCGTGAGGGTTGGTATAGCTCTACCATGGTCCAGTCACAATTTTTCAGAAGTAGCAGCTTAGTTTTTATAGTCACATAACCTGAGGCCATCTTTTTTTTCTTGACATTGCATTGACATTGGGGTCAAGTCAAACAACATTTCCTAATGTATGACGAAGACTGTCCTTGTGCGTTATCTTTTCTGTGTGTTGTACTTTTGAAACCGAGTTGTTTCGGTGTTATCCTGTTTCACTTCCCTTGAAGTGAGGTTCTGGCATAATGTGATGACTTACTGCTAGATACCAACCAGTTTCTGTCTTTGGGGGTCTTTGCCCTTCAGCCATACCTGTCCAGGAGGCCTTGGTGGGGATGGGATGGCCTTAGGGTTTGTTCATAGACTTGGTCATTGATTCACCATTTCAGCAGGCTCTGACTTGCCTCTGCTTGCTTGCTTCTCCACAAAGAGTCAGCTATAGAAGAGAGGATAAAATTGGTTGTCTCACTGGGCTACACCCAGTGCTTACACTTTTTCCAACAAACAGATTTAAATCCTTAAATCTGTTGCTGATTTAAGATTATCAGCAGAAAGGCCAATATACTGGTAATACAAACTTATTCCCAGTCATAGCACAAAATCTGTCCTGCCAAGGAAGCCTAGCCTAGCACACGTCAGTAGTTGCTACTGTCTCTGTGAGTGTCCTGCCTTCATCTGCCAGTCTGTTCCCTGCTGCACCCCTTGTTGCCACCACATGACACTGCCTCTTGTCATTGTGGAGCTGGGGAAAGAGGGAAGGAGAAGGTCTCTTTCAGAGGCTGAGCCATTAACCGTCGGTTTCTTCCTGAATTCATTGCAGGAACCCTGAACTAGACAGAGGAAAATAAAATGTGCAAAACTCTTTCTTAACCAAATGAAGCATTTTATACTAATTATTGGATACTTTTCAGGTGGCCTTCTTCCTTTTAATGCACAACAATACAAACTTGTTACTGCCCTCTTTGCTTTTCAACTTGTTCAAAGCATTCCCTCCCATTTAGAAGTCTCCTATAGTTTATATTTGTGTGTTCCGCACTATAATTATAATGATAATTCAGCTGACATGAAAGCTTTCTGGAGGTAAGTGTAGCAGAAACACTTCCTCTGCTACAAAGCTGATTTTGCTCCTTACCTAGATTCCCACCCCACCTTGCATAGCACACGTTGTTGAGCTCGCTAATGCCACACAAGCTGTGGTCACTTGGCATTTGTTTCAGACTCCTCCTGCTGCCCTGTTGCCTTCACCTGGGATCTGATCCACCCAGGTCTGTGTCTCTGGCATAAAAGTCCTCCCTCCATCCATCAGGGAACTCCCACCTAGTGCTGCTGCCTCCATGGTACACAGTGGTTTTTGTCTCCTTCCTTCCTTCCTTCCCGTGAGAACAGTAGCCAAGCAGTATCCCCCATCCCCTCCCTTTTTCAAACTGCTAAATAATGCTACTTGAGGACTGGAGTTTGCCTGCATTTTTCTTTTGCTAGCAAGTGTGAGAAATGTATTAATATTTAATCCAAACAATTTGGAAGAAATAGAAGCTACAATTAGATAGCCATGGCCATCTGTTGTGAACAGCAGAACAAGAATGTACTTAATAACTTGGAAAGAGAAGATGGACTGCCAATCACCTATAGATTATTCCTTAATAAAGCTTGCACAGTCTCTGCAGAGGGAGATCCAGGTGGTGAAGGAGACACTCCAGACCGTGCTGGTGCAACTTCAGTCAGCCAAGGAGGCAGGAGAAGAAAAGGCTGGAGACTTCCTCTGTGACAGCTGGTGTCCAGGAAAACAAGACTTGAAGGAATAATGAGCAGAAAGAGCTGGTAGGATGGCATTAATTCACAAAGGGCTGCTTTTAGTAACTGAATACTGTTTTACTACGCCTCAGGGATCTCTTCTCTCCCCTGCATAACTAATAACTAAATCAATTATGGAGAAACAGAGCCTGGAGGTCTATCATCAGAAGTATGCTACGCAGCCTCACATGTTTTGGCACAGATTGGGAAACAGCTTTCAGAGCAGAGCAACTCCTGTAAATGTGTAGATTACAAATTGATACATTTCAAGTGAATCTGCAAAGTTGCCTTTAATGTCAGTGTTCTCCTTGAAGGCTCATAAACACTGTCTTCCTCTACTCATGGATTTTTTTTCCCCCGATTTAAAAATGCAGCATTAAAGCTGGAACATCTAGTACTTCTTGGAAAATAGCTCTAAGAATAATAAGAACTTTTTTTTCCCCTTTGGCTTTAACAGCTTTCTTACACCGAATGTGTTTTCACATTCCTGCCAATAATTAAATCAATAGGGTGAAATTCAAGTTAACCATGTTCTTTCAACTGAAATTTGGACCTCATTTGCTTTGTGCTATTAAGTAGAGTGGAGGTAACTAACAGCAGCCCCTATAGGAGTAGTTTAACTCAATTTATTTAGGTATTAATATAAACCTTCTTTAGTATTATAGGGGTCGTAAAGCAAAAAAAAAAATCCAATGTTGGTGATTGGCATTGCTTATATTTAAATACTGTATGAACAAGAAGTAATTTATGTCTTGTTGTAAAGATTGCTACCGTTACTTTGATCTTCCTTGTAAGCTTCAGAAGGAATGCAGATTTTTTTTGCAAGACACGTATGTCGCTGTATACGCATGAATAGTTAAACATGTGTTTTTACAGGAAATAAAAGCAATACTCAAGCCAACTGGATGATTGCTCAAAAGAGTTAATGTCTTCAAAAATACATGTGTACTTCTACTTTGATACCAGTATATCTCTGATACCATAAAAAATTCTGTTGCTGAGGGAGAATTAAAAAAAAAAAAAAAACAAAAAACCTCATAATTTTGAAAAATACAACAGAAAATGTCTTACAACTCAGTACCGTACTTTTTTGATATTGTTTTTTCTGACATTTTTAGAATTACTCTTCTATTTCAGTTACTCATTTTATAGCCACGTTGCGTTTTTGCAAATTTTGAAGGTCATTGGGCTACTTTCCCACTAAGATCCTGTTCATTTTTTGTGTTTTAATGCCAGTTGAAACTTCTACCTCAGTGTTAAGTATGGAAGGAGGGAGGAAAAAAAGTGCCAGGCAGCTGAGACATACAACAGGATTGTAATTGCCTCCAGGAGCCTGTGGTCGTCCCGCCAGGGCAGCAGAGCTCAGGTGGTTTCTGTAGTCATCAGATCCTCAGGGTTGAATTACAACCCTGTAATTCAGAACATGGTTGGCTTTTCTCCGTGAGTAATATACAGGCCAGCATCCACGTTGTGGTAAAGACTCTTGGAGCTCCAGCTTTCATGGACTCTGCTACTTGGTGCCCTAGTGGAGATCTCTTGCTGTTCTGCTTGACAAGACATCCCTATTCAATACCTACCTCCCCACCACAGCTCTGGCACTTTCTGAAGCTCCCCTGAACAGATGAACAAGGTGTTTGCCTCCAGCTCAAGGCAGGAGACAAGTGCAGGTGGCACCCTGACATTCACCCCACGCACAGGACAAGCTCCATGACAAAACCTGCCTGCCAGAAAGCACTCATGGAAACCCACACGAGTTCAGGTAAACAGGAAAGAGAGCACACTGACAAGATACATCTCTTAAAACTGTTTCTTTAACACCCATAGAAGCTCCCTGGGGTTCAATACCATAGAGGGCCCAGGTTCTGCATTTCAGCAAGGAGCATTTATATAGGACCATGAGGACAGTCCCAGAGATGATGGCCAGTACACTAAACTAAGGCTGCATGACACCCCGCTCTCCCACCCTGTGGAGTTTTGTCCTTTGAATACTTAGTGCCTGCAATGTAAGCAGTTGTTAGGCCCTGGAAGTGCCTTAGAGCCAGGATCAGCTACAGCTGAAGCATCAAGTGTGCCTCCTTGCAGCAGCAAGGGCTCAACAACAGGAATAGGATCTGACCATCACAGGGGCAGGAGAACAGCACCCTCATTCCCACTAGCAAGGTTTCTTGAAGACATTTCCATTCAATTAAAAAAATGGTGTGGCTTTTGTGTTTCAAAGCTTCAAAGCTTCAAAGCACTACTGCATTTTAATAAAAACTCAGCTTAGGCAACCACTCTAATAAGACACTGAATTTCTAAGGAGAAGGGAAACGGAATCAGTTACCATTCATGTTATGTTTGTATCTGTTAACATCTATTTTATATGTAACATGGACTACTACTCCTCCTTTAATTTATTGTTCTATTGACTTCACTGTTTGTTGTGGGAACTTAGAGCCAGTAACCATCCCTTTTCTCAGACACATTTGATAATAAGCATACTTTAAATAAAAGGTATACTATGCAATTTATTGACTGCCTTTTATCTGTGAATAGAAAACTTTCAAATAAAGAGAAGAATGTTTTTAACTAACCCAGTGTCTGTTTGCATTCTGTGCAGTTTACAACATTTTAGAAGTTTCATCATGGGGAGTGGAGGAGAGAAAAGGAGAAAGAAACCACGTGTGTGACTACTATTGTGCTGCTGACAGCAGTAATTCCTTTGCTTGGGATAGTCTGTTATGCCTTTTGAAAGCATTCTAAAGACATATTCAAGACTAAAGTCTGACAGCAACACGTAGCTCTTTTCAGTGTGAGAGGGAGAAATAAGTATCACACAGTGAACTGTACAGATAGGTAAAAACCTGCACTTGAGTCCCAGCTTGACTCAGTCTTGCTGTGCAGCTGAATTCTGCCTGCCCTCCCTCAGTTCCTCACCCATGGATAAGGGCTGAAGGAAGAGCAGTGTGACTGTGCATAGGCTACAGCAATATCTGAGGTCAAAGTTGTGCTCTTACACACATTCTTTGCCATCATGAGAGGTAGGAGAGTGTGTATGGTGTCCCAAGGACCAGTTTCATACATCCTTGCTAGAATTCTCACTTCTGGGCACACTGGTCTCCCACCACCTGCAAACAATGAGCATCTCCAGAAAGAAGTTCCTTTCCTGCCCAGGTCATGTGCTTGTCCCTAGATCCAAGAGGTTTAAAGTCCAGACCCCAAAGGTTTAAAGACTACATATATATACACTACAGGCAAATAAGGCTTTCTGTGTTTATCTTCTGCCACAGCAACAGAATAACAAAATAATTTAGATTAAGTCCTTAAGACTGAGCCCAACCACTCACCCAATACTGCCAAGCAAGTCCACCACTAAACCACATCCCTAAGTGCCACATCTGCATATCTTTTAAATACCTCCAGCCCCGGTGCCACCACCACCTCCCTGTGCAGCCTGATCCAATGCTTGACAGCCCTTTCAGTGAAGAATTTTTTCCTGATATCCAACATTAACCTCCCCTGGCACTTAGAGTGAGGGCATTTCCTCTTGATCCTGTCACTCGTTACCTGGGAGAAGGGACCAATCCCCACCTGGATGCAGCCTCCTTTCAGGCAGTCGTAGAGAGTGATAAGGTCCCTCCTGAGCCTCCTCTTCCCCAGGCTGAACACCCTCAGCTGCTCCTCATCAAACCTGTGCTCCAGACCCTTCACCAGCTCCCTTGCTCTTCCAGAGCACACACAATGGACTGCTCCAGGAGAGCTGCAAGGTGAGGAAAAGCAGCTCACCTCCAGCAGTCCCTTGCATGTGTTTTGTAGGGGGAGTAGTTCACTGTGTTGAATATACCCCCCACTCGGTGCACAAACATGCCCTCGAGGGACTAAAGACTGAAGCAAGGAGAAGAGAGCACTCCAAAGAGTGTTCAGCTCCAGCCTAATATTTCTTTTTGCAATCAATTAGCTAATCCATTATTTCTGAAGCATGACAGCTCAGGCTTTTGCTATCATTACTTGTTAAATCAAGATAAGTGCCTATTTTCTAGAGCACTGGAGAAGGCAGTTCAATAATGGGCCCCAGATAGGCAGTAGTGCTGGAGAGAGCTCCAGGGTGAGATTAGAATAATCCTCATGTATCCTCTTAGTTTACTATCCTATTAAAAATGAGGCTGGGACCAAGAGATTTTTTTTTTTTTTGGTCTCAGAGATTAACATGCTACAAAGCAGCTCTAAAATATTGGATATTTTTCTGCACTGCTAAAGACGATAATACAAGTTTCTGGAGAAGTATTAAAAAATAAGAAGAAAAAAGGGCCTGTGAATAAAGGAGATTCTGCCTGAACCTGAAAAGCAGCCAAGCCAGCAGCCACAGTAAAGCATTTCTCTCAAATTTCTAATGAAGACTTGGATACGAGGCCTGGGGAAAGAACATGTGGGGCTGAGTGAGGAAGGAAATGTTTGAGTTCTGCACATGCATGGTATTCAGTCACACTTTCCCTGCTTCCTTATCTGGAAGAGCAGCGTCTTTGGAAAGGGATTGTTGGGCCATTGTCAAAGATACATAATGTCAATACAATACTAGACTATTTGTTCTTGTAATCACCTGCAAAGCTGAATAAATAGTTGATAATAATAAGCAGCCATACAGGAATACTAAGTGGCAAGAGAGAGAGAATATTAAACTAGTCAGGCACAGGCAGGAGACACATGATAGATCTCACTGGAGAAATGGAAAATTAGGAGACCTTTCCACAGTGACGATCCAATTTACAAGGAGCAAATGACCTCGAATTTATTACTTCTCTGACAATGAGACTTTGAAACACCAAAGGAAAGACCTCTCTGTTTTCTTGTCAAAGCAGGCTTAAGATTTTGTCTGTCATCTCAATCCCGAAACCTAAAGTTTTGTGCCCTCTCATGTTTCCCTGTAGCAGCAGCTCTAGGGCAAGGCTCAGGAGCAGCAGCAGGGAGCCAGGCACAGCTCTAAAGGTAGAAGTTCAGAGCTGCATCACCGTTTACTCCTTTAATTTCACTAACATGAGCTCCTGGAGCAGCAGCTGACTGGCTCACCCAGCTATTTTCCTCACTTAGATGGGCAACACTGAAGAGCAAGAATATGGCATTGCATCTGTACACAGTACAGACAAGACTTCGTGAGCATTGACAACTCCACTGTGCCCCCACCAAGTAAAAGCAAGTGAGGTTTCAGAAAAAGAGGTACAAGAACCTCTTTGGAGATTAGGGCAAACTAATTTAAGTTGTAAGAAAGACCAACAGAATTCAGCACAGATAGCTTGCCAACTAAAGCCCAAAATGTGACCCACTCATGTCCTTTCGTATTTACATGGAGAAAGATTTACAATGCCTACTGATTATTTCATCTAGCAGAAATCACAAAACAAAAAAGAAAAAAAGATATTTTTAGCAGGGAGAGTAATTATCCACTGAGATTTTTTTTCCCCAGAAGTTGTGAATAAAACCCTTCTGCATCCCAGATGTAATGCACTTGGCACAGAAAACACCACAAATCGGTTTTACCCAGCTTGTATGATACCTGTAGAACTGAAGAATAGTCACAGTGCTTTACCTTAAATATATGCATTTATCTTATTAGCTTTAAAAAAAATCAAAAAAATTGAGGCAGAGAAAGAAGAAATGCTTTCATAAAGTGTTGTTTAGCTCAGAGGCAGAGTTGGAGGACGGAACAGCTGAATGTCAGCAAGTTGGGAAAGCCTATTTACCCACTCTCTGATCTTGACCTTCGCTCAAAAGGGCAAGTGAAACCAAATGCTAGGGAAGGCTGCCTTGTAAATCTTTCCCAGGAAGCAAAGACTGAAGCTTTTACAAAACGCTTCACAGCCCGACTAGGGAGAAGCCCAGGATTAGGAGCCAAATGTCTTCCCTCCCAGGTGCAGGCAGGTTAGATGGGCTGGGGGGCTAGGGACACTTGCCACAGTGCAGTACCAGGGAGGACAGGCCACCAGCCTTGGTGGCCAAGGAGCAGGGGCAGCGCCACAGCACTCTGACAGTGCTCCAGCCTGAGAGGTGGCACAGCCACTTGCAGCATTGCTCATCGTCCTCTGCAACAAAGGAAAACCCAAAGAAACCCAACCAGCACCAAGTCATCAGGTGCTGCTTGTCTTGGCTGGTGGTGCTGATCAATGTAGTGCTGCTTGGTTTTGTTAAGTGAGAAAGAAAAGGTGAAAAGAACACCATGCCTCTCACAGCCACATGCGATTTGTCATTGATAATTTTCTCTAATGAACTGCAGCAAGTCTCTCTCCATCAATCCTGATGGGAAATGTTCCTTCTCTGTCTTCTCATCAGGTACCCCGAATTCCCTGAATGAATACATGCTGTAGCTGTACCAAACAACCAACTGTCCCTGGAACTGTAATACTCCTTGGTTATGACACGGGAACAATAAGGCATCACCAGCTTTATTTCTATGTGTGGGGTTTTTTATTATCCTGAATTAGAAATGTAATATTGGTTGGGTTTACTATAGTGGGGAAAAACAAACAAACAAACAAAAACCCAATGAGCAATGTTGTGTTCTGAAAGAAAAATAAACCACCTGGTTAATGTCTCCTGTTCTGCAGCCTTAGTTCTTGGGCTTTAGGAATTTCTTTCCACAAGATATATTTAGGTCAGCAGAACAATCGTTTAGGGATTTCTTTATTCACTTCCCCCATAAATTGGTAACAGAGCCTGCTTTGCAAGAGATATTAGTAAGCTTCAAGTTTTACCTCAAATTCTTAATGGTCACTGGGTTATGGGAGGGGTTATTTAGCTCTAGGGGTTGAATCAACAGAAGAAAATATTCCTAATTCCTGTGTATAGACAGTCTAAACTGATCAAACTAAGCAAAGTGTCTGATGTCTTATGGTCAGGAGCTCCCAGGCTGCTTATCCTTTTCTGCAGTCAGTCCACCCCGAGGTAAAGGCTCAGGCAAACACATGTGCTCCACATTCATCCCTCTAACACCTTTAACATATGGTTTATGCATGTCCTAAGTGATGCATTGATTTGAAAGAAAGGAGCAAACTTCATGCTGCCCTTCAAGGCTTTTCTCCCACTGCTGGTAGTCATCTTTCCATTTCAGCTTTCCTCTTTGATCCCTCTGCACAGCATCCTGCCTCTGCCAAGGGCTGGCACATCAGCTCTGGGACATGGATGGTGGTGGCAGTGCTCACCCCTGCACTCGGCACATGTGCACGGGCACACCCCCCCTCCTCACACGTATCCTCCATCCCAGAGCATAAACAGAGCCCAGATGCTTTACCCTCACTCCTTTGGGCCAAAGCCTGCCAAAAGCCTGATGCTCAGGGGAGGCAGGCATCGAGGATCCCTGGGGCTCAGGTCAAAGAGAGCTGTTTTCATCCAAGCCTCGCACACATCTGCTTCTTGAGAGGTTGAGGCCAGCCAGGCAGAAAGCAGAGCTGTTTGTCTCCAACCCCATATCCAAAGTGTCTACTAATCTCCCTGTCATTGCAAAAAGTACTGGCAGAACACCACTGGACAGACAAGATAGTTCCACTGGTAGAAGGCAAAGGTACCTCTTGGGCAGGCAGGGGCTTGGCCCAGCAGCTCCCCCAGAGGAGGTGATCTCATCCCAGAATCACGGGAAGAGCTACAGGACCCTGTCAGCACCACACACACCTGAACTAGGAAGCCCAGGATCTCACAGGGGATTGTCAGCTACAGTGGTGCATTCACACACCTTCCTTCCCATCTCTGCAGGGGCAAAGCAAACTCATCTGCCTGGAGATACAACAAAAGCAAATTCAAAAGTCAAGGACAGCCTGGATCTCCATCTGACCCTACCAAAGCAGGGCTGTGTGAGCACGGGCTTCCAGCACTGCAGCAGCCTCAGCTGGAGTTAACACACCAGTCCTGGGTTATTACTGTACAGCTCAGCTAGTGATCCTTAAAGGCTTCAGAGAAAGAGGAGAGAGGAACCTTTCATGCCTGATCAGTGACTCCAAACCATCCCCAAATCAGCAATCAGAAGTGCTGCCCGGTGCTGAAGGTAGATGAAAGGGCAGAGGTCCTGGTCCCTCAGGGCTTTTAATAAGGACATCAGTGATTTTGCTAATGTAAACCTGAGTCTCCAGTAAATTTTACCAATGCCCTTAAAATAAAAACATTACATGCTGTCAAGGCTGTCCCAGGTGACCTTTCTGGTGATTCTTGCTTCAGTAACACTAGGATGAAACCCACGCGCCTCTCTGGTTTTTGTGAAGCCACCACTCACAAGAGTCAGGTCTCCTGGCCAGTCTGTGGGGACCCTCTAGGCAAGGATGCACTGTGCATCAGGCACAGGATGTTCAAATGCCTCCTTTCATGTATGTCACTGACTTTGGACACCAGGTTGGTTTTGGAAACACCTACGGTGCCTCAGTGAGGCTGGGGGTAATTAAAAGGGCATCATGGTCCTCTGCAGTTAGGCAGGGCTTTGCACAACCCCAGATTGATGTAGAGGAAATAAAACTTGTTAGACATCCTCCATGAAGCATTTGGAATAGGAGAAGGCAGAATCTGTGTGGCTGCACAGACCACAAAAGTCAGCACCCAATAGAAGATGAGCCTTCCCTTGTGACGTGGTGACAGGATTTCAACCATATGCTCTTGTAAATACCAGTGGGCCACAGAGTGCCCCTTAGTTCTCACCCAGATTAAGTTGCCCCAAGCAACTCCCAGCCAGTGGCCAAGAAGTTACATCAAGAGTCACCAAGAGGTGGAACAACTACTCCTATGCAATTTGGGGGCAAAAGTAGGACTTGACAACTTTTACTATGCCCCGCATGGAAGAACAGTGTTGCTCTGCATCTGGGAGAGAATGAGTTTCATCAGGAACCCCTAACATGGATGCATCCAGAAAGCACCCCCTTCCCCCAGCCTCAACTACTTCCCCAAGGGTCTGATACTGATTTTCAGCTGCTCTTTCCACCTTCTGATGCCCTCTGAAGACCTTGCCTCCTTCTTCAGGTTTCCCCTTGCAGATACAGACCTTCTCTAGCAAAGGACAGAGTATAAGATCTTACACGAACAGTCATCGAAAGGAGAGCTTCTCCTGCACTTAAAAATAAGCCCTCCCTCCATCTCCTAGGCTAAACACTGAGTCTTGAACCAAACCCTACCTGTCCTTCCAGGCATCATTTGCAATCTGACAACTTTGAAACATAAAAAATAGCTGAATCTGAGGAAGTGGGGGGAGGGGGATGACCAGAGAAATCTCCAGAGGTCCCTTCCAACTGCAACCATTCTGTGATAAGAGGGGGGGAAAACAAATCCCAGAAAGCCAACTGCACTACTCTGTTGAGTTTCAGATCTGCCAAGTGTTCCCTGCCACTTCTAATCACAAGTCAAGGTAATCCTTTAAGAGGTTTTGCTGGAAGGAGCATTAAAGTGTGTGGGATCATGTGGAGTTCTCCAAGGAGAGTCACAAAGTGATACCAGGAAAAAAACGCAGGCAAGAGGCACTCCACTGACACAGCTCCAACATTCTGCTATTAAACTGCTAGAGAAACCCAAGATTAGACAGACACTGACACAGGTTTCTTGTAATAGCAACCAGGAAGTGCATTTCACTTCCAAATTGCATCTATATGAGTGGAACTGACTCAAACATAAGGTTTAAGCCCAAGCAACAATTTAAAATTTACTTTTGGAGTAACAGCTGAGCTGCTTAAGGGAAGCTTGACCTAAGGCGACAAGAGGATAGAGTTCCAGTGTCTGCAACCACATCCCTACAGCATCTGAACTCTGCTCAGGATCCTCATGTGCCTTTACCCTTTGAAACCAGTATAAGATGGTCCTCTCTAAGTTTATCTCTTTTGTGCTCATAAAATAACAGGAATGATGACATTTGACACAGAAACTCTGCACCAGAAGGTAAGTGTTGCAGCAGTAAAGTAAAAGCCTGGATCCTTCTGCTCAGGGACTTCAGCATTTCAAGGTAGCAGCAATGACATAATTGGATTCACAAAAAACAAATTCTACCGTGGGTTTTTTTAATTTAATATTTCATCCAAAACAGTGTTGTGAACATTTACCCCGCAGCTGAAACCTTCTTGCAGGTTCATTGACCAAGATAAAAACCTGTGTCCAAATGTGGAGAAAATCCAAAAAACCATGGCTCCCTACCATTTGCCTGCTCTGTGCAGGGACCTCCTGCTCAAAGGGTTTCCTTCAGCTACCGCTCATTTCTATTCTGCACCCCACATTGGAGGCACCTTTTCCACTACCTTCTTAGCCTCTCTCCTAGTTGATAAAATGAGTAGCACACACTGGCCAAAAAGCAGCCCAGTCCAAGGCAGCAGAGAAACCCTCCATGCCACCCACTCAGGGACAGGAGTAAGGAGTTTGTCATTCCCACCACTGTGTCTCATCAACTTCACACTGAGAGGGTGAGGGAGGGACTGTCTCACCAATGACCCACCAAAACCAAGAGAAGTGAATGAAGTGATTAGTAAACCTCAGTTCATTGGCAATATGCCACGTTTCATGCAGCAGTCAGTGAAGAGATTGTCTAGATAAGGGCAGGATAATCAGAACTGGTTGGCAGACTGCAATTCCTTTGTAGGGCACAATATCCAACCCACAGGGCCATTTCCCCCTTCCCTACCTTGCAGCCCTTTGATACTATTAATTCCTATCTGCATATAAAAGACCCTGTTTTCATCATGACATGGGCTAATTAACTGCTTCTGACACAGTAATTAGCTGGTAAAAGTAGGCCTACATTTCCTTACTTCACATAAATGCTGTAGCTCTGTGCCAGGGAAGCTTCTGCGTGTGGCTGGGCAGCCTCGCTGCACTGCACTGCTCCATGATGCCAAAGGCTGTGCACCAAGTGACAGGATGCTCTGCACCAGCAGATGCAAAGGGACACAGTAGGACTAGGGAAAAGTCCACACCTACCTCAGAACTCACTCCACCACAGAATCTCTAGTATCCTGTTGAGCCAAGTCCTACTTCAACACATCAGACACGTTTTGTGTGAAAGCTCTGGCACATCCACGTCTGTGTCAGATGATGCTTAGCCAGTTTTAAAGTGACTCTGCGATTCTAGAAGCCAGTTTTGACCACAGCCATGTCACAGCAAGTGGTGCCAAACTCTCTGCAGAGAAGGAATAACAGCTCTATTGAGCCCTGCTGAACCAGGAACAGGATGCACATCCCCAGGAGTGCTGGCAAAGCAGCATTTCACATGCCATTTTGAACCACAGATATCAGCTTACTCTGCAAATGTGACTGAGTTGGAAATCTCAAAGGGTCTACACAACATGATATTTCTCCTCACCTTTCCATCCCCCCCACCCAGTCCCCACCCTCAGAGCCATATTTCCCTCCTCTCTATTTCCAGCCTGGAGACTTCTAATAAAGTTTTAGTAACTCTCTTGACTCTCTTGTGAGCATCAGAAATATAATATTGAGGAACAAACAGTATCTTCTACCCAGGGCAGATGCACTATGTGACTGAGACAAAGAGAATGTTCTATTTATTTAATTTTTATTTCTAAACTTTGTTAGGGAAAGGAATACTGACTTTCTTGGAGCAAGCCAAAGACAGCTATCCCTCTCTAACACCCATCAGTCCACACACACTGAACTAGGTCCAGCCGTGGTTGTGTTCAGTCAAGGAGGGCAGGGGTGTGTTCTGCCCCCTCTGCTGGGTGTCTGACAGGTGAACCAGCCTAGGTACATCTGTCTCTTCCCTCCTCCCATACCTCTGGCTGGAGGTACTGAATCCCAGTGCCACCAAAATTAATGGCACTTTACAGCCATAAGCATCTGGGACAAAGGCTGGCCGTGCTCTGGATCAGCTTCTGGATTTTGGTCTGAAATAAGAGTCTGGGCAGGGTACTGAGAGGGGCACTGAAATCATCCATGTTTTACAGAGGAACACATGAAGCCTGCTGAGAGAAACCCTGTTGTTACAGGCCACTATGAAGATGCCACCATCTCATAGCAGATGGCAGCATCACATGCTGAAGTATTTTCTGAAGTGCTTTATGTGCCAGGAAGCAGTCACATCAGGTTAGCAGTTCACAAGCACACTCAGAAATTCATTTACTGCTGTTTTAACACTTCCCAAATGGCACTTGTTAGCCCTGCTGCCCCTCCATTACTATATTGCTATTTCCCTGCCCCCAGTAAATGGAAGATGCATTTTATGTGTTTTTTCCCCCCAATGAGAATTCCTATAAACACATGATTGTTCAGAACGGCTTTTCAGGGTTACTCCCTGGCACAACTCACCTGCTTTGCCTGGTTTTATACATCTTTAAAGAAAACACTTTGACTAGATCCAAGATCCAACAAATAAGGGTTGCAGAACACACAAAAACTTGACCTTGACTAGTGGGCTGCCAACATCATCAGTAATGCAAACTCTGTAACACAAAACAGAGTCCGGTCAAATATCCAGCTGGTGTTATCAGCTGAAGCTGTCCCATTGATGTTCTCCACTAAGCCTGAAGTGTTCCAGAGGTGTTAGATGGTCACTTCACAAATCCCATCAGCATCCTCAGTTTCAGGAGGCATGAAGGGTGCTCAATATCTTAGTGAAAAGGTCATTTACTTTAACCCATGCCATGATCCCTTGATGTTGATGATTTTCAACTTTATCTTTCACTCCATGTGTAAGGTGTTACAACTTAGCCACAACGTCTTGTTGCAGGCAGATGTGTAAGTAGTCACACTCTCAACAGCCTCTTTAGAGAATATTACTCTTCCATCAGCTTATGAAAGTGTTCCCTCTGTCCCAGCAGATACATTAGCAAGTAAAAAAAAATTCTCCAATAAATTGTTACTGTCAGAGATATCTGAGCAATTACTAAAGCCAAGAGGGAGAGCTGGGATTCAAGCAGTGAAATGCCAGTGAGCAGCCTGACCTGAGCCATCCCCCATGGGGACTTGGACCCTGAAGTCACAGTCTTAAGACAGAGAATCAGGAATGTTAGAAGCCAAACAGATGAAGCTGGGGTGAGCTTAAGGTGAGCAATGTAAAGTGTCATCAGTGATTTTTTTTTTTAAGATTGCTTGCAGTTGCATGACCAACACCCCAGGAAGAAAACAAGAACACATAAGTAAATTCCTGCTATATTTAAATAAATCTCTGATTATGCTCTGCCTTAAAGCAAGTTCAAAGGGTGGTAAAGTTTTCCTGCCTCCTGAATGTACAATTGAAACTACACTCCCAAAAAGACATATTCTCACTGTCAGCCATAACCCAGACTGTGGAAGGGCAGCAGCATCTCACTAGAAACGTCCTCCTGGGGTTAAGGAAAGAGCCACAAGACATATACTAGCACTTCATGAAGCACTACCCAATAATTCTGTATTTCTCTAGCCCAAAATGGCCAGATTCCCATGGGCTACAAATTCATGGATTAGTATAATCCATACAAATGTAATTACAGATCTCCATGGCTCTTAGCAAGCTCTGCATACTGGCCGTGTGCAGAGCTATGAGTACTTCTCTAATCCCATTTTCTGATTTTCTTTTCTCCCCAAAAGCACATCACCAAGGATTCCTTTTTCCAGACTCAAGTTTGATGCTTTTTCTCTCTCAGGTTTGAAGACTATGTTGCCTATCACAGAAGCTTATTTTTCATATCTCTTCGTCCACATGCTTTTAGTCTGTATGGCCAGAAGGAAGCACTCAGGACAGACATCAGGGAATGAGATCTGTGACATCAGTCAGATTTTAACTGCAGGCCTGTCCCAGACTTAGCACAGACCCTGTGCTGGTCTCAGGCTGAGTACCTACTGTGTGTGGAATACCTGGCGAGACCTGGACATTGGGACTGCTACTGTAACACAGGTGTTTGCAGCTGGCCAGGGCCAGCAGGCTGTACAGGGCAGGAGGACCAACTCTTTGCCCTGCCCTCCCATCTCAGATGCCTTGTGCAAGGGCTGGCCCAAGGCACTGCAAATGTGAGAGCACAAACGCAGAGGAATGAGCATCACTCTCCTCTTCTGCAGTCAGGGAAGGAAGGAGCTGCTTTTCAAGAAGGAAGGGATCTCCCTGGAAGGCACCATCATCTGAGACAGATTCTAGTGGCTGGTCCAAGACAAGGACAAACCTGTTCTACACCTGCCTCCGGCCTTCCATGCAGTTAGTTTGGGTAGCTAAAACTTAGGCAGGGTTTTAGGTAGGGATTTTTGGGTGTCACACCTAACCCAGAATCTTTTTTGTTGGACCTGTGACCTGCCCCTAGAACACCCATGAGACTCCACTACCCTGGTATTTTCTACACCAAATCCCCTTCCAGTACTCCTCCGCTCGAGGCCTGGCCCTGTATTTGGATATTCCCAGCACTGAAGAGGAAGATCACAGTGCTCTCTGATGCTACTGCAGGATGAAGAGCACTGATTAAAGTAGCAGCTCGCCCCAGCTCTGGTGCCTAGTTACTGTGGGAATGCAGAGGAGAAAGGCAAGCTCCAAGGCCCATTCAGCACCTCTCTTACCCAGCAGCTCTGCAGGAAGCCCAGGGAGGCCACACAGGTAACAAGCTATCGAGTGCCAGCTCAGCCCAGAGGCTGCTCCAGGAACAGGCAATTAAAAAGCAGCCGTCAGGGCAGCCTGTCACCCGTATCACTCTCCCAGATGTCGTGTGGGGGTGTTAATCCAGCCAAGGATGCCCTTTCTGACAGCCCCAGGTCTCAGCACTCCACAGGGGATGGGGAGCTAGAGCAGCTCCCTCTCGCACAGACAGCGTGCTCCATCCCCGCACTGCTGGGACACCTCTGAGGGGCAGAGGCAGAGCTCGCTTGCTCTGACCTACTATGTTAATGGCCCCTGTGATGGAGACAGACAAGAACCATGCCAGTTAATAGCAGTTGTAATGAGGGAGAGAAGCAATCCTTTTTCCAGTTGAGGTCGATAGCAAGGCTCCCATGGGTACCTATGGGAAGCAGATTAGGACTGTTACAGGAAATTAGGATGCACACAGAAGAGCGTAGATGGAACCCTGGAGAGAAGTTTCAAAATTCTTGTAGCCTGATGAGAAATAATTCACTTATTTTCCCAGGTGTATTTTAAGAGAAGAGGCACAGTTGCCCATGTGGAAGAAATACCATGCCATTCACTGGTAGAAGGTAAACTGCTCAGCTGTAGAGTTCTTCCCATTCTCCAGTAGATGTAAATGCAGGTATCATTCCCCCCTTCCTCTCCAGGTAACAGAGGCCTCACTTCCAGTGCACTTCACTTGAAAAACAAGGAGCCAGTTAACAACCAGCCTTATTTTCTGCAGGGTATCAGATGCAGTGTGTTGCTTTAGCACAGACTCACAGCTCAGACATGGGAGAGCTGCACTGGCATCTGAACTAGAGCAGCAGCTCTGTTGCACAGATGCCAGTAGCCCTAAAATCTCAGCTCAGAACAGCGCTCAAGGCATGCTGGACAAGAACAAAACTTTTTCTGAACAGATAACATTTTCTGCAGGCAGAAAGGTCTTTGACAATCATGTCATGGTTGTCCTGTGCAGGGCTAAGAGTTGTATATGTGAGTCCCTTCCAATTCAGGGCATTTCATGATTCTATGATGTGGTCCCAGCTGGTCAGAGTTTATCCCTTCCCAGTCTCCAATAACATCCCCAGTCTGGAGTCAGAGCTTCACCTCCCACCTGATGAATCATATCTCCCAGCAAGCCTCAGTGGCCATTAAAGCAAAATCAGTGCCAGCCTGACTTGTCCTCTGCTTTCAGCCCAGTCAGCAACAGAGACAGCATTCCCTGCTTGGGGCCAGTCCTCTCCCAGCCCATGTGCTCAGGGCCTGTTCACCCTCCCCCCACATGCAAGTGGCCTCTGCCGTGCCAATTAGTATCAGTTCTGATTTTTCTTCTTGATGAGCACACAGGCATTTGGGACAGAAACCAAACAGTCTGCCTGACTTCACTGAACAGACAGATCCCAAACAGCTAATGCTGCAGTATCAGCAAAGACCACATCTGAGTACTGGCTCATTAGTTATCTGTCCTCTGGCCATTTAGAGCAAAATGAGCAGAAAAGGCTCATGGTCTCTGAAGAGCTGCTCCTTCCCAAATTCAAGGCTCGCCTCCATTTGCTGTCTTCCAACACCTGAAAAATATTTGCTTTTTCCAGGTAGCTAAGTTAGGACTACCACAGAGGTCAGTTTAAGCCAAAACAGTGTAGTTTCTCATGGAAATGAGCTTAACATTTCTGCCTGACAGCCCAGTGAAGCAGGTAGCATTTACAGACTCAGAAGACCAGAGTGTACACTGACACTCTGGGCTGCTGTCACCTCCCAAATTGTGCATGGTAACAGAAACCCACAGATCAGAACTTACTCAGATAATAGTATTTCAAGTGAAAAAGCAGGACTGTCCTTGTCCTCCATGGCAGCTCCTTACTGTCGGCACCCCTGGCTGCCAAATGTAACAGCATAATCAGGGCACTGGAACAAAGACCTTGCTTATCTTTTATTTGTGGGACTTCACAGATAGAACAGAATAGAAAAAACAGTGCTCCCCTCCCAAACAGCAGTAAAACCCTGCGATCAGACTTCTCTGAAGAGCTGCATCCCACTAGCATTTGAGATTCTATCCCAGTAGGAATACAATAGCCATGCTTCTCCTATATTATCTCCTGTTTGTCTTACAGGAGCCAAAGAGTCTCTACTGGGTTTCCAAGGAGTGCTCGAGATCCCCACTGATTTCTAAGGAAGCTGCAGGTGCTATGACCTGTGAGGGTGGGGATCCTTCAGGACAGGTGCATAATTTGAGTTTGTTCCATTTAGCAGCAACTTGGATTGAGGCTCAGGAGGTCAGCCATGAAGGGCTGAACAAAATGACTGCAGAGCAGAAGGAGGCTTGGCAGTGCCAGGAAGAGCCATGCCCTGGAAGGCCTGGGAACAAGCAGAGTCAAGAGGAGTGCAAGGTGCTGCTTTAGACTATCCAGTGTTACACCGGAAACAGCTTCACTTTAAAGAACTATTTCATGGAAGATACTCAGTGAATTAGTGATGGCAAAATCCTGCAAGTGCCTTCAACCTTTTAATCTGACTTTGAGTCCTTTCAGTTTGATTTCCCAGGTATTGTTGCACTTTCTTGAGGTGCCTGGAGAAGAACTTCAATTACAGGCTTTTGTTCCATCTCAAAAGCAGGCTCAAGGAGTCATCTATATTTTCTCCTTTATTGTAGTTATGGTGAAAAGGGATCTCTCAGAGTTCTTTTTGAAATGCTGACATAAAAGCCCTTCTAAGATTGGCAAAGTACGTTTCCTATACAGCTTTAAGGACTCCATCAAGCTTCTCCCTTATTTAGCTGCTATATTCAGCTCTCAAACACTGCACACACTGTCTTACTGTTACAGACCTCATCTGTAGATAGAGAAGGGAGAGCAGAAAGGAGGCAGGGGATACCCAGTTCTTTACCATACAACACAGTAGTAGGTTTCAAGCGAGAGCTCTCATCTGTCCCAAACATACACCAAAAATGCAGCTGGGGGGATGGGGTGGAAATGAGCATTTGTAGCATACAAGTCAGAGGCAGTATGGCCCTCTTGGCCCTCCTTCATTGGCTCAGTCACAGAGCATCTGCAACAAATTAATTTCCCTTGGTGCGTTGCAGCCCCCCTGCTGCAGGCAGACCGTGTGCTCAGCATCTGCTGCCTTTCCTCACAAGCTCATGGTGTACTTTCAGCCAGTTGTCACAGCACCTATGGCTGCAGGCTTTCAAAGTCTTTCACAACTGTGTACAAGATGGATCTGCAATCCCAAAGCTGACACAATTTCTCTATAGTAAATTCCATACACTGTCCAGATGAGAAATTGAACTTGGCTCGTTCTACAAGGAAAGCCAGGTACAGAACTTCCAAAGACCCAGGTCCCTTCAAAAGCCACAACTTTACATCTTCTGAAGGAGATGGGATCAATAAGTCCCTACTTTGGCATGCTGTTCTTTTGAACATTTATACTTTTCCCTACCATTTCAAACCCAAGGTAGCGTGTAAACAACTTCATTGTACTACACATTTTCACTGTCACGGAGCAGCAGCTGTAAGTTATGAAGGAACAATAGTTTTGAAATTGCTCGCCAGAAACCCATCAAGAGTAGTGTTGTGTAGAGATTTTTTTTTTCTCTTCTCTAAAATAAAAAGAATTTATAGCTTAAAGCATCTATTTCAGAAAGGATCTTCAAAAGTTGACAGTCTCTCATGCAAGGTGCAAAGCTCAGAAGAACGTGATGTAAACAGGAAGAGGATGCAAGATCTATAAACACAGAACTGCCAGAGACTGACGTGAGCTATAGCAAGTCAACAACTTTTCATCCCTTAAATTCCTATTTCTCAAAGCTTCCTGCTGCAGACAGGCCCTTCCTCCTTTGTTAGCACCTCCTGTTCGGTTTCCTTTGCCACCAGCTCAGAGGAAGACCCAAGCACACCCTGCAAACATACTTCAGTTGGGAATTAACTCATCCAGCACTGTGTCCCAGAGAGATGAGATTTCCCTTTCCAGGATGGCGGACACTGCTGTGCACATCAATGTCCCATCATCACTGGGAGCTGGCTATGGAGCCTTGAAGGCAGGAAAATAACTCGTGAAGGGTGGGAGAAAAGGAGAAAAAAAACACTAAAACTGGAGTGCTCACTTGCCAAAAGGCTGTGGTGGCATGCAGCACTGGCTCTGCAGACCAGGGCTATGAGGCCAAAGCCCACGGGCAGGAAGAGCTGCCTCCAAGACCTGACCTCACACCGAACCAGCTGATGCTCTGGGGAATTACACCAGGACATCTTGAAAACCCACCTGCTAGGATGCCTTTGTTGTGGTGCCATTCTCAGCTGGGTTTGGGCCCAGAGCTCAGCATGCCACCCCCTGGCTGAGGCAGGACGTGCCCTTCCCTCTGCTTTTGTCCAAGGTTCAGATTTCACCAAGAGGAATTGCTGCTGTGGAGCACCACAACTTGCTCAAGGCTGTGGTTACAGGACCCCAGTAGAGCTCATGTTTTTTCCATTTACTTAAGCCTGAAATAAACGAACAATCCTGGACAGGAAATCTCAAACATCGAGCTAAAGGTCTGGGATAGCTCTCATGGGTTTTCCTCTACTATATACATAGAATTCCTCTATTACAGAGACTTGTACTGCCCCTTTAGCACATGAAGTGTCTCAGATCCCACAGTTAAAAACCTCTGCCCTCTAAATGCTTCCTCCACACACTTGCTTTTCCTGGCTGTTTCTCCAACACAGCTTAGGACAACTTGGGGTTTAATTCTCACCCAGTACTTCAAAGTAGAAAAAGATAAAAAACTCTGACAGGTAAGGAGGAGAGAGGTTTCATGCTCCTTTGACAGAACTAGCTGGCCAAGAGGTGATCCTGTGCAGATGTCTGTGCTCTTGTGACTGCAGAGCAGCTCACGTTGAGCAAGAATAAATGTACAACAGCCAAGAAGCACGACTAAACTGTCCATCACCAGTACTACTGCCATTTATAAGGTGTGTGCATCTGGCAATTTGTACAAAGAGGCAGCATTTAGAATTTCACTGGTAATACAGATATGAACTGGCCTAGCTTTAATGACCTTTATCTGTTATCTAAGGCTTCAGCTTGGTTCAGCAAAGGCTACAACTTCTCATTTTATTGACAAATGTTGTGTTCTGTACCCATCTTTGCTATGCACTATAGGAATTGCTATGTGGGGGGTAGCTAGCAAGGCTAAGCTCCAAGTGAGGGGGAAAAACCAAACCCACCATTTCCTCAGAGTAATACTGTAAGCAACAGGGATTTCTATGAATTAGGATCCCCAGCAGCTAAGCACTGAGGCACAGGATTTGTTTGCAGGTTTTTTGAATGCCAGTGCCTGCTGGAATCAACCTGTATGCACAGACTTCTCCAGGACTGTTCCCTTCCTGACTGCAGCAGTTCAGCAGGAGCGAGATCACACCCTGCCCCAGCCTGTGCTGCTGCCAGCTGCCCCCAGGAAGTGCAGGAGCAGCAAAGCAGCACAAGAGCATGTTAAGAAGCTGCAGGAGAGGCTGGAACAGTGGCAGGGACACCCTGCAAGTGGCAAGTCAGCCCTGCTGCTCCCTGTTACTCATTGCCCTTCCATAAAGCTCTCTGCCCACCTAGTACTCGCTGCTGTCACCCAGCAGATAGAGCAAAATTCTTGTGTTTGAGGGAGCTGATAGGTTTCCCTTTCCCCACTGACAAGAGCACCTAGCACCTAGGCTCCTACGAATTGCTTTGATGAACTCGGATGGGGGAATTGGTGCTGAGAGAATAAGAGCCATCAGCCAAAACAAAGTTCAGGTCAGATCAACGCTGAGCTGCCTCTCCAGCCTGACTAACCACAAATATGAGTGACAAAGCCTTCCCTTCCTGTGCACCTTCTGCCTCCCCTTGGATTATGCAAAAGCAGAGGGTGGATGTAAACGTGGGGCCATCTTTGACTCATTCTGTGCTTGAACAGGAGCCAGAAAATACTGAAAACAGATGTTTTTAGGTGGATTTTTTTTCCCTGGAAGTTTCCCATCTTCTCAGAGACACTCCTTACCTGAAATACTGTCAGAACTTACAGAATATTGTCATTAGAGCTGTGCAGGAAATATTTTTCCTATCCTATTAAAATAAACCTTCCTTCTGCAGCCCTAGTGAGGAAATCATGCTTTGTTAGTCTTCTTACACAAGGAAAGCAAAACAAAGTAACAAAAATACCCATCAATTAAGAAACCACCTGTGTTTTTCACTTTACCTAGTGGGCAAGCAATTACACAGAATGTGCAGAGTTGGGTTGGAAGGGACTCACAAAGATCACCGAGTTCAACTCCTTGTCCTGCACAGGACCATCCCAAGTGTCACACCTTGCTTGGAGATCAAGTTCAAATTCTTGATCTCCCGAGATCAGAGAGGCTTTAGTCTTGATCTATATCCCCAGTAATCTCATGGGTCTCCAGGCTGCAGATACCTCACTAATGATATTTTCAGGAGTTTTGGATGACATGAAATCCTTTGCAGGATGGCCAACCTGCCTGGAGTCTCACCTCTGCTATGGCGCTGGCATAGGAAAGTTCACAGAGTACTTCTTGCAAGTAACTCAGAGCCATGGAAACTGCCAAAACAAAACCCAAAGAGCTTTCGATGGTGTTGACAGATAACTCCAGACTGTTATCCAGGACACTGTTTATGAGCAAAGTGTGAGAGATCACCAGACATATGCAAAATACCCTGCAACTTCTGAGGAAAACTCTTACCAGAGCCAGGTAAGAAAAGTGCCCCGGCCTGTTATTCCCACTGTATTTCAGTCAAATGCATTCATCTTGCTTACGAAACTTGAGAGGGAGTTTCACACCGTACAAATTCAGGGATTCTTCCAGCTCATGCCTGGCCTTGTAAGCTGGGATAGGTGAACTCCACAGGCAGGATAAAACCAGTTTGGCAGCTTTGCATAGGGAAATGCTTGTACCGATAGGCAGGAGTTTTGAACCAGCAAAGGCAGAGACAAGTTGTACATCTACTATAGCCAAGGTGTTTTGTAAAGACTTCCAAAATTGCTGACCTAGAAGATCTCTGGAAACTATTTGTCATACTGCTTTGAAGTTGTACAGGAAGTCTGATAAGGCAGAAATTTACTTCCCTGTGTGCTCTCTCCATCCCCCTTCTATACTCACATGAGGCAAATGTCAGGAATATCCTGCTGCAAGCAGTTCTGTACATGGTCCAATACAGCACTCCAGTAATTCCCACTGTTGCCTTAAACTGTCTATTTTTCTTGGGAACAGCACTGAAGATAACAGTGCATATTTCAAAGCATGTGATGCTCCAGTACAAACAGGTTAACTATGAGCAGAGAATTAAATACCTTAGTGTTATGGGCAGCCAGATCCCAAGAACAGATTTCATTCCTTAGTTCAAGAATGGAAAAAACCCCAGAAAACCTATTCTGAGCATCTTTAACCAGGCTGTGAAGCATGAAGACCTTTTACACTGAAGTTGTCATACAGGCAGGTATAAGTGGTAACAGATTTGTCCTAAGGATCAGAAACAATAGATTCATTTTGCCTGGTCTAGATTGAAGCAGATTAGTGCCAACACACCACAGCAAGACCTCAAACTACAGGCTATCCTTTCCATCACAAAACCAAAATAAACTTGCATATGCTGACACAGAAAAGTTCTTTTATACAGCTTCCATAGATGCAACTAAGAAACCCCCAAAATTAAACGAAGCGTTAGTTCATCCATGTCTGTTAATGAATGTATAAATCAAGTTGTCTCAGACATCTATTATCTCTACCTTAAAACAATAAAAATGTGACATTGTATGATTTTTGAGGGAGCATATCTAGCCACAGACCTTATTTTTGACTGGCAATAATAATGTGACTGTAGAGAAGTTGAAGGGGGTTCTGCATAAAACTGGTATAACACTTGGTAGAATCTGCAAAATCCTAATTAGCCTCTGCCCAGCAGAGAAAAAACATTTTCAAATGGGCAAGCTGAGGTTTATTTTTTCTACCATCTTTAAAGATCTTGAAAAAACAAATTGTATTTTTGTTATTTGTTCACAGGGCCATTTACTAGAGTTCATTAAAATGTGAGTACCCACAATATCATGACTGAACCTTGACTTCTTTCACTCTGCCAGTTCCTCCTACATGGAAAGCCTCTGTGTCCATTTCAAACTGTGAAGAGGAAAAAAAATTACGGGTTTAACAAAGGGAGGGGGAGAGAAAAAGTCTTGGATCCATGGCCTTATGGTGAAAGTTTCGAGAGGTTCCAAAACCTGACAAATTCAATTACCTTAATATCACAGACACTCAACCTGCCTGAAAAACTAATGTTTTAAACAGAATACCTGGAAGATAATCTGGTATTTAAAACCAAATTCAGGTAGCCCCTGATCAATTTTCTGGTCACCATTTGCATTGCTGGGGTACTTTGAAGCCAGAAATTTTGCTATGCAGCTGCTTGAGGGTAAGGCTTCATCACCAAATGCTCGCTTATTGCCCTTTATCACTTCTATAAGCCAGGAGAGCCAGCATCCCTCCCTGCCCATCCCAACCTGACACGCCTGGAGTACACATTTCCCTCACAAACCAACCAGCAATATCAGCCTCTTGAGGGTTTTTTATTTTTAAGACAGACCAATCTCTTTCTCTCCTTACTCCCTCTCTGGTAAAGGGGGGTGGGCTCTGGGTAGGCTAATTCTTTTGTTCAAGGCGTGTAGAGCATGGTCTGGTTAAAGGCTGCAGCTGGTGGTGAAGATGCCTTACGGGAACAGTAGCAAACACAGTGGGATGCACCCAAAGTCAACACAGAGCAGACATCAATTGCTGGGGCAATTGATAAATGATACTGGGGCATCATTTATCATTGTAGGAGACAAGACATGGTTATCCTTAGGGACTGTTTAAATCCTGCTGCGTCCTTCCAACTATCACCCTGCGGTTCTGGCTATGGAGCAATTCCACTTCTTTTCCTTCAACATGGCTAGTTTGGCATTGAGTAGGGCAAGGTACTTTATTGCCCAGGTAGCTCTTCATGCAGTGAAATGAGCAGACTCACACAGAACTAGAGAATTAAAGAAATAGCTGTTCGTAAAACTAGAAAAAAATGGCATTGAGTAAAAGTGTCTAGATAAACACTATAGGGTGAAAATCAGGAGCAGAGCAGGAATGAGGAGTGGCCATCGAGTGCTGCTAATTCCTCTGGATGTTGCTTACCCCCACTTGCAAAAAGAGTGAACAAAAGCAGTTTTCTTTTGGATGCCAATCAGGTTCTTTACCAGATACTCTTAATTCTAACTTTAAACCCTGATTGCTGCAATCCTGCCACATTAAAGCGATTCTGTGAAGTAACACTGATTTATTCACAATGCTGCTATTTAGCAGCCAGAGCATCAGAGCAACACAGTTATGTTTTGATTTCAATTCAATTGCCAACAGAGTAGAAGCCACAGCACAAAGCTGAGATATGCACAGCACAGCTGTGATAGTGGTCACACCCCAGCAGCTCTCTGCCTCCCCTTCCCCAGTTTAAAGTATTTTTGGAAATACTGCCACGTGGCCCTGGGCCAATGCACAGGGGCTCACACAATTTACACAGGCAGACCCCCAAGAATGTGGGGTCATTTTCACTGAGAAACAGGCAGAGACCCCCTCTTCACCCACAGAGAAAAAGCTGGTTTCTGGAAGCAGCACCAGCTGGAGAGGTTGCAGGAGCTGGAGTTTGAGGAAAGGGAAATGCCATGTCCCAGGAGGACACAGCCTCTTCACATGAAAGAGATCTAAAAGCTGAAATTAAAAAGCAGTTCAAAAGGAGCAATTCACTTTTCAGAGGGAAATGAGAAGTCATCTCAGGCCAAAGCACGGACAGCTCTTCCAGCAGACTTATTTCAGCATAGCTAAGACCAGTCCCTCCAAGCAAAGGGGATAGGTGCCCAGACCTCACTAGTCAAGAAAAGTCTGACTAGAAAATGACTACTCACAAATTTAACCCCAATGCAAACTTAAATATCAGAGCACCAGAGCTTCAACATGCAAAAATACAACTGCCTCATTTGAAAAGAACACTTTTCAAAGGACTTTACCAATCAGGCAGCTAAAGGAATGCACAGATACAATTACAAAGGACACAAACACTTTCAGCAGTCAGCTTTTACCATGCTCTGTTCTGCTAATTGTGACCAAGCCACTGCGGAAGGGTTTAGCAGGTAGAAATAAACACTCACCAGTAATTTTTTGCAGATATCTATGAAGCTCAATCCAGAAAACTGCATTTGCACCTCTTAACATCTACAGCAAGCACCCAAAGTCAATGAGGACTCACCTCACTTCCCAGCAGGACTAACCTCATTCCTTCACCCTGTGCAGAAGCACCTTATCACTAGAGACAGCTGACGAGCATTCACCACAGTTGCAAGTCAGAGGATTAATTACAGCTTTGACTACCACACTGGTAAATTAAATTACCTCCTTCAGGTGGCCTGAATGAGCAGAAATATCCCATCCTTATACACAGTTACAACAGCAGGAGCCCAGGTTAATAGCTCAGTCTGCCACACTACTAAAAGTCTTGGTGATTGTTTTAATCTCATTTTTTTCAATGTCTCTGCACAATAAAGAATTCAACTTTGCATGTTCTAGACACTGCTTTTTTACCCAGAGTTGAAGGAGCTCAATGTTTTGGGAGGTCTGTATTTATATGTCTGGAGGGATAAGGTGCTTTTAAGCAGAGCTTGTTGATGTGACAAAGCTGTGGCATGGAGGACTTCAGCAGTGCTCCTTGGGGAAGTGGCTGCACTTCTTTGGTCTCCCTGGGAGCTGTCTTGGCTCTGATGTGCTGCCCTAGATGGGCTTCTGCAGCACTGGGAGGGTGCCATGGGCTCCAGAGAGCTATTCCCTCCCTCCTCCTTTTCTCCCCTGTGCCCAGGAAAGGCCTTTTTACTGTAATGCCAAAGACTTCATCTCTAGCTCATGTGATACTACAGGTTTTATCACCCTCAATTCAAAAATTGTAAGGCTGTTGAAGTAACAGCATCCTGCCCTGTTCCTGCTAATTATTGGAGAGAGAAATGAGGCCACAGCATCAGGTTTTTTCTGTTCAGGTATTTTCTGTTCTTGGGTCCCTGGGAATCTCTAGGAGCTCAGCACCCTGCTCTTAGGGGTCATCCCCAGCCAGCTCCCTGCTGGTTCACAGCTCCTGAGCATTTGAAATCTCAAATAGTAAACACAACTGTTTTATTTCATATCAAGGTTGCTGTGTGTGTCATGCTCCATGTTACAAAATGCAGTGGTATTTAATGGGGTAAAGGATGTCTTAGAGCAGGATTTCATAAACCAGTTGTTTGAAACAGATTCAACTTCGAGGCCACAGAAATTCCCCTCACCAAATTTTTTGAGTTCTGAATTACCATCTGGAGGAGCTGCCTGGCTGTGGGGGAGGCCAAGGGATCAAATTCAGATTGGAGGCCTCACTTGGGAAGACTAAAGTTAGGTGAGAGGAATCCCAACCAAGATGCTGCAACAGCTGCTGAGAGTATTTCTGGAGCAGCCACCAAATGAAACATAACATGAGTTTTTTGACAGGGTACACTGCTGCTTTTAGAAATGAAGCTTTACAGCCCTGTTCCTGTTTTGGAATTCTTTTAACTGTGGGAGATACGAGACATAATTTAGGTCATCACCTCCAAGAAGAAATAGGTGCCTAAATCCCAGTGATTTCAGTAGGAGTTGAGATCTGCCAAATCCAGGGCTTTGGAACCCATCTAGTTTCCCTCTCCTGTGACTGGTTTGTCTGTATACATAACCAATCAGAATAAATTGGTGGATTCTGTGACTTTGTTTTCAAGCAGGATTAACCGAAATTCGGCAGGGGTGGGGGGAAAAGTCTTCTTCTATGAGGTGTGGATCTGCTAGTGGATGGAAAGAAACCTTTCTCCCTGCATGGTCACCCCTGGCTGAGGAGACCAGTGCAGGCAGCAGGAGACAGCAGTGGCTGGGTGCTGGGCAGCCCCTTCTGCTGCCTGACCTGACTGTGACTTGCTCTGCTGGGTTCCTTTGGTCAGCTGACACAGTCAAACTCAATGTAAACTTTGCAGCTTTTCTTTTTTTTTTTTCTTTTATATGTTTTCTATCCATCCACACTGCTGGGTAGCAGCCATATGTAAATTAACAGATTATTCTATCTGTGAGCTCTGAAATTACCTACTGTTAGCAGTCGTCTTACACATCCTGTTACTGCATCAGTGTCTAACTTGTTTGTATGCAGATTTTTTTTCTGTTTTATTCCCCTTTATGAATACAGCCAAAAAGGGCAATAGTAGAAAATGACCAAATAGTTTTCTGCAAACTATGTCTGCGTGCAGTGAAAATGGGCTGTGCACAGCCCCCACACACTATATTGCCTGTTGGCAATGCTGCATTAAATTTGGGATGTACCTGGGCTTTCCTGTCTGCTTTTGCTTACTCTAAACACTCTGAAGACATCCTGGGAAGAACTGTCATTTCCCAGTCAGAAAGAACTGACATTCCCTAGAGAGCATTTATTGTAAGCATCAATAAAAATTTACTTCTACACTTGATACCCACTGGGATAAGGGGAAGGGGTTTTTAAAATTATTTAGAAGTTAGGAAGAAGAAAAATGATCATTTAAACTATCACTGAGAGATTCTTAACATTTACTAGGAAGATTTTTAAATTGAATTTTCTTGTTTTAAGCAACAAGGTAAAAAAAAAAAATCAATAAAAACCCTACAAAACCCCAACAAAAATCAAACCTACATACAACCAAAAGAAAAAAAAGAATTAGGCATATCATATGCATGACAATAGGCTAAGAGAAATTCTGGACTGGTCATTTAGCTTGCAAAATCAGATGATATGGAGCTGTGAAGTAAAAAATCTCAAAAATTATAATTCTCAGAAACATTAACTTGATTTATTACTGGCATTTAACCAGTGAATGGGGGTAGGAAACAGTGGTTAGACAGTAACTAGTCATAGCAGACTGTCAAGAACTCACCAGATATTTGGGCAAACCAGCTGTCTATCGTGCATGGCATCATCCAAATTCTGGCTGTCGCTCTGCACAGATGGCTGCAGCGTGCTGCTTGTAACATAACGTAACATAACACAGCATAGCAGAGCCTAACACAGCACAACCTAATGTAACATGGCACCCTGATGTATTCTTTGCATCACAAAAACCATGCATGGCATGGTGGTGGCCCCCATTTCCCAGCACTGGCTGCCAGGAGGTGATGTGGGCACCGAATGGGAGGAGTTCAGAGTCGGCTTCAAATGCCAAGGGTAAAACAACAGCTACAGAAAGAGACGTGCTGTAGACCATGACAAGTTGCAGTCAGAAAGGAGCCCAGCTGGAGTTCAAATAAGACATGACTGCAGATTTGAAAAGACCTTTTTGCTGGAAAACAGCTTGATCTTGCCTGAAAACACATACCAGACTGCAGCAATTTCTGTAAGCAAAAGGGGAAATCTGGCTGTGTGTAAAGTGATTAAACAACAGCTTTAAGGTTCGGTGACAAATGTTTCAGCAGCATCTGAAGTCACTTGAGGGGCCTGATACTCCTTGTTTTAAAGAGTGCCACGGAGACAAGAAATGCTTTTAGAAAAGCAATGGAAAGCCACTGTGTGTAAAAGCAAAACCAGGCTCATTCTGATGCTCTTGCTCATTCTCAGCCGCTGCCTTTGTTTCTGAGGGAAGTTCCTATTTGAAGCTCCTTGAAGTGGTGCAGCAGCAGCAAAGCAGCTGGCTACATGGGAGTCTGTGGTACAGAAAAATTGGCAGAGGCCCAGCTGACCCCTCCCAAGCCAAAAGACCTCTTGTCTTCAGGCCCATCTTGTAAATTTTTGAGAATTCTGTGAAAATTTTACGGACTTTAGCTGCTGTACCAGGAAGTGGCAGTAGGAGCAGGAAGGCAGACAGTGGAATGAGAAGGAACAAGATTACTTTTCCCCACTAAAGAACTGGCTGACTTTGGCTAAACTCAAACACACACATGTACTCGTAGTTGTCATTGGCATAAGACAAAATACAGGAAAAGTTATCTCAAAAGTAGGTTAGCTTTTTGTTGTGGTTTAACCCCAGCCAGCCATGATTGTCCCCTACAAGCTTCAACTGCTGGGGCAGACAGGGCATTGCTCAGCCTTCAGTGCAGACTGCAAAGCTGTCCATCTGTCCACTTGGGATTCAGTCACTACTGCATACTTTGAAACACTGAAAAATGCGTGCTTAGAGTAAATCCTGCTTTGAAACCCCCACCCTCAAGGCTCCCTGGGCAGAGGTATCCCTTTGGTTTCCAATAGACCAAAGCTCATGGTGGTGGTGTGGTGGAGGTGGGATGGAGGGCTGGGCTTGTGTCGCCCACCATGTCCAAGACAGACCAAATTTGGGAGGGGGTATCTATGAGGCTGCTTCTTCCCTGGAGCTCTGACACAAGAGAAATACTGAGGACTGGCCATTGCTGAAAGCCCCTTTTATAACCAGTGCTGAACACCCTTATTTGCTATTTATAATGATGCCACTTGTTCAGATGTGCTTACAACGGAAGCTCCCTGATCCATGCTCTTCCTCATGCACCCCTCAGCAGCATTTGGCTCTGTGGGTATCCAGCCAGGGCTGTGGCCACAGGCACAAGAGCAATCTGGACTTGAGCACCTGTATGACTTGCCAGTGTGACAAGCAGCTGCCTGTTTACAATTTATTCCTTTGTATCTGCACGGTGTTGAATCAAACCCCCAATAAGCTCAAAGAGTGACAGGCATATCCCTGTTTGTAGATGTTTAATTGTTTTGCATGGTGTAGAACAGCCACTGCAACAAGCACAAACAAGCAAACCATGACAGGGAATGCTTCTCACCAGCTCCAGGCAGCATCTGCAATCTTTGCACAGTGTGTGTTTGAATTTTTGGGGGGGAAATGAAGCAACTGGGTCAGGATACTCTTTTAATAGGCAGGGCTATTGTAGGAAAGCCCTGTAACATGCTGCTGGTGACATGCTAGGCAGAAATGACAGCAAGCTCATGGAAATATATGGAAATTTGACATCCTGCCTCTCTGTCCCCCTCCCCACCCTCTGGTATGTATGACTTCGAATCTGCTTTTGAGAGTCCCTGCTGTGCAGGGGCTGTCCGTCCATCTGGCAAGGTTACAAACGCATTTCGGTGCTGTCTACGACACGCCTGATGTAACCTCCTTTCCACAGCCTCTGCTCTCCTCCTCGCAATCTTTGTTTGATGTGGAGGAATGAAGCCTTGCAAAGCAAACCCAATGAACCGTGAAGAATCACAAGGCCCAAACTGCCGGCTCCCAAGAGGGAGAGGGGGATGGGGGGAAAGCACAAAAGGAAGAAAGGGGAAAGGAGGTGGAAGAAAAAGCTAAAAACCACAAAGAAGATCTTACAAAGGCAGGGTGGGGGAGAGAGGGAGGATAAGGAGAATGCCAGCAGGGATGGGCTGTGCCCTCTCTACAGGGGTTTAACACTCAGTTATTACTGGCTTTGCAGCTGTATTACATCTGTCAAAATCTCCAATTCTGCCTGTCAATGTATTTACATTATGCTCACTCATGACAGCAGCAAGCCTGTCACCAGCTTCCCTTCTCCTCTCCAAGGCTGTTAAGGAGGGAGAAAGCCTTGTTTATTTGTCAGTTGTGGCTTCTTTTCTGCTGTGAGTCTTGCCCCAGCCAGGTCACAGATGGTCACTACAGAAGCGAGGCACAGCAGCATTGCAGGTGTTGGGGGCTGTAATGGCCATTGGGGAAAGATGTTGAAGTTCCTGTTTTAACCAGGAATTGCATTTACATATTTATCTAAGAGCTAAAGTGTTAATTTAGTTACTCAGTAATTGATTTTGGTTTCTTTATGGCGCTGAGGCAACCTATTCTGTACACATTAATCAGAAGTTCCGTGGCCCGTGACTTTAGGACATTTTATTAGAAGTTAGCTGAGGAAAAAAAAAAAGAAACATTCAAATTTCTCTCTGATATGACTCTGTGGAATAGCTCTCTCCAAGTTCAGAGCCAGTGCACTGAATACAGACATGAGAGTCAGAAGCACTTAAGATTGAAACAGGCTCTTGGTTTTGTTTTCCTAAGAATTTTATTTAAATTGTGCTGGTAATTTACAGAGGAAGTCTAGGTCTTTCTAGCTTGATGCCTTTGAATGACAGCATAAACAGGAGAAGTTTTCCTGAACCTGCAGGGGGAAAATTTACCTTCAGGACACACAGAGCTGTTCTGGCAGTTTATTAAAGGTGGTGGGAGACTGGGACACTGGTGATGGCCTGATCTCCAGGAGGCCAGCTGCTGCTCCTGGATGAGGCTTGCAGGTGCTGTTCATATGCAGGTGCCAGTCTGGGCAGTCATATTTTTATGGGGAACCAAATGTGTTTGCACCTAATACAGGAGCATCATTCCATTTTTCCTCCTCATTTTTTTTCTAGAGCAGGTCACATTCTGACTCAGCCTCACTAAAATAATCCCCTCAGAAAGAAAATAATCCCCTGTGCCCCAGCTTTGGAGATGGTGAAATTTCCTGATGTGAGACCTCACACCAGCAGATTTCCACTGATTTTTGAAAAACTAATTTAATTTCTTTGATTTCCACTATTTGCAGTTTGCCCACACTAATAGAGGAGGACATGGAAAGGCAGGGGAAGAGCTGTATAGCTGCTGCTTTTTCTTTTATTTGGAGCTTCAAGGACAGTTTGGAAGGAATACATGGGCTGCAAAACTCCCAGCCAGATCCACAACCTTTAGAAAACAGAGTTCAGCTGGAGCCAGTGAGCTGGAGCCATCTTCTTTGGTAACAGCTCAGAATCTGGCCCCAGGCTTCTGTATTTCAAAGGGGGCTAATAAGGAAAACATGTCCCCTGGAAAAGGAGAAATATAACCCATTTAAAAAAGGAAATAAGGAAGACCTAGGGAACTACAGGCAGGTCAGTCTCACCCCTGTGCCTGGCAAGATCATGAAGCAGGTGGGATAGAATCCCCCCTCAGCAGTCTGCTGATGGCACCAGGCTGTGTGGTGGGGTCAACATGGTGGAGAGAATGCATCCATCCAGAGGGACCATGACAGGCTTGAGATGTGGGCTGTGAAAACCTCATGAAAGTTTAGCAAGGCCAAGTGCAAGGTTCTGTGCCTGGGCCAGGGCAATCCCAAGCACAAATACAGGATGAAGAATGGATTGGAAGCAGCTCTTGTGAGAACAGCTTGGGGATGTTGATAGCTGAGAAGCTCAACATGACGCAACAAAATCACACTTGTGGCCCAGAAGGCTGAGCTGCATTAAAAGCAGATCAAAGGAGGTGATTCTCCCTCTCTACCCTGCTCTTGTGGGACTCCACTTGGAATACTGTGTCCAGCTCTGATACCCCCAAAAAGAAGGACATTGACCCATTGGAGTCACTCCAAAAAAACGAGGAAGAGGATCAGAGGGCTAGAGCACCTCTCTAATTGTGGGTTTGGGGTTGTTCAGCTTGAAGAAGAGAAGCATCTGGGGTGACTTATTGTGGCCTCACAGTGCCTCAACTGGGCATACAAGAAGGATGGAGAGGGGCTTTTTAAAAGGGCATGTAGTGACAGGACAAGAGGAATGGCTTTAAACTGAAAGAGAGTAGGTTTAGGTCGGATATTAGAAAGAAATCCTTTACTCTGAGGCTGATGAGGCACAGGAACCGGCTGCCCAGAGAAACTGGATGCCTCATGCCTGGAAGTGTTCAAGACCAGGCTGGATGGGGCTCTGAGCAACCCGGTTTAGTGGAAGGGGTCCCTGCCCATTGCAGGAGAGCTGGAACTAGATGCCTTTAAGTCTTTTCTAACCCAAACCATTCCATAATTCCTCATCAAATTTGCATTTTTCTGCCTTTTTTTGCAGCTGGAATCAGAGCTGAGTTTTGCTTAGTCCCTGCTGAAGTGCACAGGTTACTGTAAAGTCAAAATCTGCTTACATAACCATAGAGGAAGATCATGTATCTGCTTGCAAGCTTCTGTATCTATTAAACTTAATTCAGTTCGCCAGGAAACAAGTAAGAGATAGGATCACTCGTGTTGCATTACTCCACTTAAAGATCTTTTAACAATTTGCTATTGTTTGAAAAAACTTCTTGTCATCTCTTAGTCACATTCTTCCTCCTAGGAGCATAAGCTTCACTAGTGTTACTAGGTTTACGTGCCTAATGTGTTTGGTCCCACCTATTTCACTTGTGAACTGGTTGCTTTCAATGACTGCCTTAAAAAAGAAGTACTTCATTATTATGTCTGTGTTGCCTCTTCATAAAATGCCATGATATTTATCTTTTTTTCTAAAGTTGGAAGGGTGAGCAGAGTGTTTTGACTGCTTTGTTTCACGTGGTGGCACCCCTGGTATTCCCCATTATTCACAAACTACAGGTATAAACGTTTATGTGGTTTAACCCCAGCTGCCAACTAAGTACTATGCAGCTATCTGCTCACTCCCCTACCCCTACCCCCGTGGGATGGGGGAAAGAATCAGAAAGAAAAGGATCAACGAGATAAGAACAGTTTGATAATTGAAATAAACAAAGGAAAACAAATGAAATTAAATTAGATTACTAATAATAATATTAGTAAAGGTAGACAAAAAAAAGAGAGAGGAATAAAACCCAAGACAGGCAAGTGATGTACAATACAATTGCTCACTACCCACAGACTGATGCCCAGCCTGACCCCAAGGCAGTGATGGCTCCTCCTGGCCAGTTCTTGCACTGTTTATTTACTGGGCATGATGCTCTGCGATATGGAGTATCCCTTTGGCCACTTTGGGTCAGCTGTCCTGACTGTGCTTCCTCCCAGCTCCTTGTGCACCTGCTGGCTGGCAGAGCATGGGAAACTGAAAAGTCCTTGACTTGGGGTGAGCACTATTGAGCTACAACCAAATCATCCGTGTGTTGTCAACCTTACTCTCATACTGAATACAAAATACAGCAGTGTACCAGCTACTAGGAACACAATTATCTCAGCTGAACCCAGTACAATGGGTTTTTCCAAAAAAAAAAGAAAAAAAAAAAACGAAGATGCTGGATCATTGTCATGTTATGACTGGCTGAAACTGAAGCCCGTAGAATGGGAGGAAAGGAACGTGGTGGCAAACGCCCAGCTGCAACAGCTACATGTTCCAGAGAGGCCATCAGAAATAACCCCACTCACCCACACATGTGGGGGTGTTTTATACATCCCTTGCCACATTCCCCCCTGGCTCCTGGGAAGTTACTTGGCAGAGGGGTGGCACCCCTGTTGCAGGATGCGCAGTGGCAGACTGTTTTTCTCTCCTTGTCCCCATACCAGGGTAAGACCACTGGCTTTTTTACCTCACTGCTGGGCTTTGTTTTGTTTACTTTCTGATTGTAGTATCATCACTTTAGTATGTGGCTTGAGCACACAGGGCAATTTTTCTTCAGCTTGACTTTTTTTTATGGTGGGATTTTCAGCTTTTGTTGCCTATAATAAACATGTTGAAAGACAGTCATAGTGCTGCCACACTGACAAGTCTTCCCTTTTCCTTTTTCTACACTTAGTAGGAATCATACATACAGATGCCACAAAGACAAGTTAGCTGATCATCCTGTGAAACAAAGATCCCAAGTTCTTTGACCTAATCACTTTCTTTTTTTCTCTGAAATTATCCTGATTTGCAGTGTTACTTTAGTTACACAGCAGCGGTTTCCCACCTACCCATCCCTTTCTTTCTACTGTGAGACAGTTGCGACTTTCTGAAGAAATTTCATCTTTAATACCATATACCAAAGGTCACAGGAGAAAAGGATCTGGAGAGAAATATCTGCTTTTGTGTAAGACAGTGCTTCAGACTGGTTTTTGCTTTGTCCCCAAGATGTCAGCTTTAGACTTCATTTTCCATCAGCACTCTTTTCACATTAAAGCCTGTTGCAGTGTCATTAATAAGAAGAATTCTTTAGGAGATTAGATCATTTAACATGGAATTCAGCAATAGTGGTACTTTTAATCTCGTTCCATCCCAAAGGTGATAAATGACTAATTGAGTTCAATACAGGCACTGTTTGTTTGAAGTCTTTGCATTTTCAGGAGTCCTGCAGAGTGAGGCTGAATATATTCTGCTTTTCCCTTAGTCAGGTGCTAAAAATTTCCCAGATGCCAGTCATCACAGGGAAAAGCAGTGCTGAAAAGCGTTACTAAAGTTATCAAATTATATGCTCAAAATTCAGGTAACTGGGAATGCATCATGTCTGAGATCACCTTGCCCACATATCTTTTCTTATCATAGACCCTATTGCAGTGGCTGTGCATGGTGGATTGTGCTCCCTTGACGGGCAGTTATTCAATAGTTTCTGTTTCCAGTGCAGCCTTCTGCAAGTGAAATCTACTTTTCTGCTCAAGACACAAAACCTTCTCAGAGAGCTGTGTGTTTCTGGTCTGACTGTCTGCCAGATAAACACTTCAGTCTTTGAATTCCTCTTGAATGTTGATCCAACAGTCCCAAGCTGCTTTTCCCATTACAGCCTTCCTGGTGAGCCCCATCACACGCCTCTTCCTTCGCTCTGTGGCCGAGACAATGCAGCATCCTCTGACACTGCTTCCAGGCAGCCCTGTGGTGTGTCCCACGGGCCACTGGCCTCCCTGCAGGCTCATGCACATCTATACTTATTTATGTGTGACTCTGCACCACGGCAGTGCTGCGAGAGGTGGCAGCTGCCTGATCCTGTTTCCCAGCTGAGGCGTACAAAGGATAAGGTCAAAAGGTAGCAGTGACTTCAGCACCTTGTAGAAGTGATGAGGGTGTGATGATTTGGGCAAATTTGACAATTTAAAGCATGAAACACACCCACTAGCATTGTCCATCGTCAGCCTCTGCAGCTGGGAGAGCTACAGCATCTCAACCCAGGCAGCAAAAAATAGGAAAAGAAATACAGGATCAGTGATCACTAATACTAGGTTTGGTTTAAGTAGCATGTCAGACATAGCACAGGATCTCTTCAATGATTGTAAGGACAGAATTTCATCTTTTGGAACTGATCAGTTGCTTTAACCTCGTGATAAGCTTTTAATTTCTGGTTCAATATCTAGTTTATCCTGCAACTTCTGATTTCTGCAACAGATGAAGTTTCTTTCTCTTCCCCAGTGTTGCCACCTCTACCAAATCCACTTTCCCTCCCATCCCATCCCCTCCATACCAATCAATTCCTTCTCCTTGGGTCTCTCCTATGCTGGTGCCTTTGCCCAGGCTGCTCCTTTTCTACAGTCCCAGCCTCCCCTCTCCCCAGCTCCTGACAAATCTCCATCCTTCCCAGTGCCCCCACCTCATCTGCAGGACCATGCCCCCCCTTTCCAGCTGTGCTCCAGTTCTCCTTGCCAGCTCCCTCTCTGCCTGATGCTAGCTTTCCCTTCCACGTCCTCCCCACCCCAGCTTGCCCACTCCATCTCCCCTCTCCTCACCTCAGATGGGATTCTGCATGGAGATGGTGGCAGCAGGCATCACACCAGCCACCTCCTGGACAGAGGCAGTGCTGGGTGAGCCTGGGCTGGGATGACACCCTCTGCTTAGCACAGACCAAAGGCTTCCTCATCTGAAAGACCACAGGGGGCCCAGGGTGGACAGAGGCAGTTCCTCACTGCTGTTGACACCTTAACAGTCAAATTAAACACCTTAATAGTCAAACTAAACTAGCTAGCAAACTAACATGGTTACACACACACAGATAAAAGCTATTTCCTGCTGTGTACACTGTGAGAACACAAAGGCTACTTCAATAATAGCAAACACTGTCAGAAACTTTACAAAATAGTAAAAATGTGCTGCAAACTGAGAACCTATCAGAAGCGCAAGGGAAGGTGCAAATATGTAAACTAAAAATGTTCATTTTTAATATATGTCCATTTGTTGCTTTTTTTCTTCTAGTTGTTCTAGTCAGAGTCACTTTATCAATGATAGAACAAGAGCAGAATGCAGAAAAAACTGTAAGGTGATAAAACCACCAATACACAGGACCTAGTATTTCCAAATACTTGAAAAATCTACTCAAAATTATGACACAACTATATGAATAAAGACCATTTTTAACCTCACTAAACTGTCATCACCTATTCTTTTAATAGCCCTACATTTTGTATTGTGAATTATTCTCTTCTATTGTGAGTTATTATCTTCTGATGAAGAAATTTTCTCTAAAAAAGAGATAATGACCCTCTAAAAAAGGGTGATTAATCAAATGATGAGGAATTGTAAGGTGTTAACCCACTTCAACTGTTTACTGTATGAACAATAATCAGTGCCCCAAGTCATTAAAAACCTGTTAAAACACTTTGAATACGAAGAGCACGCACTGAGTTACTGCACCGGGCCAGAGCAGAACCTAATCTCTCTGAAAGAAGCTGTGTCTGGCCTGGGAGGCCAGGAAATGACCTGAGATGAAGATGCTTGGATTCCTGAGTACCCCTCCAGTGACTACACCTGATCAGGGGTACAACAAAGCTCCACAAATCTTGGTATTCCTCTTCCAACACAGGGCTGGGGCAGTTCCAGTGACAACATCAGCACTGCCTTTGTGACTCTGAAGTCATACCTCTTGCTCACAGCAGCACAAGTGTGAGCAATAACTTGCCCTCATCTCTTTGGACCACTGATGCCTTGGAATGCCTACCTAGAACAGAGGCTAGGCAACTTAAGGCATCACCATAACATCAAAGACAGGTGGGTCTTATTTGTGAAGATTTGAGATGCTGTGATATGACCTTTGGTCCTTCACAGGCGCATTCAGGAGGGTGAAAACAAGTCTGTTAATGGTACAAAGTTAATAAGCGGAAGTTCAAGTGCATTCAGCTCCCGTGCAGATGCTCTCCTCTGGGAATAAAGTCATTCTCTAAATAGGATGCTGCACTGAAAACATAACACACATCTGGAAGAGTCTACTCACCTGAGGGTTTAACACACTCTACACCCCACAGTTTAGGTGCATGAACATCACAGCTTGGCTTGAATGGCTTTGTAGTAACTGACTGTGTCCAATGTGTACATGCTCATACCTGTGTGCTCTGTCACTTCCTCCACTTCTCTTTCTTTAGAAAGAAACTTTCTAGAAGGAAAGTCTTCAGCATCAGAACCCTCTTTCAGCACAGGCATCTGCACAGCCTACCAGTGACTCTACACAGCCCCACGACACTGCAGAAGCACAGCCAATGCATGCAGGGATCCTGGTTCATATTGGTAACTCTAGGAAACAGCTGAGGAAGTGCCCATGTGGTAGCCAGCACACATTTTGCATAGAGCACATCCCAGCCTAAGGGGGGCTTTTAAGGCTGAATTTGGTGCATGACACAGCACAAGTGCTGCAGAATGGGAGGGAAATCACAGACACCCGTCCCCATCAGCACCAAAGCCAGAAGCCCTGCTGTCATTATGCTATCACCATTGCTGTAGCTGATGAGTTCTGCTGAAAGGCAAGACTAATTACCTCACACACAACCCTGTTATCTTCCACCTGTCCATCCTTAGGGAGTCAAACTAACATTTGTTATTGCTAATAACCTGCAGCCTGTGTCACAAGGTGGCTCAGGATCCATCAATAGTAGCCTGGAATTCCTGGCACCGTGCTCTTGTGTGAAATAGAGGTAGCACCAAGATCCCCCCCGAGCATTCCCTAATGGTCAGCAGCAGCCCTTTCCCTTCATCAGAGTCTGCATGCCACCTTCTGTAGTATTCCCAGTGACGTGATTTCAACCTGCTGGACGAAACCAAGTTTCCTATTCCTCCTTTGTGTTCTGTCAGTTCCCTTAGACACGATCAGAATTTTTTTTTCCCTGATGATCTATTGATCTAATATACTGCAGTTTCATTGATATTCCCATGTTAATCTGACTCTTTCCTGGCGTCACAGAAACTTCTGCTTGCTCATGCAGTGTAAATTAGCTTCAGCTCCATTAACCTCTTGACATATGTTGTTTTTTCCAATTTCTCCTCAGACTTGCTAGTTTTCCTTCAGAGCATCAGTGCTCAGCTCTCTTGGTGAACACTTCTCTCCACTGCAATACTGTGCTGTTTCAGCAGTTGTTGTTGTGACACAAGGGTACAAAGTCATGTCACAGCACAGCTTTCTGAGGAAGGCAGCAGGATACCCTGGAGCATGAAAGCCCCTGAACTCTTGGTCCAGAAACTGTGCACTAGCTCAGTGAAAAAAAAGAGTTAGAGAATGGAAGAGCACAAGAGCTAGGCACCCTGAAAGGAAGCTTGGGAACTTGCATTTCCATTTAATGCCACTGCTTACATAAGAAAAATTTGCCCCAGTACTATCAGGATTAGGAGTGTACAAGATGCAGTATTCTGAAGCAGTTTACCCTATTCATCTTCATTAGCTCCTTTCCTTTAAATTCCCCCTAATTCAACACGGGGAGCTCCACTCATTACAGTCAAGAAGGCCATTACTTCATGTGAAGAATACACCAATTTCTGATGGTGTGCTCCTGGTTAATTGAATTCAGTGAATGACAACACCACGACATTGCGAAGATTAATGACTCAATAATTTTTGAGACAAGGCAAAACGTGAAGCAAATTGATTGCATTAATTTTTTTTTTCCCTTGGAAAGAGTACTGCATCCCAGCTCAGCACTGTCCTGGAGAGGATGCTTTGCTGATACAGAGTGAAGCCCAGCTTCCCCTTCTCCATTCAACTCTTGCACTCTGACATCGCCTCGAAGTAACTTTTAATGTAATTTCCTAGTTGCAGAGATGCAGACTGGCAATAATTGAGCTGAGATCTTGACAGACCAAATGATTAATGCAGAGGGCTTTTTGGAGTGGAAATTTCAGCTATTATTAGATTATTCAAGAGAAAGAGAGAAGGTGTCAGAGCACAGAATGGAGGAGTGCAGTGCCTACACATCTCACTCTTTCAAAAGTATGAATAGGTTTTAATTTCTGCCATTTTGTTGGTAACTCTTATTCACATACTAATCAATTCTTGCATTAATGCAATGGCAGATGTAACATCTTGTTTAAAAATCCATTCGCAGACAATGTGATGGTTGCTTTTTTTCCAGCATGTGGCGTAAATTGAGATGGCTTTTCACAAAGTATCTGTGATAGCTTCTATCAAAAATGTTTCTGAAAAATGTACAGAGTAGTGTTTGCTGTTGCTCAACATGATCTGCACTTTTTTAAGAAGACAGTCACCAAAAAAGCAATGGTTATAAGTCTGGTGAGAAGAATTACACAGGCACAGTAGTTTGTTTGTCTGCAGAAGACAGTGACGAAGACAAGTATTCCAGAGCTAGGATTTTGTTAATTAAGGTGTAGATCAAAAATATTAATGAAAGCATCTTGAGAAAGAGGGAAGACAGGGGTCAGGTAACTCATTTTATATGATGCCATGTAGAGTCCAGAAACTAATCACAGGTGTTTAGAAGAGAGTTTTCATAAGCAAGCTGTGTGAAAACTGATGTATCTGAGCTTGGGGTGGGATAGCAAAACTGTTTTAGCTTTTGCCCTCTACCCTTCCCTCCCTTGGGTGAATAGGGAGTGACAGGGGAGACTCTGGTGGTGACAGCTATCTCTGACAAAGAAACTCTACCTTATGTCAGTAAAAGGAGATTCTGGCACCCAATATAAGAAAAAATAAAAATGAAAAATGGCTGAGATCCACAAAGGATTTTTAGCTGTAAATATTATTTAAACAGCAGGATTTTTATTACTTTATCTGTTTGTATTCTATTGCATTATTGCAAATATTTTTCCCCTTAATTTCATCTGATAGTTGAATTTACCCAAAATCAAGTGACACGTGACACATGTTCCTCAACCAAAGTTTTATGGCCTAAAGAGCAAGGGGCCTGGTATGGGTATCCAACTTCCCAACACAGTCTTTCCTGGAAGACAAGGCAGATCAGGATCACAGAAGCTGTGCTGACCTCGGCCAGGAGTTGCCTTCTCAGGGCTTACCAGGAAAGAAAGACCTCTTGGGAAACAGGCACAAAAGAAAACCTGCCAGCATGTCTGAAGGACACAGCTGAACCCTGAGTGTCCCAGAGGAGGTGATAGCAACACCATAGCAGTTGTCATTTTCCCATCCATTCTCTGGGCTTCTCTGCTTTTAATCCTAGAGCAGATCCACCTGCTGTCCAATGGTGCAGAACAGGCACCATTGAACCAGAGCCTAAGATAAGGATTGGTTGTCACAGCAGAGCTCCAAGTTGCTCTGGCAAAAATTGGGAAGTCTGTGGCTCCTGTGAGAACTGTAGAAGAGTTGATATCCCTGAGAAATGGGATTCTTAGAGAATACCTACATCCTTCTGATTGGCAGCTGTCTTATGCAAAAGGGCTCTAGATGTAGGCATCTGGGTGATACCTCAGGAGGACTAATAATGAAAAGAAATATCTGAATTCAGGCCTACTGTGTTGTGATAAGCCTTTGAAATTTAACACAAACCAGTTGTTCAATTTATATTTGGGGCACCTGCAGCCAAGGATTTCTTCCTTCTTTGCTGTCTGACCAAAGGAAATTTCATCACTGTGATGGGAGATTTATATGAATTGCAATGATGGTATGTCCCACAGCATGCCTTGTTTGGTAACAGTCAATATTGAAGGGAAAAAAGCACTGTCAGGCTGAAAACAGATCATTTGTCACCTCAGTGGCTTAATGTGATCTCCTTGCTTTAATGCTGTATCATTTACCTTGCTGTCCAACTACAAGCCACCTCACCCAGACCTGAGTGCAAAAGAGGTGACATGAGCAAGGAAAACCGCTTCTTTCAATAATGTTGCAACAGCACAAGGAGTTTGTGACCCTGAAAACATGAAAGTTCACAGTCACAGAACACTTAATAGTTACAAGTTTTGAAGGAAAAAGGGCAAGGACAAGGTTACCCCGAGCAATAAATAAACTCAGGAGGTTCAAATACCTTTCAGTATGAGCTGATGATCAGCTCCTACTCCTACTCCTCAGTTTCTAAGGGTCCATTGCAGAGACAGAACCCGTGAATTCAAGGATTTCTGCGGCAATGTTCTCACATGCCTGGAGTAAAGCTCACTGCACACTTACATTTCCATGAATGCCTGCTCCTTCCTTTGGGGTGCTGTCAGGTGTTCTGTCCCAATTTCAGGCATGATGGCCTGTCTCTGGATAGTGTCAGAGGCTCACAAGTCTGCCTGAAGTTTACGAGGACTGAAGTTAAAAGACTGTCCCTGCAAATCAGAGCATGAGTGTCACATTCCAGACATAAAAAAAAACATTTTGAAAAGGATGACTTTTGGGGAGATCATGTCACTTACAAACTGCCATGAATTTACCAATGTTTGGCCAGGAATTCCAGCCATCTGAAAGGACAGTTAGCAAAGGAGTATGCTAATGATCTGCCCTGCTCTTAACCAGAGGAAAAAGCACTTAGATATAGCCCACAATCAGTAGAAATTGCCCTGAAAATGTTCACCAGTCAGCTGAGGAGCAGCTTTAAGATATGAGGGAAGCAGGGAACATAGGAGGGAGCAAAGTCCGGCCAAAGGTTTCCCCGGCAAGTAGGGAGCTACAAAACCAGTCTTATTTCTCCTTCTGCCACTTGAGAAATAAGAAGGATTAGGACAATATCTGCCCTTGTTAAAAGTCCTGCCCCAACAATAGTCACTGCATCATATATTCTTACTTTCTCTACCTGGCAGGAGGAGCATCAGCAGCAGCCTGGCTTCCCAGGGTGGTGACACAGGCAGGGAAGCCAGAAGGGAAACCAGGAAAGACCTGAACTAGGGGGGTGCGAATCTCTTAGAGATGTTGCTCCCTCCTGCCTCCATCACAGCTGGTTCAATAGCTTTCCTACTCCATCCTCTTCCTTCTTTCCCATCTGTTGCAGTTAAGAATTTTGGTGAATGCTCGGTTGCCAAAGTCGACCATCATTAATGCATTCCTCCTTAAAATGGCACAAGCGGGCAGCAATTCAGGGAATCCACACATGATGTATAGGACTCTGGGTTTTATTGTGAGACAAAAGACAGGGACCTCATCAGGGTTTCTTTGCCCTCATTAATCAGCAGAAGAAAAAAACCTTTCAGCAGTGCTGACACTTCCAGTTTTGGTTTCCTAGTAGACTTGGACCAAATGGGACTCAAGTAACGAGACATTTGTGGAAAAAATAGTAATAGTTCTGTTAAAAATGAATACGCTGATTTAACAATTAAGGAAAATTTATTAAATAATCAAAGTATAAATTTGGAAAAAGCCACAAGCAAATTGGACCCCAAGCCAGGCAATTAGGGTCAGGGAAGCCCAGGATTTGGCCTCTATCGCACCAAGTCCCCGTGGGTCTCCAAATCTGCATCTGTATGGTTCTGGTTTTATACAATATTTTTATCTGTGGGATACCAGAGTGAGGTTGTTTGTTTCTTTTGTTCACCTGGTCCCTTTTAACATATTCATGTAGTTTCCTTTTTAGCTGCCGCGCTTCCCGGAATGGGTGAGCAGTTTACCTCGTTGCTGGAACTCTGCGAGACAAAAGTCCTTAGGAATAAACTTCTCTTGGCCACGAATATTTACCTTATCGTAGATGCATATTGAATGCATATCACCGGGGTTTTTGCTAGATGAGTAATCCTCAGGAATACCCCTTTGGAGACAGTTACCTGTTCTTGGTGTCTGAATATCTCTTCCGTTATTACCAGGTGCATATTATCTCCTGTCACTGGCTTTTGGTTAAAAAAATGCTCTAGTTTTAATTTTAGCACAAATTATTTTGCAACATATATTACAGTTCCTTCTTATTTTGTAAGTGAGAAACCTGCAGAGGGCCAGCTTCTAATTAAATAATAGTGGTAATGAAATGTGCAGGTGAAGGAAACATTCAGATGGATTGCTGGATTTTGGTTTTATGTTGCCATGAGCCTTCACTGACTTCAGCTACTTTAGATAGACTGTTTCTCTTTGCTCTTCTCCCTGTGCCAGAGGTGGCTCAGGTTTCTCCCTAAGGGCAGAATATGGACTACTAGTGTCCTCCAAAGAGGGAGACACTGAAGGACTTCCATCACAAGAATTGGAGGGGTGAGCTTACAAAGATAACCAAGCAACCGTTCTCTTTTCAGTGCTCTCTCCTTCCTTCCTTCCTTCCTTCCTTCCTTCCTTCCTTCCTTCCTTCCTTCCTTCCTTCCTTCCTTCCTTCCTTCCCTCCCTCCTTCCTTCCTTCCCTCCTTCCTCCCCTCCTTCCTTCCTTCCTTCCTTCCTTCCTTCCTTCCTTCCTTCCTTCCCTCCCTCCCTCCCTCCCTCCCACCTTCTCCACAGAAGCAGCAGCAGGGGACTCTGCTGTCTTGTTGCTGCATGCTCACAGACACCCACCACAGATGAACACCTGCTGTGACGTATTGGAGCTTGTTCAGGGATCTCAGATGCCTGATTTTGTAGTAGCATGGCTCAGGATGATAGACAAGCCAGTGCCAGAAGCTTGCCAGACTCCTGTGGTACAAAACAACTGCAAATGTGTCTTAATCTGCTGCCTGAATTGGGCTGGGCTTTGATTTGTGTCACCACAAAAAACAGCAGCATCGGGACATCTTGGTGAATCTTGACATTTTGGTTATCCAATGGGTAAGAACAGCACTTGTAACATCCCTGGGTTGTAAACACCATGAAACCAATAGGAATCTGTGAGGTAAACAATAACTTATTACTTATTATCAACGACATTTTTTGAATCATACATTGTTTTTGGAAGTTCTAGTCTTACACTGATTGCACTAAGTGTGGGTCTAAGCTTACCAGTAAGAAAAATAAGTGGGTTTCAAGATGGTTTTACCACAATTTCTGGCATTAACTTTCTTCTTGACAGTGTCTGCAGGACTGAGACTCATGAAGAGCATTTGCACAGCCACAAAAATTCTATTTTTATTTAAGACACTTCACATAAATTTTTCCAAGTCCTTGGAACAATAGGCACAGTATAATTGGCCTTCAAGGAGTCTTTGGATACATTACAACTAAAAAATGATGGGAACATTGATGCTATGTGGTGTCTTTAATCCAAATAAGACTACGTTCTCAAAATGTTGTGCGAGTCCAATACAACTGTATACAGTCATGAATTGCCTGGCTACAGAAAAAGTATCTGTCGTGCAACTTGGAGGAAGTGTGGAGAGAAAGGTGGGAGGAGATGCATTCAAGTGTAGTGGGTCTGGGCTGTGCCCAGCAGGACTATGAACACACCCAGCAGAATGGGGAGCAAAGGCTCGTGCCAAGACACACCTTTCAGCTTTGAAGTGAACAGCAAAGGGCCAGCTCGGGATACGAGATCTGAAGCACACCCTGGAGTCGGTGTTTCTCTCCTCCGAGTGCAGGTGAGGAGTGATGTGTGTTGGTGTGCAGTGTGTGCACAGGTACAGCACACCCACCACAGCTGAACCACAACCTGCTCTGAAGTGGCAGAGGGATGCCTCTCAACTGGATGCATGTCTCCACAGAAAGTTTGTGGTCTGTGCTTCATACAAGTATATGTTATATGTTGTAAGGAACCTGAGACATGTAAACTGTAATAATATAGCTGGAGCTCACCCAGGACACTCAAGGCAACAACCTTTCATTACTGCTGTGAGGACTGACATGGGACCTAGATGTTTGTAGCTTGTTCAAAAGACTGCACCTTTGACAACCAGCTGTCCCCTGGCACTATTTGATTGCACTGAGTGATAAAGGGAAAAAAAGGCCTATTGTTGACCTACTTTTTACGGCACCAACACTTGCTGTGTGTCATTTCAGGGACTGAAAATTCCCAAACTCGCCTTATTTACACTGTTTAGCTGTGTTACAATGCATGGTTCAAAACTAGGCTGTGGAAGAGTAAATGTCCAGCTACGAAATGAAAGGTGCTGTGAATAAAATAAGAGAACAGACCTGAGAGAATAATGGTAAATGGCCAGGTAGCAGAGAAATAATAATTTTACCACATTGAATTACAGCATATCAAGGGAATTGTCATTGAGTCCAGTTTTATTAATGTAATACATAACTGATTGAGAGGCGGCAAGATGCAAACTCCCTCCTGAATCAGTTTAACCAGTGTGAATTTGTGGGTAGACCGGGCCTCAGTCAGAACAAAAGAGAAAATAATCCCCTTGTAATGCAGCATTTAACACTTAGCAGTCAGGTGATAATTGCTTCAGTCCAAGGGGATTAGCACATTGCAACCTCATTATAATGTAAAATGTAACTTCCCTATATGGGGTTGTCTACATGGCAAACTTACAGTGGCATAAACAAAGGTATGAATTCAAACTGATTTTGTTTTGCTGGAATAATTCCTAGTGTGAATTTATTTCTTTGGGGAAAAGAAACTGGTTTGTTTGTTTTTTTTTTATGGTGCCTTTTTTTCCCTTCCCTTTTTTCTTTTGCAGTTCAGTCAGTTTCAGTTTATGTAGTGTGTTTTATAAAAGTCCACTCAAAATGAGAGATACTGGATGTCAGCCAAACCCCTCATTGCTTAAAGACACCAGAGCATTCCTAAATTAAGGAAGTATAAGATTTGGGGGAGTCCGTTTTTATTAACTAGCAAGCTTATTTGTATGGAGCCAAGTAAGAATGCATTTAAGGAATATTTATACGTAGAAATACTAAGTGTGTTCATGCCGAAGCAAAACGATTTCTGCTCTCTGTAACAAGTTTGGCTTAATTGCTGGTGCAGGATCAGATGCATGGGATGCTTGTGACATGAAGATATATGACAATAAGCAATTGCTAGAGGTTCAGTGTGAAGTCCCACCACAAGATCTGCTGCCTGAACTGGCTGCCAGGGTCCTCTTAGCAGGCCTGGGTTCAGCAGGGAGTGGCTGGAGCTTGCAGAGGGGCAAAATTCTCTGAGAGAAGCGTGGTAGTAAGAGCCTTAGTAAATGCTGATGCTGAGGAATAGGTTATTATTATACTAATATTATTATACTAGCATTCCATGCCGCTCTAGACGTCCTTGTACTTTGGGCCTGCTGTGTTTTATCCTGACTTGTTCAGGTCAACAGGTCCATGAAGGACTGCAGATCCACCTCCTGGGACTGAAATGCTAACACTCTTAAGTAGGCAAGTCCTGAGGACAGTTTCCAGACTATACCTTATTCTAGGACAAAGTCCTGTATTTATTGCATCAAGCCAGTTCAGTAGCAAATTAAAAAACCTCATTTTATCAAGGACCCTGAACCAACATTAACTAAGGCTCAAGTCCACTCTGAAAATATCTCGTGCTACTTCAATTTTAAAAGTGATCTGAGCAAGGGAAGGGGTTAAAAGAGCTTTGGCCCACAGCCACAATGTGTAGGAATGGAGGAGTGTGGATTGTGAGAGTCTTCTCCCACATAATGGCAGAATCAAGAGTTTTATCACACACTTCCTTTCATTTCTCCCTAAGGAGCAAGCCCCAATGAGTTCTTGCTGTGGTTTTATGCATAGCTGAGGTCACAACAAAGAGTAAAATATGAAAATCTGATCTGCTTTGCTAATGCAAAATAACTTCTTTCTGTATGTAACCTCACACAGGGTTCAGCCACTTAGATATAACAGGCTAAAATTGCTTTCAGAGGTTTAATTCAATTTTGGTGAGCTTGCTGTGCACTCCCAGAGAATAATGCTAGTTCCTCCCTGCCTTCCCTGAAAGGAATACATGGCAAATCTTTTCAGGATGAGCTCTTTGATTTCAGATGCACTCCTACACACATCAGTCAGCTCAGTTGCATCCTTCAAATTTGAATCACCTGGGGATTTGGCCACCTTAGAAACAGTGTATGTTGCCACTAAGCAGACATCTACATATCAGAGAAAACTAAGGGAAATTCTTCTTCCGTATGCTGTATGCTTCCTCTTAGCAAATGGGCATATACACAAAACCACGTTTTTCTAAATAGGATTTCCATTAAAGATAAAATCGTGTGTAATAGTCCACCCATGTTTTACTCTAAACAAGTACTCTAAGGTTTTTTGGCTCTTTTTATACATGGGTGATCCAAAGCATTTGTTAATTGTGCTGTTAACTTCTCATCACTTGCTGCAGTCAGTGGAGTTGTGCATCAAGGAGCATCTAAAAATCCAAGCTAGAGGCCTGTCTCTTCAGCTACTCTGTTTTAAACACCCGCTGTCCAGTCCTTTGCACCTTCCTCTGAAGAATGTGTCATTGCTAGGACAAAATACTGGCTACACAGACGAAACTTTTGTTGCATCTTGTGTTTACCCCCCATCCCCACCCTGTATATACTTCTGGTGCCCATGCAAGTTTTTCATTTGGGATACATGGGATCATAACCAGGATCATCACCAAGTCCTGCATTACTTCCCAAGAAGCCAGGGTGACAAGGCAGAACTGACTGTAAAGATAGAAAACAGGTGGTATAAATTGATCAAAGTGCACTTCTTACATTGCAAGTGCAGTTGCAAATGTCTCCTGATCTTTCTGTTCAAGACCTTACCAGCCTTTATAGACAAACACCTTCCTTTATAGTGGCACTACTTTCAAGTACTTAGGATTGACAATTCTTTTCGAGGAGATTGTTAGCATCAGTGACTGGCAGTAAAGAATCTGTAAAGAGAAACATGTTCAATTTAATCGGAAGTATCTAATGAATGGGGCTATCTATAAAAGGGGTTTTGCCAAGAAATAAATACTTATCTCCTTACAGCAGTTAACGGTTTGCTAATTCTTTACAGGAGGCATTAATCATTCTGTGCTTGTTCCCCCAAACAACTAGAAGAAATTGCTTATTTTTAATTGCTCTGCAGCATCTTAACTATATTATTCGACTCAGCTTTAATACTACACTACACTACTACTACTGTTTAGCACAGACATAACATTTTACATCTTCACAGTGGCCTACAGCACTAACTAATACATTCCAAAACATCCTGCACTTGAATTAAATAAGTGCACTACTGCAGGTAAATATTTCCTTAGCATAATTCGTGGTGTAATTAAAGTTTGCACAAACGTGACAGAGATCACATTCCCGCTCTGTGTCTAGGACCAAACCCAGGTCCTAGGATTTCTCCCTATTCTCTTTGCCTTCAACTGTTGTTTGATGTAACTTTCCCGTCACATACACGTGCCAAAGAGTGGAGCTCTTTTGGGATAAAGTATGTGCAGCACTCTTTTAGGAAACTATGAACTGGAGGCATTCTCCAGCCTGGGAAAGGAGACAGTTATTTTTACTCTTAAATTCCTTTGAGGGAAAGGCATTTAGATATGAGTGTGACAAAAGCCATACAAGTACACAGAATGAGGGGGAGCAAGAGAAGGAAAGAAGTGATTAATGCAGCTTGGCTACACCACTGGCTACAAGATGAAACTGAACCAGGAAACATGAGATTCTGGAGAAAGATTTCCTTCCAACTACAATCACTTTCAAGTTAAAGATACCAGTGGCTGTGTTGACTGCGATTTCAAACATCTCTGACAATAGCCATCACCACCAGCTAGCAATGACTCCTCTAAAGCAAATGACTAGAGATAACCAATACCAATTGCTCTTCCCAAGCTGCCTGGTATGCTCAAATCACTCCCGGGCTCCTCTCAGGGCTTGATGGAAGTGGCCTCTCTCCAGGGAAGCGTGTCAGAAATCAGCTGAGTGCTGATGTCTCACTAGTGCACCAGCTGGGAAAGAGCCAGTCCTTGGCAGGAGTCCCTGCACTGTGACACAGCCAGGACCCCAGGGCACCATGTCCTCTGCTCCCTTGCCCTGCCAAGCTGCAAAGACCAAAGCTGCCAAGCCAGGCCCCTCCACAGCTACAGGTGGCAGCATATCCAAGTCCAGTGCCAGCAGCACTGGAAACTCTGCAGGACACACAGGCATATGCAAGAACAGCCAGATAAAGGTAATTGCTTCTTAAGTCTTGATTTGACTCTGCAGCAGATGCACTGGCCACTACCAGTCCTCGTGATGTAGACCTAACAATTCTGATATTACTAGTAGAATAGTGGGCATGAAGAAAGTGTCTCAAGGCTGGTTTTTCTTTTCATTGTTTAAAGAGGACAGAAATGTCTAGAAAATTCAGGCAACAAAATCAGTTGTGTTTCTAGGAAGGTTATGTATTTTTATGGTTTTTTTGAAGTGGGGGAAATATCTGTGAGTCTGTGCATATAATCAGTAGGTGTATCACACTGCAGCCTAAAAAATCCCGAAACAATTTCCACAGTGAGGACATTTCTCCTCAGGAGCTGTTTGTGACTCACTGTTCCCATCAAGCAGGTTAATGTGCCTCTAAATTTCACCTGACAGAAAATGTATCACAGTGTCAGCTGCATTAGGGAATGACAAACACAGCCCGACTGTGGTACTGTTGGACACCTCGAGGTTGTTCTCAGCAAGGACAGCTGGAGCAAGGACTCTGCCTCAGTTCCAACAAAATAAAGGGTCATGGCCAGCTCGAGGACATTGTAAGGCAAGTTCAGCCACTTGTAAAAGCCATCATCAATCTCTCTGAAATGAGCCTCCCAGGTTCTTAGAGGGAGGGCATGCTGAGGTGGAATCTGTGTGACCTGCTTATAAGCAGAAAACTGACTTAGAAACAGTGTTTGGCCTCTGAACAACTTCTGTTCTTTTGAAATTGCCTTCCACCAGTCCATCACACATGGCAGGTGCAGCCTGTGCAGCCACAGGGAGCTTTTGTTCTTCCCTGTGAGTGGCTGGGACATGCTGAACTGCAGCACACTCAGAGTGGGGCCCATGTGCCATGAAGGTGCTCATGACTCTGTTGACCAGGGGAGTTCCAACATCTTATCCTGCTTGTGGGATCCAGCCTTGTAGCTGTCTGCTTCATGGATGTGCCAATCTCCATGGGTTTGGCTGGAGATATCCCAGTGTGTCTATAGACCACGATTGCCTCGTAGTGAGGATATCACTGCTTTAGCCTTAGCCATAATTTCTTCAGCTTTTCTATTGAAAGAGGAAAAAGTTCACACCCCATACATCTCTTAACTGGAGGTAGGATCACACACACCCCACCCAGAAATCGTCTATATCTTTCTGGAAATTAGGTTTCTAAGCCACAATGCTTTTATTTTTGTACATAATGGTGCCATCTCCTGTACTGATGGTCCTAGGGGTGCACTGCACCAGTTACCTAGGAGCTGGAGTCTTGGATCTGGAATGAACTTGGCTGCAAAGAGGGAAGCATTCCAGCTCTTGTCTTCTCTGGCTGCTGTTATGGTGCATTTTGTTTGAGCTAAGGCTGATGATGTTAGCTTCCACTATGATATTTCAATTCTCCTTCACAGCTTGATTTATTTCTCTTGTTTTTTTTTCAAAATCCTTTTTTTAAAAGTCAGAAGAGTGGAAAAATATACTAAAGCAATTATAATCGGTTCTCAGTTGTCTATCTATATATCTTTATCTATTCACTGATGTCTTTTTTGCATAGCTCTTGAAGAAATGTATGGTGAATGCAGGGCAATGAATAAATACCTCTGGCCAGACTCTCAGTAAAAAAAATCACATCTAAGTAAACTGGTTTGGATCTAATGTCAAAGGTTTCAATTAAACAGAGCAGATAGTTTGGGCAACCTGTCTGCTCTGCACCTCTTCTTCTTCATCCCTCCTGATGCAACACAGATGTCCAGCAGCACAAAGTTCTGCCTGTGAGACACCTCTGCAGACAGGCCACTGCAGTGCTATGGTGGGTAACCCACCAGCTTCAGTCAGATTTGTGGTGCATCCATTCCATGATTAATCTCCAAAGTCTTTGAAATCTCTGGTTTTCTGGATTCCTTCAGCATCTGGATTCCTTCAGCATCTCTTCCTTCACAGTGTAAACAAAGACAAACACTGTAAGAAAGATTTACTGAAACAATGATACTCATCTGCTGCTATGAGTCCAAAAACCCACATTTGCTAGGTTGAAATTAAACAGTTAGCCAGACAAGGCAGCCCTGAATCAACAGACATAGCTGTGGCATTAAATAAACCACTGTGCAAGGACAGTTAACGTGAAATGGACTTATTTCTCAAAATCCCTGAAGTTCTCCCAGGAAGTCTGAGTGGTTTTTCTGCCTAGCTGCATTCCTCCTGATCCTGCAACTGCCATTCTCTCCCCTTAACAATCAGACAGGATTCAAAATCCACAAAACCAGATAAAAGGCTGCATTCTTTTCAAATGTCATTATTGGGGTTTGTTTGTTTGTTTCCTTGTGAAAATCAGAAGTGTGTTTGTTGGAAAAAAAAAATAGAAGCAACTAGAAAGTAGCCCTCAACTGGTAAACTTCTGTTTCCACAGCTGTACTCTCATGAATTTACCAGCTATCACAAGACTGTGGATGAAAGAGCTGGAACTGGTGAGATGTCACATTAATTCACAGCTGGCAGAGAACAGCTGGACGCATATGTCAGGCGCAATTCCTCTGAGGACCCCCACCCCGAGCAGGTTCTTCTCACCATTCACAGCGCTGTGTTACGCTCCGGGAATCTGCACCTCAGAAGTAATGGAAAGGAACTGCTGCAACCTTTGTCAGAAGCCATGGCTCAAACGAATTTCCACTAATTTCAGTGAGGACACTTGAGAGCAAGAAGATAAACTTTCTCTTCCCATGGACTACTGCATGCATGGTAAGAGCTAGACAGGTTTAGAGACACACTCATCTGTCCAGAAAGGATGGGGAGCATGGAGCAGGCAAGCTTGCTTATCTGTCATCCAGGATGGTTTTGTCCTGTTGCTAGAGGACTACACTTCTTACGCAGCATAACATGACAACTAACAAACCTTTAAAGCCTTGGGGGAAAATATTAATGCTCTGGTGCTTGGAGCAGGTTTTAGTCCACTGCTAACGAGGCCCTGAGGAAAGGCTGCCTATTTTTATATGCATATGTCAGGCAGGGGTCTAAGCCACCACTCCAAGGCAAGCATGCCACCAAGGCCACTGCCTTCCCATCTGCATGTGGCACGGTCCACCCACTTACAGCCATGGTGCCGACTGCTACCTCCAACTGTGGGGTTTCCCTCTTCCTGCCAGGACAACTGCTTGTGCCTGCTGAGAGCTGCTCCTCATAACCAGTTTAAAGCCCACGTTTGTGAAATGCTTTCACTGTGACCACTGAACAGAAGGAATGTGGGGCTATAGAGGAGTCAGAGGATGACACACTTCGCAGCATCTTTGGTGGCTGTTGACTTGGCTAGATTTAGGTCACCATGTATCACTCCTCTTTAAAGCCCCTTTCTCACAATTTTGTACTTTTTTGCTTCTTAGGACACTGACTTAACCCTCATAGGCATCCCACTGCCCTCCACTCCATATACCCTGTACAACAGATCCATGGGTTGGAGTTTTCCACAGCAAGTTTTGCCTTCAGGCCACCAAAGTGTTAAACCTCTCCATCTTTGAGGGCAGGCTTGTATCAAGGTCCAGAACCCCCTCCCTTGGGTCACTCCAAAGGTCATTAAAGTCAGTGGCAGGGCATGTTGTATGCAGTGACTGGATCAGGTGGGCAACAGCTTCGTAATTGAAAGGACTTAAAAATTCAGGATCAATTGATCAGATGTGGCAACCCGTTAGCAGGCAACTGATTTTTGAGATGTTGCCAGCCCAGCCTTCAGAAAGCATCCCTAATTCCCAGGGTGCCAACAAGGATATGGTGTGTTTGGCATTCCTGAAATGAATCTCAGGTACACTGTAACGGTAAGCACCCAAACACATTTCAAGTTTGGAGTTTGTGTAATTCAGAGGTCAAACTCATTCCCAAAACTTTGTCTCCAAAATGCTGATGGAAATGCTTTGCCACATACAAGTCAGATATTTTTGCTGGAAAATATTGTGGTCACCCCTGCTGCTTTATTGAGCATATACTGTTACTATTTTTAAGAAAGAGAGTCTCAAAATTTTTTTCTCCTAGTCTAAGAATAGGAGCTTTTGGGGGAAACAGCTTTATTGCAGAGTGGTCTCAATGCAAAAATGTAACTACCCCTGCTCAAGACAGAGGGCTTCCAAATTTGTTAAAAAATATTTGCATTTGACAGTTTTACTGTAATTTATTATGAGTGTGAAGTAAAATAGGAGGATTTTTGTGGTTTGACTTGTATTTCTGCACTTATATATGGTAATTAAATGTAAAAAAAGCCAAGAAAAAAAAAAACTTTGGCAAGAGATTAGTCAAAATATGTACACTTTAATTTTTTAGGGGCTTGAGGAGGCATTCCTTTGACAGTTGTTTTTAAAAAAAATTGACTTAAAATATGACACTTCAAAAGCAGCTGCTTTGTGTGTTCACAAAGTGGTTTCCACATGCAGAGTTCATGTCAGATGTTCAAATATGTATGTGCCCACATGACCATAACTATTGATAATAGGCTAAATAATTATTTACACAGCGTCTTTTCAAGACTGGTGGATCTCTGTTAGTGTCCATTTTATAAGAAATAAGTACAGATAACAAACTACAACCGTAGTAAATGTCCCTACCTCATTCAGTGTGGTAGGGAATGAGCTACCATTGGTGTCATGAAAAAAGAACAAGAGACCTTGCACAGCTGTCAGGATTTTCTTACCTATTTCTGTGAATGTGATTGTGTCTTGACCTGGTCACATAACTTTTTAGTATCTCAAATTCCTCATTTGCAGAGTGGGTGTAATTGTCTCTCTGAGTGCTGTCCAATATAACAAAGCAAAGTGCACCAGAAGCACAGAAAATCATTCCAGGAAAGGGTTGTTCATTGTTATACATAAAAATTGCCTGATTAGCGAGCGCTGCTGTGAAGGATAGGAAGGTGAAGTGCTGGGATGGAGTGAGAGCTCATCAAGGTTTTTTTGTTATCGCAAAATATTACTTAAAATAAGCTGAAGGTTCAGATATGCTATTGTGGGAATGGGTTGTGATCAGCCTGCCGTGCTTTGTTCCTGTCTTGTGGGCCTCCGCTCACTTGCTAGGCAGCAGCCCCAGCTATGATCCATTCCCACTCCTGCCAGAAGGCTCTTTCCAGGGACAGTCCCACACCTGCCTTGGGGACTGCTCAGCTGCTGGGCCACAACTGTTCCTCGTGCTAGAAAAAAACGCAGCCTTTGGGACCAAAACCATCTGGTCTGAGCAAAGCCCTGCAGGAAAGCCAGGCAAGCGTGAGGTCTCGTGGGGACTAGGAGTGTTAGTGCAATATACAGTCATCACTCGAGACAATTAAGAAATCTGCTCACAGGAGAAGCGATGATAAACACAGTGTTGTGTGCTACCTGGTGTTTATCCTCGAGATTTTGAATTTATAAGATAAATAAACACACAGCCTCTGAGCATCAGTCAGGAAGAAGGTACAAAGCTGTATCCAGCCAGGACAGAGGTCTGGTTTTGTCAGGGGTGAGGACACCTGCCTTGCTTGTGCCAATGCATTTCTGCCCTTTGTTGCCCATAACCCTTTGCAAGCCTGCAGCTCCCTTCCCCTGCTTGGTAGCCTACCCAAATGGGGAGGCATTCTCAGTTCATCTCCTTTAGTCCCCAACTTTCCCTCTGCTCCGAACCCCACATCTGAGCTGTATGCTTTCACATTTGCAGTGCTTTCTGGCCCCTGAGGTGGTGGTGCCTGGGCGCAGTTGTGAGCTGCTGTGCAGGGTGCACATGTCAGGGTGTCTCTCTCCTGCCTTAGGGGCTCATGTGGGAAAGCACAGCGTGAGCTGGGTCCCCTTACAAAAAATGAGAAATAGGCAGCCAAGTCTTCCCCCTGGAGACTGGGAGAATGTGTCTGTGGAGAGGGTTTGCCTGTTTCTGCTGGCCACAGACAGATGCATAACTTGGTGTCGTTCCCTGAGTCCTAGATCTGCATGATCCAAAATTGTTAAGTATAATCCCTTTGGCAGGCCCCAAAGTCTTGAGTCACACATGTTGTGACGCTGTTTCTCCCAAAGAGGCAGAGGCCATGCCAACGCCAGGAGGTGGCAGGCTGGTAGTTGTGTCCCCAATCCTCGGTTCTCCATTGTGTTTAGGACAAGCTGAGGTCTGGTGGCACAAACACAGCTTCAATGAACCAGCAGCAGCTGCCAGGGAAAAACTTATGCCTTCACATACAGACCTGTCAGCAAGGTGTTCCTAGTCTGGACTGGTCTGCAACTGATGGTGTGGAAAACAGTGAGATGTGTGCACTTCAGGAAAAAAAATGGCAAATAACTAGACATCTGCCCTAGGATCATGCCTACCAAATTTATAAAAAACATCAATATTGATATAAAAATCAAATGTTAAATTTAATAAGCACAATAGAACCTTCTAGTCACTAACTGTAGAGCAGTAGCTCCGTGCATCTCCAGAAATTTGGGTGGAAAGAGGAGAATAGGGGGAGGAAGAAAGAAAAGCATCCTTTGTAAAATAAAATACAGACAAAATACAGAAAATTCCAATAATTAAAAGAGGAATACAACCTGAATAACAAATCACAGACATTAACACCAAGATGAACACGCTTATAAAGAGAATAATTAGCAAAAATGTGTAATTTCCTCCAAGAAATTTTGGTACATTTCTTCCTTGCATTAAAGCCCAGAGGATTTGGTGGAAAATTTTTGTGGCAACGTTTGCAAGGCATGTGTCACAGTACAGGAGGGAGGATTTTTCCATTGCACTCTCTGCCACTCTGGTGTTGAGCACCAAAGAGGCACATTTTTTCCTAAATGTGCTCTTGGTTTGTTGGTTTTGGTGATGGCAGTGCTGCAGGAGCAGCGCCTTTTCCAGATGGCGTTCTGAAGGCTCCTTGTCTCCTGGCTGAGCCATCAAAGGTCCCTCAGGAGACAGGAACTGTCACAACCAGCTGAAGGGAGCATTTGTCTTACCCAGATACCCATATCTGGCAGTGGCCTCCCTGGACTGCTTAGGAGGGATCCAGCACTAATCTGCATCTGCCCACTGCCCTGCTTCACATATTCTCTTAATTTCTCTTAGAAAATTGCCATAGAAAGAGGCTTCCAGTCTTCTTCAGATACGTCTGTACCTTTATAACATTTACTTTCATCTTTTGGCAAAGAGTTTCACAGGCCATGAACCTATTCTTTAGGAAAGCACTTTCCTTTTTTCTTTCTATTCGTCAGTTCATCACTCATGTGAGACTGGATGCTGAACTAGGGGAAAGCAGTTTAAAGCTTGTCCAAACCAAAACCTTCTTTTAAAACTCACCCTTTCAGGTCTTGTCAGCAGCTCCAGGCATCACCAGAGCATACTGAAAAGCAATTTCTGACATCTGCATTCTGCAATTTAAGTCTGGGTCTGGCCACAAACTGCTTAAACTGGAAGGGCATTAAAAGGTTAAAAGGACAGCTGCACAGAGCAAGCCCTCCCCAGGGATCCAATATTAGTTGGTCTCATGGTCCTGGAGGTAGAGAGAGGTTAAGAAACAATTGCAGACTTACCACTGAGCATGGCTGAGAAAGTCACTCTCCCACTGTGATTCTAACCAGGTGAGGAAGAAGTTGAATCTCGAGAAAGACCAGCACTTCATCTTAGCTGAGCATATTCACCCTTCCTGAGCAACTGCATTGACTTCCTGCATAAATGAGCACATGCTGAGGACTGTGCAAGCTCACGGTGGGGGAAAATGACAGCCGAGCACAGAGCACCCATCTGTTGTCTGCAGAAAAACATTCAGGATCCAGCCCTAACAGTCATGCAGAAAATAAGAATCAGGAAGCACAGCACCTGGGCAAAGGTGGGGAGGAGCTCTCTTTCCATTGCCTTTCCTTCCTTTTGCACCAGGTGTTCTTCCCTTGATCCCCACATGCAGCCCTGGTTAGGGCCAGACCTCCTGCCCACCAGCCCTGTTTTCCTGAGTGACACATGCTGCATGGAGCTGGGGGCCTCTCTCCAAGACCCCCATCCTGGCCTACACCAGTTCTCCATCCCATCTCTTCAACCCACCTTGGCATCAGCTGGATCCCTGACAACCTACCTCAGCAGCATTCCCTCCCTGCTGTGGTGTGGGTCACAGAGGGAATGCTGGGACCCTTTCCCTGCTGTGACGTGTCTGGCAGGGAGAAGGAAGTGTTACCTGATAGTGAGGTGGTGATGGGAAAAGTCTTGGCTTTGATTCCCTACACAGGGGCAAGGGAAATCAGGCACAGGTGATTTTATTCTTTTTCTCTTTCCTGTCATACTGACACTGATGAGCAGCTTAACTGGCTTAAGTGAGTTTGAAGTGGGTTTTACACACTATGTTACGACCTTAATGTATAGCATTTGACCAAACAGTTTAAATACTGTTGCTACAATTCTGCACCAAAATGTTCTACATTGTTTGAAATCAAACTCAGCTCTTTTCTCTGGCATACAGGAACTAGAAAAGAAGACAAGAAAACAACTTTGTCTTAACTGTCCAAGCTAAAAAAAGCACTCTCAACACTCATCAAATAAAATACAGAAATTGAATCATTCAGAAGAAAAAAGATTTCATTTTAAAAGCTTGTCTGGAACAGTTTGATCCCTACCGTGTTATGTGCAACTGTGTTACACACACAGGTTGCATATAAGCACATGGCAACAAACAGGAAACAAACTAAAGGATATGGGCTTGAAGTTTTCCTTCTGAGAGGCGAGTTTTTATTGCCCCTGCAAAACCTGATTTCATGTCATATGTGTTAAAACCATCATTTCTTACTAGCAGGTACAGTTTAGAGAGAAAACAGAAGAGCACAGGGTAATGCTAATCAAAGAGATATTGCTTGTTCCTCAACTGCCCACAGAGACCAGCAAGAAGATCCCTGCACAAGAGCCAGCATGGCATGCAGCACTGCTTCAGATTTCTGCTCTTTCCCAATATAATTTGTTCCACATGCTGTTTACCCACTGATTCTTCCAAACCACGTCTTGGCTAGAAGGCAGGTGATGACAGGTCATGGAAAAAACCAGAAGAATTTTGCAGCTTGTCTTGGCTGTACTGAATATGCCCTTGTGCTTGGAACAAATCAAATGCTTTGTGCCATTAATGCACTGTGGCAAGTCCAGTGAGCCTTCCCTCCCTGGCAGGGGCTGGAAAGATGCACCAGCACTATAAATGACAGCGAGTTGTGGGATGACTTCAGTGCATTGACACTCACAGCAGAGAAAATAAGGTATGGGCTGGCTTGTACAAGCAGATGCATGAGTGTGCTTTGCTCTGGATGGGTGGCAGGGGACAGGGAGACTGTTCTTTGTAACCAGTATGTGTCATGCCTTCCTTTACTGCCTACCTGGGAACTGCCCTTGAAGCAGCAATCATCCACAGATTCCTTGTCCTACAAGCCAGTAAGGTGTCACTTGCTAAAGGTACACCGGGAAGCAGCTCATGAAATTGATGAGCATGGCAAGGTTTACCTATTTCATTGTGTCAAAGATTCACAGTCAGTAAAAGTAGTGCCACCATGAAAATGCATAAATTATAGCTCAAGCTGCACAAACCTAATCTTTAACAAATAGACATGAGGAAAACCTCCTCTTTTGCAAGATGTCCTTGCTCTGCAACATGCAAAGGGAAGGAACCATATAGCTCTGGCTCCATTGGATCCCATGGAGAGTGAAAGAGTTGTGTGGTTCCTTGGTGACATCTTCTCTGCTTCCACTGAGGGAAGCCCAAGACTTCACATCTGGGATCTGAGCAGTGGAAGTGAAAGGCTAAGAAAAGGGGGAGAAATGTGGCATCTGGAGGCTAAGTTTCTCCAATGCCCATGTCTTGTCCTGGCAGGCACATATCCAGAAAGGACAGTGCAAGCAACAGGACTGAGCCTGAGCATGGGCTCAATGGCAGCTGAATAAATGTGCTGGGATTTGCGTCAGTACGTTATTTTTGCTGCTGGACCCCGCTGAATTTATTTGACCTGGAAGTCACCGATCATCTCCCCAGCTGGGAAGAGAACAGCAGCACATGCTGTGACCTGTATAAAAATCGAAGCTAGAATGGCCAAGAGAAAGAGAGGGATCTGCGGAGGTATATTTATGTGTCTGTGTCAAAAGATCAGGTCTACAAAATCACTGGATAGTTACACCAGTGTGATATGTCTCGGTAGTGAAAGATGAATGGAGACAGAGGTGGAAAAATGCCTGTTGTGCCATGCAGTTCATCTAATTTTTCTCTATGAAGATGTATGTCCATTTTCTGCAACAGTATTTGGCCAGGGGAAAGGAGACCTGCCAAGAAATGAAACTTCCCATGAAAAGTTACTTCACAGATCACACTGAAAATGTTCATGGTGTTTGTGTTTTATTTAAAAAAAAATTAGTCACAATTTTAAGCTTACTAATTTCACTTCAATACTAATAGATGCATCATTCTGAATCTCACTTAAGGACTGAATCTCTCAAAAATCTACAGATAACCAGACCTTTATCAATATGGTTCTTTCAATTAGTATTTTCAGTGATAGAATTATTTTGTCCTGCCTGAATTCTACCAGTTTTCCTGGTAATACAAGGTTCCTTAAACCCCAGCCATCAGCTGCTCTGTGATTTTGTTTGCCGTGGCAAGTCAGTGCCTGACTGCCTCTTGGCTGGCTAAAGAGTCTCGAAGGTCTTACATGTCATTGGAGTTAATCAGGATCTACTTTTACTGAAAATTAAAATAATCCAGCACTACAAAGATGTTAGAATATGGCCATTTATTCATATGAATATTCCACTCAGCTGCATACTCTTGCTCAGATATTTGACATGCACATTTTCCTCCTGACTCAAGAGCTGTGGGTACATTGGAGGCTGTCCAAAGGAGTGAGCTACCCCAATGCCAAATGCTTTTGTTACCTGTTGCACAGCCCTAACTTCCAGTCTTCCTTTTTCAGTTTATTTGCCCTGTAAGACTTACCAGTGCATTGAAATCCAGATGCAGTCATGCAGAATCCAGCTCTGCTGCTTTTTTTTGGAAAAATCAATTAAAAATTGTTGCTAACCTGAAACCTGTTAAAATTTCTGCCTTCTTCAAGATTGTCTCTTTATTAGGTTGTGATTGGCAGTTTGGACTTGGCATATCAGTATTTCCTTGTACATGCCAGCATTAAAGGGAAAGTACTTGCTCCTGTCTCCAAATAAGAGACGTTTTCCATATGTGCACTCTCCACTCTGTCCTGCCTAATGACTATACATTAAGATATTATGCAGGAAAGGTTGCAACATTTTGTAGCATATGTCTGTGCAAGTGAGAAGCGTGTCTCACACCTGCTTCTTGGCTTTGGGATATTGTTTCTCGTAACTCTCTTACTGCCTGGCTGGCTTGTGGTGCCTCAGGTTCCAAGTGGAGAAGCAGGGCAGCAAAGCAGGGCTTTTCCTGCTTGGAGTGGCGACATACATGAAAGCCTGTGGTCCCTTCTGTGCTTGTGACACTGTGCTCGTGAGGGGCATGCCCTGCAAGAGGTAATGGCCAGCCCCCTTCAAAACAAAGCTGCCAAGCCACTTCCAAAGGAGCCTCACAATTATTCGCATGGAAAAAGAAAGCTTATGACTTCTTTTCTCACTCAGAATTCAGAAAGCATGTCTGAAATAGAGACCATGTTCCTTTAAATAGCATAAGCATTGCTGGAGCAGGATTACATCTGTCACAGATAAAAATGCTCTATTTATGCCTTATTGTAATCCATTCACTGGTTTATGGTCCCTGTGTCCTTCAGGGAGTGTTGGAAACCCACACGGCACTCCTGAGTGCTACATTTTGTATTTGTATCTCCAATTCTGTTGACAGATGTGTACAATCACACTCGGCAGTCAGACAACTCCCTCTTGACTCTGGATCAGAGGAAGAGAAAGAGGGCAAATTATTTCAGCTGAGGTCAGCATTAACTTAAGCTCAAAATAACTCCCCCCAGATACACCTGTTTCAGACAGAAGCATGCAAATAGGAGGTGATCTTCGGTGAATTCCAGCCACTTCCCTATTTCACATTCTATTTGGGGGCTCTGCCATCACACATGTAGACAGCACACATGCACTCAATTAAGCCAAAAAATCTGCAATCAACCTGATAACTGGGAAAAAAATCCCCCTCCCCCTGCAAGTGGAATACAATGGGTTAATAAACACATATTTCCCATTTTATGTATAAGCATTGAATATGTAAATACAGCATGTTCCTGGATGCTTCAGGGTAAAGATGATAAATTTACTGAGGACAACCCATTTAAAAAAGAGGCTGATTAATGCATTAATGTTAAATTAAACAAAGGTTTCTGAGAAGATACCATTTAAACAATAGTTTCCAGTTTCTCTTAGTTTCATTGCTGTGAGTATCAGCTTCGTTGTTCTATGTCTTTCCATATTAAAAAAAAAGCTTCTTCTCTCATTCCTTATAATTGGCCGTTCCTAAAAAAGCTGAGTAGTTCCAAAGGAATGCAATGAATCACTGATCCTCATTCCTTGTTGCCTTGTGATCAGAGATCCACCCCTCCTCCAGGGCAGGGACTTATTCTTTTGACTGTGTTCCACCCACCAAGGTTGAAGAGATCCTGGTCTCCTGGTATCCTGCTGAAAATGCAGGAGATGCATCTGGAAACAGAATAAAGTTTCTGCCAGTCTCAGTTGTCAATACTGGTGTGTACTGGCTAGTGTCTCTAAAGTCCTTCACAGCTGCATCTCAGATAGTCTCCTGGGGTTTAAGCAGAGATTCTCAGAAGGCTTTGGGAAGTGAAAACAGGACTTTGGTCTTGAAAGTCCATCATTGTTCTTGAAATAACCCTTAGTGGCGTAAATCCGTTCTCTTTCACATCCACTTAAACTAGAATTTAAATTCCCAAGAACTGAGAGATTTTCCCTGAGTAACCACAAAGCTTCTTATAGCTGGAGGTCAAAGCTAAGGGGAGGTACCATCCTATTAACCTCAGCCAGCTTTGGTATTTTTGTTGGCTGTCCTCAAAAAATAATGGTATTAGCAGGTCTGACTTAGAATATAAAGAGCTGTAGCTCCCTCACAGTAGGTGAGCAATCTGTGCAATTGGACATAAATGCTGATAACAAGGCCTCCTTCCAATTAGAAAGCAATAAAACAAACTACACCAGCAAAAATTCCTGCAAGCATATTCCTTAAGGCTTCTTTGTGCTCTCATAAAACTTATAAAGCATCTTTACCCTGCAATACCACCAGATTCACCAGCTGCTCACAGATATAAGCACTGCTCCTTTGTGAAACTGCCCAGAAAAGATTGCTTGGTGCTGCTGCTGGGGGTCAGGGCTGGGGGGACACCTTTACACAGGAGAGGCACAGGTGGACATGCACAGCCATAGACCTGCAACCTCTCTGTGCAGCGGGAGTTTGCTAAGGTAAGCTGAAACCTCTGTGTATCCATTTTAGTTTTCAGAAAGCTGCTTGAATGGAATGTACTTGAAAAAACCTGTGTTTTGAGAGAAGTCACAACAAATATAAAATGCAAGTTACATGAGGGTCTGAGATTACACCCCCAGAAACATCCTGCCCTTGGTTCCCTCTGTCTGAACTTGGAGGGGTGGCTTCTAATGCTGCAGAAAGACAGGAGTGCTCCCAGAGATATACAGAACACAAATTGAGCAGTTCATTTTTCATCCATATCTACACAGTTCCCCAACACAGACAATTACATTTTTTGACAGTCTCAGCCATTTCTTACATTGTCAGACCTGCTTGACCCCCGAGAGAGCCTCCCTGGTCATGGTAGCTCCTGTGGGCCTGTGGTCACCATCTTCCCTGAGGTCCAAGTCACAAGTTTTTGACAATGTGTCTGTGCACTGCACATGCAACACAACTGGATTCTCATGTTGCTCTGGAGCACTGAGGAAAGAATGAAGGGAATTGAGGAAGAATTAAGACCATGAATTACTGGACTCATGATGAAACAGTCAATGACTGTGTTTGAGGCTTGTTTCTGACATCTGGAAGGTCACTTGTGAATGAGATTGAGGACTCTCCAAAGAATTGCTGAGAAAAATTTCTTGAGGCAGTCTGGGGTTCAGAGAACAAAACATCAACATCATCAAACAACGGCAAAAAAAAGACCAAAAAGAAGAGCTTATAAGATGGACAAAACTTGATGTCAGTATTGTTAACACTGGAAAATATATATTTTTGGTTGTTTTTTCTTATAAGGTACAGGCATGGCTACTTTTTCCATATTGCTGGAAGAAGCGATTTCACTGCTCACCTGGATGCAAAAGGCCCTGCTAGAAGATGAACAGCCCTTTCTGGGGCCAAGGGCACCTGGCGGGACTAGGGTGGGAGCAGGAGAGGGGCCACAGCACAGCAACCTGACAAAACAATCTCCCACTCCCTTGATGCAGTTGACCTAGAGACTTCCAGACCAGAGATTTACTAGTGACCTAGGAAGAAGCAGTTTTCCTGGCAAAGGGTAGCAGCACTGCCTCCACTCTGGGAGACTGGAGTTTAGTAGCAGGCAACGGAGTTCGCCAAAAGTGGTTTTTAACAGCCACTTTGGCTGTGATCTTGACAGACATTTCTGTCAAATCGGCCTGAATCATCTCCAGCACAGCTCTGTCTAGGCCAGACACATAAGATTTATTACAATCTTTTGGAACAGTTTTATAAACACTTTGTAAATGGCTTCTTTGATTTGCACATAACCTTCCTCATTGGAGATCCTGAGCATCACTGAAGTGATGTAGCTGTCTGTGCACTGGATAAATATGAGCTAATCTTTCTGGTGGCCACAGCCTTTCCTTCAGTTCATAGTAGGAACAGCCCCTTCAATTACAGTTATGATTCATGATTATGTTGAAAGTTGATAGCTCAGCATGCCTGTGTCTGTGCCAAAAGCCTGCATAGGATGCCTGGACATAGCCCAGGTGAGGAAAAGAAAACTACAGTTGGTCTGGCTAAGAGACACGGTCAGGTCCCCAGAATTAGTGGCAAACCAGCTGGCACAATAAGGTAGTTCAGGACAAATACTCCTATTTAGGTATGTGTGAGGCTTAGACACCTCTGCCCTGTTCAAAAGACTCTCTGACGATATTAAAAGCGGATGGATTGAGTGGGAACTGTTCCATGGCAGTAAGATCTGCCCTTACACATTTAGTGTGGCCACATTTTTCTCCCTAAGTAACAGGTTCATAACTTCAGCAGTGAAGCAGAAAGCATGGGATTTTCTGCAGGAAGTTTGCCCTCCTGGAGGCAGACCCACTGATAAGTGCAGAGCCCTTAGATGTTCCAGATTTTTCAGCGATGAGGCTGACGTTCTTTTCAAACACGGTAACATAGAGGCCTTCAAAGGTGTTACACAGCTGGTAAGAATCATTTTAATGATTCCTGAGAAGCTCTAAAAGCTAATGAAAAGGTAATAATGTGAAAACGGAAAAGGAAATAGATGGTGTGAAGTGCTGGAAGGCTGAGGAGTGTCCTGTTAAAAAAAGGATGGAAGGCAATCAGGTACACGCCTGAGGTGTGAGGTGGGACTGCTGTAAACCCCACTGGTCTTCACAGGTTTTATGAAAAGGGCCTGTTGTGTAAAGTGATAGATAGTAGAGATATTTCTAAGAGCACAAAAAAAGTCAAGAGCAGAGTTAAGAAAAAATTAATAGGTTATTTGATCTTCACTGAAGTGCTAGGAACAAGAGCAATCACTAGATAGAAGCAGCAACAGCACAGAAGGACACGGAAACAAAAGGGTGCACACCCTAAACCTACAGCAAGAAGCTTTAGCCTGCTGCAAGAGAGAAGAATCAAAATCTATAAAAGACTTTATTGAATAGGATGAAACAGATGCACCATCAGGAGTTAATAATAAAGGATTGTTGCAAACACATTTCATGCTGTTGGGGATCTCTGCAATTTCCTTTGATTAGAAGGGAGCTTTTTGGTGGAGCAGTCCAGAATCTTCTGTTGAAAAACACTCAGTCATAAAAAATATTATATTAACAAAAGCATTTAGATATTTGTGTGTGTGTGCATGTGCATGCCTCTCAATATTTGGACTGACATGGATAAAATTCTCCAGGGAATAAATCATAGGTTTTGAACTGATCTACTTTTCAACACTAGAGCTCACTCTACAGACTTTTATTGCTTTTCGAGGATTCTTCCTGTCTAAGCAGATAAATTGTAACAATTCTGCACTTTTAAATGTGTCTTCTCATATGCTATAAGGATTGCTTACATCCTATTGAAATTTTTTATGTTTCCTTTTTGCGTTTATTGAGAATACTAAAAGAAAACATACAATAGTTAAAAATTGACTGGTTTGATTCTCACACTTATCTTTGTGGCTGGGACCTGCCAGAGATATGTTTGTTATGAAAGAGAAGAGGAAAAACCTTGTGTACTGCCCTTGGAAATATCCACAGCTATGCATGCACCTATTTCTAATTGCATGTGGTGCAACCACGCTGCGGGAATGTGACACCTCTCCTTTTACACCCAAATAATGGCAAATGGATGACATGACTGAAATATATTAGCAAGAGTCTCGCTATAACCATGGTAGTACAAGGACATGGGTAAGACGAGGCATTTGTTTAGAGCTGCCTTCAAATAAGCACAAATAAGCACCTCTCTTCCCTGTGCTCATGTCTTCTCCTTGCACAGCCAAGACACGTTTAGGAGTGGTGGAAGTCTGTAATTCTGAGACTTTCCCCACAGGCTGTCTTTTCTTAGACTAAATGGCATGGCTGGGAAAGATTATATAGTGTTTTTAGCACATAGCACCTTTGCTAGGTCTGAAATGTAGCAGCTAGGCAGAGCAAACAGCAAACCAAAACCAGTTACCCAGAATTTGGTCCCTCCATGCACAGAGCTCCCTTATCATGATGATGCTTTCAGTCAGCCAGTGTGATACTGAAGCCTGAAACATTTGTCTGACAGCTTAAGGCAGGCATCTGGGACAGGACAAGAGCAATAAACAGACCAAATTCACTGCTCTGGGAAGCGAGAAAAACTTAATTGCTGCCAACGGTGAGCTCAGTTATGGGTACAACACTGGGAAGGAGATGCAAAAAACAAAGTGTCTAACTTGGGCAGGCGTTGCACATCATTCACTCCATTCATATTTTTTAAAGGGGACATCCCTGTGGCAAACAAAATAATTCTACAGTGTCTGTTTCTGTGGGGTTGTTTTTTTGGGATGCTTCCCTTGTTTAACAACAGGGCCAGAACGGCTCCGCAGCCCACTGCTTTGGTTTTGTTAAAGCAAACCCCCAGACTGCCCCAGAATTCTCAAGCCTTCCCCTTTCTTAATGGGTTCTTGGCCCTGTGGTTTCCCCCACAGTGCCCCATTTAAAATGTTCCAGCCCTGGGCGTGGGAAGCTGTGCACAGCTGTGTGCCCGGCTTTCCAGGCTGCCATTGTGACGGCCGGAGCTGCTGGCCAAAACCTTGGAAACAGATTTTTAGTTTAGATTTCTGGCCAAGCTGTGGCCTATTTTAAGCCTTTAAAAATACTCTGGATCTCATGCAGATCTCCATTGCCTTTAAGTAAACCAGTGGCAGCAGAACAACGGAGCTTCCCGTGGCAGCCCTGGGTAAAACTGGGAGGGCGGATCAGGATCCTGCCCACGGTTTCACAGTTTGCATACGGGATAGAGCAGCTTCAGATTTTGTTTCAGACTCTCAGCAGAGGCAGACCGTCTGCTGTTTTGTCAGTTTAATGGGAATTGAATGTATCATTTTCTTCTCTCCAGATGTGTTAACAGATAACACAGATCTGTCTTTATAGCCAGATCCCTGAACAAATGTGCAAAGATGATAAGGGTGCAAAGAGCTTTTTCCCTTGTCCCCTCCAGAATGTGTCACAGTCTGTCCCAACCCACAGAGTTTTCCTGCTGTGTCCCTGCTGCCCTGCAGGACCTCAGGGAGAGCCAGGGAGCTCCCCATCACCAGCTGAGTCCTAGCAAAAAAAAAAAATTTAAANAGGAAGATTTTTATGGAATCAGAGCAGTAAATTCTGTGGTGTACTCTCATAAACAGGAAGACCAAAGGATGAGCTGGTTTAAAGTATAGTTTAGGACATGGTTGTGCTTACATGGTGTAGTGACCTGTGAGCTGGGCCGCAGCAGTCCTCAGCTCTCCTGTGCCTGAGAGAGCCAGCCTCCCTAGGGCAGATGGTGCAGGCACCTCATGCTCCTCCAGGAACAGGGATAGGCCAGGTTGTGCTGCCACAGCATAACAAAGCTCCTCTGACAGAAGCAGTGTCTTCATAGAAGGAAAAGCATTTTTTCTCATCTTTTACACAGGGCACATAGAGACATCAAAATTTAACTTTCTTCTGTTGCCAATGAGTGGGGTTAGTTTAGATCAGAGGCCTAAGGAAGATGGTCTGAACATGAACTGTTCCTCTCATTTGCTCTTCAATATGGAGCATACATATAGGTCAAATACAAAGGCACCTGGATACAAATCCATAGCACTGGCCTGCAGACTGGGTTATTCTCTGGCATCAGGCATGGCTGTGGTGTCTGAGGCATTGCTATACTCAGTGACATGCTCTTCCCTGTGCACAATGATTGAATGAAGATTGTGAACTAGTTTGCTGCAGCAGTTTTATAAATCCCTCCTCAAACCTAACACTTACTAAAATCTGTGTTCTTCTCAGTTAGACTTTGTTACAGTTGTGTCTTGATGTTAGTTTACTATGTCACCCATCACTACAGGGAAAATAACAGCAGCCAATTTCTGTGCATTGGAACAACGTAGGCTAGTTATAAAGTGTCCACTGTGATTCAGTATTTGCTGAACTGTTAACACATTTCTTTTCAGATGACAGTTCTCACTGAAACTGGAAGTCTAACTGGAGTAAGAGACTTTCACAAAACTGCTGTCCTGTAAAATTTGATTTAGAAATCAATGGCAGTGTAGTCAGCTTCACTGATGCTCTGTTTTGTTGGGTTTTTTCATCACAATTTTTTCCTTCAAATACTGTGCTGATTTATGTGTAATCAAAATTCATACAGAAAAAAACCCAGGGGACATGAATGACACAATACATCTGCACAGAAGCCTTGAAAGCTATGCAGATTTACTCAAATAAATCAGACATCTCGTGATCCCTGACCTAGCAGCTCTCCATATGTGATAAAAGCTTTTGAGGGGAGACAAGATTTGTGTGCTGCAGGCAGCCTTGGTTAGGACAAGATTAAAAAAAAATTCATGCAGCTTCTCCTCATCAGACAACAGCACTGCCTGACCACGCAAGGTAAGATTTTTACTCAGTGACAGTCACTTCCTCACTCCATCCCTGTGGCCTCTCTCCTGTGGATCTGCCTCTGGCCTGTTTGGGGATTAAGTTGGAGGAGTGAAAATTATGGGCCCTCAGAGTAGAGATTAGGAAAGGCACAGAGGGTGAGTGAAGTAGACCAGAAACTAGAAGCCGATGGGCGAGGCAAAGGAACAGAAAGACAGTCTTGCAGGTCTGGAAATCAGAGTTGAAGTCATCAAGGGATATATAACACAAACTGATAGCCAGCAATATGTGCATGAACTCAAACAATGTGGGGATTTCAACAACAGTAATTTTCAATTGAAATAAATATACCATCCTTCCAAGAGGACAGCAGTAATTAGGGAGGAAGTAATTTCACAAAGCATAAACAGAGATCAGCTCTTCAGGGTAGGAGCAGTGAGGAGCATGGTCCCTTCCCCTTGAGATAACCTTGAGATAACGTCCAGACTGGGAGGGAAACATCAAAAGTCAACGTGACTTGGCACTGGCCATCGCCAAGGGAATGTGATATGTCAGACTAATTTCTAAAAATCCTGTCTCGATCTGTCTCAATTATCAAGGCCTGAAGCGCAGGCAGCTCTTGTGCAGACGGCACAGGATGGGGCATGGGCACACAGCGACTTTCCAAACCTGTTCTTTTGCCTTGCCAATGTCTGTCCCCTCAAGTAAGAACCACTTTTCCCTTCTTTTCTCCACGGCACAAGTCTCTTCAGAAAGAGATGGGAAACAGGCCAAGGTTCAGTCGGTCTTAATCTTTTCCCTTCTGCCTCCACCTCAGGATCCAAGTCTCAAGAAGGGATGTAGCCCCAGTTTCCATCATGCAGCTATATCCTGGCTGTGTGGCAGATGGTGCAGATACTGCAGGAACACTGGTCCATAGCAGTGGTGGGGGTTCAACTCTTACAGCACCCCAGAGTAACTTTGTCTGTGCTTCACTTAAACTGTCACTTACCTTTTGATCTTCCTTCAGTGCATAGGTTGGGTGAGAAAGGATCAAAACAAAAGCTTTCTGTCACAAATCAGAAAAAGTCACCTTTTCAAAGCAGTAATTCCTGTGTGCAATTTAGCTGCCAGTTTGCATACAAAAAGGACAAAACACTTGTGTAAGGATATTAAGTTCTAAAGTCAAAAGCAGATTTACTCTGGCGTTTAAGACTGATCAGCTTTGTCACTTTGCATTTCTCAGTTTAAAAATCAAATGAAAGACTGCTTGCCTGCTTTTTGGTTTCTGAGAAATACAGTTTAAAAAATAAAAGTATAAAAATGTATTGCATCTGCAAAACAAGCCATAGTAAATAATATCTATTCATACTCTATGTAAATTCATGCTCTAGATTCACAAACACTAGTTCAGAAACTTGTTGGCAGGCGACGCAATAGACAAATATACAGGCTGCTGGCAGAAAAAGCACTTCCATTATTCATTTGTCACTGGTACCCAGGACTGTGATGCTATTCAAGGTAATGTACTGTCTCAAAATAAATCTTTTATCACTACTCACTTCAGAAGCCAGAGCTGGTGGAGTATACAGGCTCATACAGATACAAGGCCAAATGACAGCTGACTCTTGCTGGAACTACTCTATTGCAACACAGTTTCCTTTTAATGCTGTGCACTGTTCTCCTTGAGGATTTTATCGAGTTAATGGTCAGATGCGTCTGCTGATGGACTCACTGCTGATGTGTACAGCACCCTACGTGCACAACACCTAATGAGGTACCTTTGCAGCAAAGTCCAGGATCTGTAGCAGCCTGTGTAGAAAAGTAGCAATGATGAGTGACTGACAGCACTGGAAAAGGTGAAGAGACTTTGTGCTTCCCCGAAGTTTGGACCACAAAAATAATAACAAGACCCAGAATAGACAGAAGCAGCAAGATAAACTTTTAAAAAGTCTTTCTTCCTTAGACTGGACTGAAGCAAAAGTAAATGAAAACTCGGTCCCCGAAGAGATGAAACTGCATATGGTATTATATGGTATTAATAATTTTGATTCAAAGTCGAGTCCATCTTATCTGAATCAAATTAGGGTTTTCATCAGTTTAGATGCTAGAATAGACTTGAAAATTGTCAAAAAAAAGAGCAAAACTTTTCAGCTGAAGCTTTGTATGACAGCAACACTGAAAATATATATGCACAAGCACATTTGATTACAATTCCATACAGCAAAAAATAATGAAAACTTTACTTGTGCGTCATAGAGTATTTAAGTTTAAAACTTACAATTCAGAGTCCTTTCCTCTGTCTGGAACACAGTGGAGGGGGTTTGGTGTGTGGAATCTTAAGCATAGCAAGGGAGACTATTTTATAGTATACAAACTCCAAGAGATAGGAGAAACTAGGCAGAAAAGGATGGTTCCCACAGAGGCTGATTCACTCTTTTTCTGGTTAAGCGGTACTAAAGATCTTTGTACCAGGCTAAAAGCCTGAGAAGTACTTAATAACCTAATAAAATATCTAAATGACATTTGATGGAAGTTTCATGAAATTATGGGAAGTGAAGAGGGCCTTGCTCACATGTTTTGGATCTAGTTCATAACACTGCACAGCCTTTCAAAATGCAATTGCATTCCTCTGCTCTGTTCCCCTCCAAACACAAAGTGAATAAATAGTAGCAAAAAGAATGAAGAAAGAGCAAAAAAATACTCTTTTTTTTTTTCTTGAAGAGAAAAAGAACAGCGTTTGTGAAGCATGAGGCACACAAGGGAGCCACTGCTCCCATAGTTATTATGGGACAGGAGGACCCTCCAAAGACATAAACCTTGGTTCTAACAGACTCACCTGGGGGCTGGTGATGGCAGGAGATGAGCTTGAGGAGGTGAACGCAAGGCTGGCTGTAGGGGAGCCAGCAGCACACATGGGAGGGGGCATAAGCTGCCAGGATACTGCAGTAAAATGCAGGGTGTTGTGCAAACAACATCCAGGTGAGGCATGAGAGGGACCACGATGGGAGAGCACCTATAGCACTGAGTTTCTAGAAAAGAGGGGTTGGGACAGCTAAAATTTAACTGTGTGGTGCTGCTCATGGCTGTTGGAATTGCCTCCAGTGTGTAGCAATGCAATTGCCCTAGCATTAGGATCCCCCACAGCCTGATGGCTTAAAGCAGAACAACTGCCCTGGAGAAACACTGGGTCCTGCAGGGACTCTCCAGAGGATTTTGCCTGCTTCCTTGCTGTGCCCTGAAAGACTGCCAGGCATTGCTAGTGCAGGACCACAGCCCTGCTTCTTTCCCATGCCTCCAGCTTGCACTGGTGCCTGCATATATCTCAGCATAACTGTGGTCTTCCAGCTGCTCCTCATGCGTCCTCAAAGAGCTCCAGGACCATGACCAAAGAATGGCATAATGGCCCAGACCACCATCTGCAAAATCAAATTCCTTCTGTGGCTTGAAGGACAGCCTCACTGCCTTCTCCCCTCCACCAGGACCTATGACAGCAGCTGTTCTTGTATGGGTGGGCTCAGAGAAGTCACTTTAACAACATCCTTCTTCACTTGTGTCTGTCAGGACTGGTTTTATTGAGGAGGGACAGAAAATGGCATTTAGATATGCAGATGAGTTGGCTGGGAGCTAGGATGTGCAGTACAACGTGCTTAAGACAATTGTGTATGTAGATCTTGGAAACTTACTCCTAGAGGGTTCAATTTGCAAGGATGTCCCTGCTTCTCAAAAAGATGATGAGAGAAGTTGACAGACATAGTGCAGCTTTAATCCAGACAGGAGAAATACTGTCTGTTTAATTAATTTCATAATTCCTGTCATTTACTGCAAAGACAGCAGCAATACTTAGAGTCTATTTAGTAACACTAAACCACTTGGTTTTTCTTTTCCATATATTTGTTTCAATATATAGGTTTTTGTCCTTCAGAATCCTTTGAACGCTATCCAGGTTTCCAGGTCACTTGAAATCACTGTATTTATTGATCTTCTACATTTTAATCCACTTCTCACTAGTTATCAAAATTCAACAGTAGAGTCAGTCTATGGGATAAATATTTGGTCCATCTTTTGGCTAGTAAAACAAGACTGTCCAGTTTGGCTGAAGAGTGTTTGGTCCTGCTCGTTCTGTTGGATGCCTGCATAAAGTAAAGGCTTCTGCTTTTTGTGCAGTGTGGCTGTTTCTTCTGAGGGTGCACCTAAATGGTCTTGTTCCACCTCTGGTGACTGGGCCACAATCAAAAGCTAAGGCAGCTGCTTCAGTTTTGACCAGCACTGCTAAGTCTTTTCACAGAGGCAACAGAAACCATGTTTATTCAGTGGGATAAATAACTTTTCTTTTTGGTGGGTTAGATCAAAGATACTGTCAATAGGAGTCAGGTGAGACTTGGAGTAGTTCAGAGGAGAAGTTCTACATTTCAGCAACAGCGTTCTAAAATGGAATGTCAAATTCCTTCAGGCAGTTACATTCCCAACAAGATTCACAAAATAGTTAAGAGGTTAACTTTCACTGGTCTAGTGCTGGTTGTTTGTTGTAGACATGTAATGAGCTGAAAGGATGGTTACAAAAATCCAAGAGCAAACAACCAAATTTATGTGCAAGTGGGAAACCTTTTAAACCAGAAAGTGAGGCAACAAGAAATCCCCCAGTGAGGTTTTAAGGTGTTTGCTAGTACCTGTACAAGCAAATCAACAATATTACTCATCAAGGACATCTACTGGGATTCCTCAAAGCTTATGCATTGTGTGGGTGTGGGTCTTCTCAGCAGTGGAAGATTCCTTGGAACAGGAACAGGTTTGAGTAAGTGCCTTTGTGTCTCACACCAATCAGAGCAACTAACAAACTCAGGCAGGGCCTGGCAGCTGAAGAAATAATTCCTCTTTTCTCCTGACCTACAGAGTGCTGGCATGGAGGTGGATCTGATCTTTTCTGCTAATGGCATCCTGGCTAGTTTAAGCAATTGTGAGGCCAGCAGGACCAGGAAGGTGAGCATTCTCCTGGCACTGGTGAGGTAACATCTGAAATCTTGTGTTAAGTTTTGTGTCCCTCGTTACAAGACAGACAATGAAGTGCTGGAGCAAGTCCAGAGAAGCAAGGTGGAGGTCAATGTCTTCTCCCAGGTAACAAGTGATGAGAGGAAATGGCTCAAGCTGTACCAGACGATATTTAAGCTGAGTATTAGGAACACTTCCTTCACTGAAAAGATTGTCAAGCACTGGAACAGGATGCCCGGGGAAGTGATGGAGTCACCATTCCTGGAGCTATTTAAAAGGTGTGTAGATGTGGTGCTTAGGGACATGAGTTAGTAGCTGTCTTGGCAGTGCTTGAATAACAGCTGGACTTGATCTTAAAGGTCTTTTCCAATGTCAGTGATCCTATGTTTCTATCCTCTATGTTTCTACCCACACAGTGCCTTCTGTTAACATTTTTGCCCCTTTCCTGATGCCATGTGTCTTTTCTGGTGGTTCTAATGACCCTGAGCACCATAATATGCATCACCATACACAACATCATGAAGAATTTTTGTATGCATACAAAATGTCTTTAGCTAGACCTGCATCATAATATGAACGTGGAGTTTGATGGCCTCAGAAAGTCAGAAAACATCAGGTTCAAATAACTGCCAAGTTAGTGAGCCTAAAAGCTACTGAGCACATTTTTGTGAGCCCAAAGTCTACAGCATCCATTCCTGCCCTTCAGTTGCCCTGGCTTCAAACCAGCACCTCTTGTTGGTGGTTATACCATCCCAGCAGAGCAAATGCAAAAAAGCATTTCTGTGCTGTGTTTGTAAGAAGGACGTAATACTGGGAACATCTTCAATGAGGAGAGAAAATGTGGGAGAGCATGGCCTTTCATGTGGCATCACAGCAATTAAGGGATAAATGGATGCAGAGAAAATGGTATTGTGGGAAGCTGAGCTCTCAGCATATGCAAGTCCCTGGGATAATACATCACTGCTATGCTACATGATCAGAAGGTGCTGCAGGGAACTGTGGGGTATTTGACTGGGCAGTATTGATGGCTGTCAGCCTCACAAAACGGTCTTGGGTGTGAAGAGGTTGTGTTCCACAGAGCAGTGAAGGGAAGGCCGCCCCTGTGAAGCACAGAGATCATGGAGAGAGAGAAATGTAAATACAGACCTGTGTATGGACTGAAATGCTGATCCCTGTGAAAGGCTGGATGTGTGGCTGCTGCCTTTTACTCTAATTGAGGAAAGAGTATTTTACCTTACCTATCCATCTTCAGATCAAATGTTCCATTCCCTTAAAATGTCAAGCCTCACCTACCCTGTCTCCATGCTGTCATGGGATACATCTCTGGGGTGCATTCACACAATGCCATACTGCCCTCACAGCCAGTTGCTTTGCTAAGTTAATGTAATTTACTCATGTGGCTGGATTTTTATGAGGGCTTGTTTGATCAGAGCTACCTCTGCCTGATGCACCCCTATGCCAAGTCCATATACAAAAAAAATACTGCAAGGCACCTACAGAAGCAAATTTCCACCTCTCCACAGACTTAATTTCTGATGCATCTTTGGCTTTTGCTTTATGAGTCCAAGTCTTGGCTTCTCACTTCGATGACTGTTAATCAGATAGTTTTGCCTAAAATAAAGAGTCTCAAAATGGCTCCTTAGGCAGCTCACATTTAATTGCAGTGTGTCCATCTAAAACCTCTTCAGGGTAAGAAAGTACTCTGCACCGTTTAGGATATTATAAAATCTTAAATAAAACCCCACACAGATGTTAGTTTAACATGAGGAAAGAAAGTGTAATGAACAGTTTCTAATCCAAACAATCCTCTCACTTAATTTGCTGTTGAGGTTAGATATTCACATCTGTAACCTGATGGGTAATATCTTATATCAGAAAGATATTTGTAACCCTTTCAGTTCACTTTGAAATAAAAAGAAAGAACACCAAATAACAGAAAATATGTGAAAACTCAAAGGTTTTTCACAAAAAAAGAATGGTGGAAATTACAGAAATACAGAAATACCTTGGACTAATCAAAACAAGAAGTGTGGCTGGTTCTGCCCAAAATGAAAATCCTTTGTAGTAAACTGCAGAGCAGCAGCATCCACTAGTACTTATTTCTAACTATACGTGATGTGCTGAGAAAGACATAATTGCTAAATAGTTAAAGATTTTCTCATATACAGGAATCTTTCATAATTTCATATGTCCACTAATTTAGGCAAATATTTTTCTTTCCATTAAACAGGTAAATAAAAGCCTGGTCTTTGGTTTGTATTCTGTACTTATGGTACATAGAGGTTAGTGGATTTTTCACTTGACTTGGTGAGATTTCAGAGCAGCTTATCAGTAAGAAAAGAGTTAAAAAATCATGGTACATTAATTACTCATAGACTCCAAAATAAGCATTGGTGCTGACATAAGGGAAATGTTGCACACACAACCTATGTCTTATATTTAAAACTGATAAACCTAAATAAACCCACAGGCATACACATGTGCACACACACACAAATGCCTGCTGCTGCAAATTCAAACAAAAACTGCTTCTGTGTGCAGTTTCACTTCTCTGTGCAGCTGGAAGGATGAAGGCCAAAGCATTGCTGGAGACTGTCAGTCACTGAAACCTATCCCCCAGGGATTATAATTACCCAGACCCAACTGTTCAGCAAAGGGTACTAAAAGCAAAGGCTTCTGAATAATGCCATCTTCCTAATTACCTAAGGGTTTCTATCTTCAAGAGACTTGGCTGATCAATTCTCTTCTCAGAAACTCTAAAGCTGAAGTTCATGCCGTGCTAAGGGAACAGCTTGATGAATCTGATCGTGTTTGCTTTCCTTGAGTCCAGGCAGCAGTGAAAGCTGTTCCTCATCCCAGTGACTCTGCCAGAGAAGAGCAAAGACCCTGTGGATGATGCAACATACACATAAGCATCCAAGCATCAGATGTTCTTTCAAAATGTACCTATAAACCACCTCAGCCTCTCACATCTGCAAATTTAGATGAAAATCTCACTAGAGTAAGCTTTTCTCTGAAATCTCTGAAAAGTATGCTCCTTACCAGGCCAGTTGTTTTCCATGAACCACCTTGACTACTGTGCAAAAAATAGTCCATGGTCAAATCCTGTGGTATCCCTGACTTTTGGGAGCTCCTGCACCGGTACCTCCACATTTCATTAGCCTGTGGCCAGAAATGGGCTCCTTTGTCAGAAAATACGTGGGCTGCTATTTCCAGAGTCTGTCCCCTTTTCCTTTTTGCTATAAAAAGAAAGAACAGAAGGCCCTAAAATACTTTCTCTCTAACAGTGGTTTGTAATATTTTTAGTTCCCGTTCCCCTTTCTTCTTGTATGCATTCAGCCCTTCCTCTGCCTCTGGCATCTGCTGCCTGCTCTGGCCTACCCTGATGCTCTGTATGCCAGCCTCTAGCCACCTCCTCCAGATCTGACATGTAACCTGTCTTCTTCCCCTCAAAGAAAACCTATGATCCTCACTCTGCAGCAAAGGCAGCCTTGCTCCCCTCTCCCTTCTCCCCAGCCCAGCCAAACTGCCTGGCAAGATCCCGACTGCAGGCCGGCTCTCTCCGGCTGCAGCCACCAGCCCCGCTGGCTCCCGCCATCAGGGGTCCAGACGAAATGTCTGTCTTCACTGAAGCGCAGCTCCCCATGGCCCGTGTCCCCAGCCCTGCCGGTGTGACAGATGCAGCCCCTGCAGGGGGACAGGGGCTGGCCATGGCGAGGAGGCAGCACCGCACCCACACGCTCCCGTAGTGCCGCCTCCACAGCACAGCCCCTGGCCCACGGTCACGCCATCCGCCACCCCGCCCACCTCTGTCCACCCACCCTCACTCTCCACACCCTGTCCCTGTGACTCAAGGCAAATCCTGGGAAACAAGGACACCTTGGGCACAGGGAGATGGGAGACCAAGGGCTGGTGGGGGCTCCAGGGCCCATGTCCCCCTCCCTAGCTCCAAGATCTGCCCTCGGCCTCAGTGTTGTGCCTCTCCCGTCGTGCAAACCATTCCCGGTGGCTGGGTGATTCCTAGTCAGAACTGCATCCCTTCCTGCATGCCATCATTTATTTGTTATTCAAAGCGTGTTAGCTTTGAATTTTTTATTCAAAGCATTCTTGTCTCTGCAGCTTGCCTGGGCAAGTGAAGCCATAGGAGCAGGCTCAAACACGTCAGTCTCGATGCTAAGAGGGTTGTACTCTTTTAAGGAAGCTTATGCAGTAATAGATCTCCAGAATGAAAACCTGCCTCATAATAAACATTCACTGGATGTATTTATGTCAGTGTGCAGCTCCAGATATATAGGTTGAAACTCAGTGAATGCTTATGACTGTGTGTGTACTATAAACAGATGTTCAGCCACTTCAACTCTTCATGAGTTAAAGTCCACTTTAATGGCAACTACAGGTTGGCCTGGCTCATAAGAGTGAGTCACACGCAATATTTTCAGCTGAAGGGATGGGATTTGATTGTGTTTCAGTGGAAAGATAAAAAAGCTCTCATTGTCTTCCTTTGAGCTGGATAAAAAGAAGAAAAGAAAGAAAAGAATAGAGATTTTCTGTGCCATGGCTAATCATTTCAGAAAGATTTGTTTCTGATAAGTTTCATGAGTTCATAAAACTAAAAGGTGTATGAGTTTGATTCAAACTTTTGTTAAACATTGTCTTTGGCTTAAAGGAAAACACACATAATTTCAACTGAAAAGAAGATTTTTCAGGCTTTTATGGGAACAAGAAAAAAAGGGGGTTTAAAAATGGAACTCCCAGAGCAACCTCAGCTAATGCATTCTGTACCACAGCGTGATAGAAAGAGAAAAAGCTTGTGTTCCACATACACCAAAAGCACATTTTTAACAAATTGTTCTTTATTGTACTGAATCACACTGTTTATATGTTTTTTCCCTCTACAAACAATTTGTGTGCTTTAGACAGAGAAGGGAGGAACAAAGAAGTGAAAAAAAAAGGGCAAAACAAAGCAACTTATAAATGAACTCAGATCCATTCAACTGAGATAATCAACACATGCTGTACTTCAAAACTGTTGGAAAGGACTGCAGAACTACTTCATTAGACAGGCTGTTGTATAAAATCCAGACCAACAGAGGCAAAATACCTCGTCAAACCATAGAAAATATTTAGCAGCCATTAGAGCTGGATTTCCTCCCCTGTAGCATATCCTGTTGAGAGTGGATAAAATGTAACATTTGGGCTGGAACTGCTGAAATCCGTCCACAAGGTAATCCATTTCATTTCATTTTCTTGTGTTCTTCTCAATATTCCTTTTCCCCATCATGTTCTCTCTTCCTTCCCACTACCCTGTTTAATTGGCATTTTTGATGCAGCACTGCAGATTCTGATTGTTTTCTCCAGACAATCACTGGTTTGGGCTTTAGGGAACCCATGAGAAAGACAAAGCACATTAAATCCCACAGACGTCATCCTGAACCACTGCTGCATATTTCCCTCAGCAAGGAAGAGATTTCCCCCTGGCAAAAAAATAAAAGAAGAGCTCTAACCTTGAAAACTTACTGAATCCAGTGACCTGCAAAGGGTGGAGGTGACAGAGTCACATGGGTGCTTCTGCTTGGTATTTCTGTGGATATCTTGCTCTTCTTCGGTTATTACTCATTTGACAGACTTTTCTGGAGGCACAGTACCTTCAGAAGACATGGAGTCATTGACTCCTTCCTGTGTGATTGTCCACCAGCCACTCTCTACAGAAATGCAGAACCACAGGATATTTTTAATGCTCCTCTGCTCAGATTACCTGACAGAACTCACTCAGAAGAAGGGGGATTTTTTCCTCTAATCGGCAAACTGGTTTGCAAGTGTCCATGGAGGCCACACAAAACCCAAAGAGCTTATGAGCAGAAATGCAGCGGAGCATGAGATGGGCTCCATCTCTGCATGGTTCCTTTGCCTGTGCTGGCACAAAGGCAGAAGAAACACCTGTGTCCCCCCGCTTTAATAAACAACAGCTTGCAAGTGCTGTGGTGAAGGGATCCATGCATGAATTTGGAAGACACAAAGCAGTAATGAGCAAGAGCCATATGTCTTCCTGTGTGACAAATGAGAAGGTGTGGAAGGAGCCATGACCTGCACAAAACTGATTAATACAACGAGTGGTGCAAATTCTTTGTGGAATCCAGGGATACTGCCCTGCTAGTCAACCACAGAAGGGAACTGTGCTGTTCAGAGCTGCTATCAGATACCAAATCCAACTAGGAAAACTGCTTAATTTTTATTCGTTACTTTAACTACATTGGTATCTTTATGGTAGCTCAATACTTTAAAAGAAACTGCATCACAGTGAGTATGGGAGGCAAAACCTGCTACATGGCTATACAGTGTCATTTAGCTGCAGCCTTACAAAACATTGCGTGCAGGTCTGCTGCTCTGCTCTGCTGGTGCAGTGTGGAAATCTGTTCTCAGCTGGTTTAACGAAAGGTCAGAGTCTCCTTGTGAGGGTGAACAATAGAGCAGATCTATGGAGCTGACCATGCACACAGTAAGGAGGGTGAAAACAAAGGCTGGGGGTTCTTGAAAGGCTTTCGCTCACAGATCTGACAACTTTGGGCTCTGGGCAGCCTTTTCCAGAGTGTGAAGGTTGGGAACATGTTGGCAGCACAGGGTTCCCCTTGATCAGCACTCTGTGCTGGAAATGTTCCATCCTTGTCACAGTCAGTTATCTCAGACCCCAGCCTTAACCTAGGATTTGGCCACTAAAAACTGCACATTTCAGCTGCACACCATGTGCATTGGGTAGGTCTCCTAACCAGGACACAATAGGGAAAAGCTACAGGTGTACTTTGTGCCAGTGATCAAGCAGCACAAGGTGGGGGCTGGCTGTCCAGCAACTTATGTTCAAAGAAGCTTTTCCTTTATGTGTATGTGTAAATACATATGTTTCATCTTCTCTACATTGCATAATGTGTTCTCCTTCGTCACAAACTTCTATCACACACCTACTTTACACAGTTTTAATTGGATAAATATCAATATATTTAGTACATAAAGATGTTATGATCACTAACAACACCTTTTTTCAGTTAGTGTCATATTACTGGGTATTATATTTAGATTTTGCCTCATCCACTCAGTTTCCTCCACCCTGTACTTTCAGTATCTTGTTCAGAATTCAGCTGAAGAAAGGTGTAATTTTTCTGCTTGTTGGTCTATTATCAGTTGTTTTTTCGGGCTTTCTAATACTGCCCTTATACTACTGCAAGAGTTAAAGGTCTCATTTCTCAGGTCTCAGTACTAGTGCTTTCACCAGCTGTGGTGACTTCTCCAGATCACTTTCAGCACTTCAAGACAGAGTTACTTGTGCAATGGTTAAAGATAGCATGAGACCTCTTCACAAACAATCTGTGGAACAGAAATAAATCTTCAACATGAACAAATCATTATGTAAATTATACTGGCAGTTGATGCAAAAGGAAGGGTCATGAGAAACTGAATTGTTCAAGAAAGTGGAAGCTGAAAACTGATGAAACTGAAAGTTGATGAATACCCACAGGTATTTCTCTCATGCCATTTGCACCCAAAAAGTAGAAAGGAGGAAACTCACTGAACATTCTCAGATGGCAGAGAAGAGAATTTGGAAATACCCCAACAGTATTCCTAAATTCCTAAACATGATGAGAGGAGACCTGTTTTGGAGGCAGGATTAGGAGTAGACAAGAAAAGGTTCAAATGGTGTCGCTATCTTGACTGTGGAGTATTGACATTTGGAAGTACTGACGTCAAACCTCTTCCTGACATTTGGGTACTCTCACATTTCCCATCCACAGAAAATGCTGGTAATATACATTTCAGTCACTGATAGGAAATGCAAGCGTGCACCAGCCCCTTGTCAGCCTGCCCTCAGGACTGAGTCTGCTGCGTGTGTCAGGCAGGCTAAGCCTAACAGATGGGACTGGAGGATGGATACTTGCCAGTAATAGAAATCAAACTGGGAGCTGTGTTCCCATGTCTGGATGAAAGATCTAAACAGGCAGAACCATTTATAAACCTGTAAACTGACAGACAACCTGTATACAGGTTGTCTGTATCCCTCATGCAGCAACTTCTTCAAACCCTGTCCTGATGGATTGGGCTGTGACTGGAGAATGTGTGTGGGAACATGTGGACTGGATTCTAGGCTTGGTGAAAACGTAGGGTCTTGAGGTTAAAGAGAAAGTCAGTTCTTTAAAACCTGTGTTTTGTCCTTTCGTTTTCTTGTCTCATCTGCTCTTTCTCATCTACTCTGCATTTCCTTTCCCATTTATCACCTCCATGCTTATTTAACCTACACACAGAAAGACAGAAAGAAAAAAAGCACTCTGAGATCACTATGCATGAATGTTGTGTGTGTTGGATGTTTTTCCCAACCCTTTCTCTGGCTATTGAACCGTAACTTCCACGATTCAGGGCCTGTCAGATAATCTTGTACAAGGATTCATCCATGGCTGGTCTTTAGACACTGGCACGCTAAACATGAATAATGGTAATGATGATACATCCTGCACACTGTCACACAATTAGCTTCTCTTTGACCTGTAACAAATCAATGAATCAAACCTGTGGCCTGGCCACTTACTCTAGAGGGTCCTTGGGCTCACTTATTCTAGAGGGTTCTTGGACTTGACATGTTCATGCAACAAAGTTTGTACCCTGAGCATCTCTGGGACTCACACACTCCAGAACCATCTGCAACCAGAGCATTAAAAGCATTATTTCATCCCTAGGAAATAGCAGAGATGAAAAATAAAGTCAGATTTAAATATGTTTTGGCAGGTTTTGTGTTGTTCTTTTGTTTTGGTTTGGGGTTTTGTTGTTATTTTTTTATAGTGTGGCATTAAATGCATTTTAGTTACGTGTCTCATGCCTTCTCCAGAGAATAAGAAGCAAATTTATGCCAAGTTTCCTGTGCAGAGACTTGGGAGAATGGGAATACTAAATATTTTGTCAGAAAACGTGCAAACAGTATCCTATGGAGTAACATGTATGCAGCTCCTGTCAGGGTGGTACAGCAGCCTCCTAGGGTCCTGTAGAAACAAGTCACAGCAGGGCATGGCTGGAAACACATGGTGGCTCCGTTTGTTGTTTCTGCCAGTTGTTCCTGTTCTGCTATGGTTCTGGTGACTGTCCCTAAGGAGAAAAAAGCCTATTTCCAAAGCAGAACATTTGTAAAAAAGAAAATACTTTCAGATGGGCCAAGCCTCCCCTCCATCTGGATGTGCAGAAGAGCAGTGCATGCCCTCAGGTCCCATGCTCCCAGGCTGTGGTGGAGGGGAGGTGCCAAGGGGTTCTCGGGTGACCCATGATGTACAGAGGGGTGTCAGTGCTGTGCTCCTCCAAACTTGTCCATGCACTGGTTAGGTGTCTCTGCCTGGGTGTTTTGAACACAGCCAAGAGCAGTGGAGATCACTGCAGCTGGGAAAGAGGAAGCCAGAGAGCCCCATGGCCCCTTCTGACCAGAAGACAAGTCATCCCGGCATTGTACTGTGCTGCTGCTGTATGTAACATTTGGGACCTAGAATGCATGTGTGAGGCAGGAACACCCTCAGAGACTGGAGATGAAAGGCAACACTGGATGGATAACTCAAAGCAGTTAAACAGTGGGTTTTGAGGTGGGCTCACATGTTTCCCTGTAGGGTAAGGCTGATGTTGATAAGTGAAAATTAAATGTCTTTTGCTCATCCCCTCAGGGTGACAATACCTGTCAGATGTAGCCATAACTTGCACTCAAATCTCTCTCACGTCCTTCAGCTCTTGAAAGTAATAGTTATCTTCAGCACCTTTGGGCTGGTATACTGTCATTGAGCTGGGAGACAACTGAAACTTCCATCAACTCCTTCAAGATGGGATGGAGGAAACAGAAAGAAAGAGAAAACAGAAAGTGAAAGGAGGAGGAAGGAGCCCCATAAGGTTTGCTTGTTGGTAAACTTCCCCTATCTTTGGTTGGATTGTTAATTTCTGGCTCAGTGGAAGGTTTCCCAATCTTATTTTTCACCTCTCCATTATGATTTCACCCCAATTTCCTTAGGAGAATCCCTTTTTAAGCTGAGATGTAAGTCAACAATGTCTTGCTTTTATCTGCAAAGCCTGAAACTCTGTTTCAGCAAGAAATTAAATGGGTTTAACACAATTTCCCCTGCACAAATCTACACGAGTTACACACCTGTTTTTCCCCTTTTTTCTCTTTTTTTTTGTTTTGTTTTGATTTTTGGTTGTTGTTTGGTTTTTGTTTTGTTTGGTTTGGTTTTGGTTTGTTTTTTTGTTGTTGTGGATTGATAGTTTTTGTGGTTTTTTGTGGGGGTTTTGTTGTTGTGGGGGTGTTGCTGTTGTGCTTTTCTTTTCTTTCTTATGAGGGCGTAGAGAACTAGGAGCTGACTGGTTGTTGCCATAGCTGGACTGCCAGCTGTGTCATCCCTGAGATCATCTTGGCTCTACTTCTTTCAAACAAGTTGCGCTATTTACCTTTTGAACGCCCTTCTGGTACTTCTCATATTCTTCAGAAGATCTTAATATCTCAGATTTAACTAGACAGGATTTAAAGGGCTTAGGACACCAAATAAATAATAAGTTCCCAAAAAAGAAGGTTGAAGCCTTAATCTGGCAGCAAAAATTAATCTCCAAAAACGAGACAGAAGACCCTTTCTTTACTGACATCAGACTCGTTCTCAGGTAATTTTTTGAGGTTACTGGCGTTGCTTCTGATATAGATGCTTCGAGGACAAAGTTTCAATGCAGGTTTGGTTACAAAGAATTTTGGGAAAGTTGGAAATGGAAGCTAGGTCAAAGAGCTGTCCTTGACTGTATTTCCTTGTCCAAAAGACATGTCTGAAGTATAGAGAGTGCAGAGAAAATCTATAAATGGAAACTTTATAAAATAAGGGGTCAGTGGGTTTTCTTGATCTAGAGCTAAGAATAATCAGCGCTGCAGCCAAGGTGCTTAGAGATACGGGTGACAGTAATTAGTTTCATGCTGTGTTTAAAAGATAACATTTTAGATGTAATCATCAACAGCTCACAAGACAACAGAGGATATGTTCAAATAACACACGTAGAGAAAGAAGGCCCATCAGGTCAGCACAGTGTGAAATACTCAGTTTTCCTTTTGTCTGGTACCTATTAATGAAATGTGTAGAAAAATATGTCCAATTTTGATGCAAAATTTGTTTTACTTATTGTACATGGAACATAATCTTCTGTGGTGGAAGCAGCAAAAACTTCAGGGCAAGGTTTTCGTGTAAGGCTCGACATTGTTCAGTCTCCCCAGACTTTTAAGGCCCTGTTTAATAAAGACCCAAACTGCTCCCTTCTTGGCTGACTGATGATCTTTAACCTGGGAGGTGCCCAGCTGGTTGTAAGGTCGTAGGTAGGTGGTTATGAATTGATTTGGTTTGCAGATTCACCTCCCTGCTTCACACATGCCTTTAATCTGCTCCCCATAGTGGTGTGTCACAGCACCAGCTCTGGGATGGGGAAGGACACTGCCAGCCTGGGGAGATTGGAGCAGGAAAATAGGATTTGGAAGATGAAGGAAGGAAACAGAGTCTTGTTTCCTCTTACCACCAGAGCAACGCAGAAAAGATGGAGAAGGCAGCACAGTACACCCTGTGTTTCAGAATGACCATCTGGAGTAAATGAGGAAGCAATTTCAAGCTGGGATTTCTGTGTCATGGTGAAGTCATGTCTTCCAACCTGCTCCTGGGAAATCTCTGCCCGAGGCACAGCAGAGAGAGGAGGAAAGTGGCTCAGTACCAGCCAGGAATGGAAACTCTTCTCACAAGGTTTTCAGAAACTGGAGGTGAAATAGGTTAAAAAGGTAGGCAGTGTCAATTACACAAGCTGGGATCATAAGGCTGCTCCCTTTTCTGAATGAATATTAAGCATCCTGATTGTGGGCTTTGGTAAGGCAGTAGTTTATTCAGGTTCACTTCAGGCTCATGGAGTCACAGAATCGTTAAGGTTGGAAAAGATCTTTGAGACTGTAACCTTAATTACTCAGCAGGATGAAAGAGACAGCTATACCTAAAGAAATTATATGTAAGATGTACATACTTAAGAAGGCTTACTGCATCTATGTAATGTTCTGTCTTGGTTTGAAAGACACGTATCTGCTAGGTTAGGGCGCGGCCTCCCTTGGGATGGACAATTCAAACCCCCTCCCTCCAAATTATCACAATTTTGAAAAAAAAAGAAAAAAATTAAGGGGGGCTTTCAGGCAAAGATATTGGGGGTAGGAATGGCACTTCTTTACTAGTATGTGTAACAAAACAAAACAAATAACAACTACGGCATTAACAACAAAACAGAACCAGGAACCTCCAGGGCTTTGCTCCACAAGACCCAGGGCAGTCTGATCTCGGTGCTCCAGCGGGACCTCTGAGAGCAGAGCTGGAACAGTGGAGAATCCTGGGCTGGTGGATGAGGTAAATCAGAAGCTCTGTGGTGGTGGCTGGAGCGGCAGAGATGTCCCCGGCAGGGCAGGGGGGTGTGGGACCACCATAGCAAAAGGAGCAGCACCGAAGAAGCGGCGGCAGCAGGACGGGGCCGGCCCGGCTCCAGCAGGGCAGGAGGAGGTGAGCTCAGAATTCCTGGGCACACGAGCAGATGCTGGGGGCTTCCCAGGGCCGGGATTGGGGGTGACCGCGAACTCCTCTCACAGCAAGCAAACAGCCTCGCCGTCCTCCTTCCTTGCTGAGAGCAAGAGACACCTACCTCCCCCAGCCCCGTTGTTTTTTCTGTCCCCAAAACTCACATTAACTTTTCCCTCTGAGGGAAACTCCCAGAGAAGAAAAGAAATGTAGCCCAGTGCTCACTCCTCTCTCCACTTTGGCCACCTCTTTTGCTCCATTCAAGCACCCATTAAGTACCAGCAGTTAATCTCCTAGCAACTTATGGGAAAAAATTCCCTAAGTAAAAAAGAAACTAATCTAACACCCAACATGTTCATTGTAGTGCAACTTTTTTCTTGGTTAATGGAAGAAAAATTCTGTTTCCAAGAGAAATCAGGAAAAACTTTTCTGCTTGTACAGAAAAGGTAATTTCCTTTATGCTGTATGCAGATCAGAGTTTCAAAGGCAATAGCTACTTGATAAGGAATTGGTAGCAGGTATCAGCCCTGTACCATATGTAGCGACTGCTATGTGTCCCAAAAGAGAATTCCCAGTATCTAGTAGGCTAGATAGGGTATTCCTTCATGAACCACTGAGTTTCAGGCTTAGCTGAGTAACTGCTCTGCACAAATAGGTAGCTGAGATGTCTTTCCTAGAATTAACCCAATGAGCTTAAGGGAATGCATCTCAATTAATGAACAAACTAAGTTCCAGGAGCATAGGAATTATCCTCATGTTTCTTTGGCATTTTTATTACCTTAGGCAGTACAGTAAAGAGGAAGTTGAGGGTCACTGATAAAACAGGAAGATTCAATCTGAAACAGTTTCTTTTGTCACTATGAAATGAAGGCATTTTCTCTCTTTGGGAGCAGGTGTGAATGAATGACATTTTGTCTGGTTCCATGGGTCTTTTCAGGATACTTTCCTTTTTCAGCTAGATGTTCTGAAATTCTTTCAATAGCTTCCTAAATTACTCTTCACTACTACTAGCAAAAATACCACTACAGAAAACAAGGGACAGCACAACATTGAGAAAGGAAATACAAAACATACAGACAAACAACAAGGAAAAGTCATGACCTTTTTATTTATACCAGATAAACTTTATGATACATGTCATATGTACTTTATTTTATCAGTGTCTCTGGGACAACAGCCAATATTCTAGCATAGTCAATTAATAGAGAAAGCAAAGACTACTCCTTGAACATCATCATGATAGCAAATTTTCCATTTAGCAAGACATACATAAAATGGTAAATCCTGAACAGTGAGATTTAGCCTGAATAACTGGTAAGCCAAGGGCCTGATTCATCACTGCATTACTCTTATTTTACAGAATACCTCTGTCAAACTCAACATATTTCTACAAGCATAAAACCCAGAGAAATATGTTGGTGAGTCAAGAGACTGAGATTGACACAATCAATAAATTTTTTTAGTGGTTTTTTTTCCTTAGTCATTTAATGTCTTTCCAGATTGTTTTTCTGCCTCAAGGAAATAGTAATTTAAGATCTGATTCTTCCCAGAACATGTGTAGCTTCTGCGAATACTCGACACAATAAAAGGAAGGCAAGGAACGATACAATAAATACAGGAAGAATGTATAAAATAGATGTGCAACAGTCAGGTCGCCCTGCCCAGTAATGGGCATGAAGACTGTTGTAGGTGGTGCAGTATTAGTGCCTGACCCAAACCCCAGTGAAACCAGTGAGCTGGAGAGCACAGAGAGACTCAATTCTTCTGCTGAGTTTAGAGGCTGATACTTTAAAAACACCATGATCACATCTACATGTAGAACCCCAGCTCTGCCCCCTCTGCTGTGCACCATTCAAAGGCTTGGCAAAGAAATGCTGCCAGTCAACTCAGGAAGGGGTTAGGCTGTTTCAATCTAAGACAAAGGCCATTTAAATGTTTGGTCCAGCATCAAAGAAAATGGTGAGACACTGTATAAGAAAGAAATGAAAGCAGCAAACTTAGTATCTGGAAAAAATGATACAGTGCAAGACTCATTGCATTTTGCTGACAATGGTAGACTGGTGTCTGTTGACACTCCCCTTGACTTCCTCAGAGAGCACAGTCCAGCTTTCCTCAGCATGCTCTGGCAGCCCCAAGCCATCAAGGACTAACTGGAAACTGGATTCAACAGAGATTCCAGATACTGAACAATGCTTATGCATCTAAACATTCAAGGAGTGATTCCAGCACTGGACTACGGATTTCTGGACTCCTTCAAAATGTCCTGGGATACCTGAGACACCTTTCTTGACAAAACAGACAAGACATAGAAGAGAGTCTGGGAAAGCTGCACACTCTGTGGCAGTGTTGGAGGCCTGGCAGGGTGCCTGAGGTGTTCTGCATATCACTGGGTACATATGTTTGATGGGTACTCTGTCTAAAGTATGATGGGGAAACAATCCTTCCATATAGTGCATGGATGGCCATCATCCTGCTGCCTCAGGTTTCAGGGAGGCTGAGTCATGTCAGCAGTTTCCTATCACTTTCTGCTGAGTATGGACTGGTTTAGAGCCATAATTCTGACAGCTGGAATATATGAGATTCTGATCCTTCATATTGCAAGAGTAAGCCTTTCTTGTGAAATAACTGGATCAGCTTACATGATGATTTTCATAGAACCATGGAGTTATAGAACACCATGTTGGAAAGGACCTCAAGGACCATCTGGTAAAACCTTTCTTTGCAGATGGACAGTCTAGACAATATAGGCCAACTACCCCATCCAAAGAAATCTTAAAAGTGTTCACCACTTCCCTGAAGAGGTTATTCCAACAGCTGATTATTCTCTTTGTGAAATATTTTCCTCATGTCCAGTCAGAATCTCCCCAGGAGTAACTTGTACCCATTACCCTTTGTGTTTTCCATGTGACTCCTTGCAAAAAAGGGAGTGTCCAATATCTTTGTAGTCACCTGTTAAATACAGGAACAATATTTAAACACTGATTAGGTCTTCCCTAAGCCCCAAGGATGAAGAAACATGGTTTTTCTCATAATTTCCTTCCATGGAAGGCTTCACAGTCCTTTGATCATCATTGTGGCACTTCTCTGGACCTCCCCCAGTCTGTCCACAATTTTTCTGCATAGCAGAAACCACAACTCAACACAGTATTCCAGGTGTGGCCTGACAAGTGCTGAATAGAGTGGGATAGTAATTTCTTTCTCTCTGCTGGTGATTTCCTTGTTGATGCAGCCCAGCATCCCCTTGGCTTTTTTTGCCACAGCAGCACACGTTCACTCACACTGAGCTTGCTGTCCATTGAGACCCCAGCTCTCCAGCAGATCCCAGCCTGTGCTGCACTCCTGGGTCTTATTTTCCCATGTGCAGACATCACATTTGTCCTGGCTGAACTTCATAAGGTTCCTGTTAGACCACTCTTACAGCCTATCCAGCCTTCCTGCAGGGTGGCTCTCCCTTCCCAAGTATCCACTTCCCCACTCAGTCTGGTGTTATTGGCAAACTCCATCAGGGTGGATTGATCCCATCACCCAGATCACTCGTGAAGATGTTAAGCAGTGTTGTGCCCAGTATCAATCCCTGGGGACCTCACCTGTGACAGTGTTCAGTTTAACAAGGATTTACCAGCACCCTCTGTGCATGGCCAGGCAGTCAGTGGCCACCCCCTGCACAGACCCCTTGTCTCCACCCTAATGCATCAGAATCTCTGGGAGGAGCCTGTGGGAAACTGTACGGAACACCTTGGAGAACCCTTAGATTTTTGTGGTGGATAATCTAGTAAAGACAATCTCGGCAACCTAGGCAGTTTTCCAATCCTGAATTATGCCACTTAATTGAGATTAACTGAGATGGAAAACAGGTAATGGGGTTTATTTCAATTTTATAGTTCTCTGGAGACAGATGGTTCAGCCAGTATATCAAGTGCCAAGTGTACTGCAAACTAAGTGAACGCTATGGTGGGATTAGAAAATCTCAGAGGACAAATGTCATAGGCAAACAGAAATATGCTGTGAAAGAGAAAGCATCTCTAGAAGACATGGGAGAGGTTTTGAAGAACAGATGAGAGAAACACTAGCAGAGAGCACAAAGAATAATTGATCCCATCATGAACTGGGAAGAAAGATTCAATGGCATTTTACACACACTCTGTTACTTGATTAATTCCCATGAGACCCTTCACTATACCATGACATTCTTCATAACCTTACAATTTCTTCATCCTATGACATGTACACAAACCATTATGTTCACTTTTCTTTCCTACTTTTAATGGGTTTCTTCTCCTTTTAAAGTACCAGGCAGTAATATCTGTAAATAACATAAAGAAACACCTTAGATCAAGCTACTAAGTAATTAAAGCTGTTTCGATGGATTTTATTTCTTCTTGTTGCTGGGTTTTTAACTAGGAGTGAAAAACAAATAATATGCTCTGGATGGCCACTAGTTTTTATTTAGTTAGGTGAACAAACACAAAGGGACATACATTCAAAATATCTTATATTTTAAGATATGTAAGATGAAAATGTAAGATATTTCACTTGACAGTGTGCTTCAACTCTTGTCTTTCTGCTGTTGAGAACTGCATGGAGTGTGGACTGCCTCTGGCTCCGATTCTAATCTCACTTGTGCTAATGTAAATCCAAAATAACCACTCTGAAGCCAGTTTAAAATGCTGTAATTGAGGGAAGGATTAAACCTTTAAGGGCATTTTTAAAAATAGGGATTTAGGTACCTGGTCTCTGAAATAACAATTTAAACCAGATTAAAATTTGACAGAGGAATTTATCCTGCTGTCAGTTACATGTTACTGTGACCTCAGTAGCATTCAGTATTTCAAAGATAAAAGCCCAGTTTCGCATCATAAAATTTCTAACCTGCTGATGCAAATGTTAACAGATGGGGTTTGGCCCTTGCCTGGCATAAGAAATATACTTTCATTTTTGGTTAAGTCTTTTAAACTACCAAGTTGCAATCAATGCATGTACTTGTATTTTCTCTCTTACTGATACTGGGCATCTTTGAACATTTGTTTCATATTTTCAGGGAAAACTCAGTATCTTAGCTTTTTTTTTAGCTGATATTTGAATGAACATACATTTCCTTTGTTTTCCCTTTTGTCTGTCCTTGTTGACCATGCAGAGATGTTCAGTCAGTAGAGGCAGTGGGATTATTCACTGTGAATGTATTATCAGATAAAGTCAGTTCTGTCCTCAATACTTCAGTACAGAACTTGCATCTAAAAATATTTCATTATTTCTAAATATTCTTGATAGTTTACATGTCTTTAATTCAGTGAAAAGCATTTTTGAATGCTTCTATTAGACTACAAATTATATTGTTTTCAGTGTGCCATGTTCACCTAGCATTATTTCTTCTACCTAGTTAGACGATTGCATTATTTGAATCATAAATTAAAAGAAGGCAGATAGGGATCCATAATAATTCGCATGTATCTGTAAAACTTCCTTGATAAATTTCAACTCTGGCACAAGAATATTCTTATTAACCACTTTCACATTAAATTATCTTTCTGTTTTCACTGCAGAATACTTGAATCATGTGAAGTCTGAAATGTTTCTTTGCACAGAGTTGTCGGTACATGGTTAATCAGCTTTGTGTGGTTGATCCACTTTTGGATCTGATGGGGGTGACTGACTATGGCTGCCAGGGGGCCTGGAGTGACTAACCCAGGGCCCTGAAGTGATGGGGTGCAGCAGATGCCTGTGCTGACATGGGGACCGTGGGACAGACCTCTCTGGTGAGCAGAGTCACCATGCTGGAGTCAAAGGGGAGCTGTGGCAGTGGTTTGGAGAGCTGAGCATAAACATCTGGGTGACTGAAAGGCATCTCAGACTTCCATGTATGGGACACAATCCGCAGATTTTCTTGTAAATGTGAGTCAAACAGGAACACCTAAAATGGCACAGGTTACAAAGCCTGGGCAGATGAGCTCTATCCCTCACAGGCAATGATGCCAGCAGGTGACTCAGCTGACCAGCTACTGAGGACACAATTCAGCTCATTAAATGTTGGGATCCAGCCCAGTCGCACACAAGGCATTGAGGAACATGAGGTGCAGGGACCTTGGGGGATGCAGAGCCTTCTGGGACAGGCACTAGGTGCTGTGTTGGGCGTGACAGAGCATCTGAAATGATGACCTATATATTCTATACTGAATCAACTGAATAAATATTTAGATGGCTATTTTAGGATGAACTGAATCATTCCCCAAGCTCTGGTGGTTGTTTTGACTTAAGTACCACTGGCTGTAACAACAGAACATATGCAGGTGCCTGTGAACATGGTTGTGAAATCTTGCCCTTGTTGTCTATGCATGCCTACGTGGACGATGAATGGGCAAATTCTGACTACTCGCATGTCTACTTAAATTGAAAACTAATTGGAGTGTGACCTGCAGGCAGAAATCAGAAGCGGGAGCAGAGGAGAGAGAACCTGGGCAGAAACTAGAAGTGGGTATATGTGACTGGGGAATCTTTGTCTAAAGAAATAGGAAATCTGTAACCGAAATTAAGCTACAGAACGGCACTGGTGGGCAGAACACCCAGGAACTAAGAGAGAGGCTCAAAAGTGTAAGATATGAAACTAGAAAGTGTTAAGATAATAGAGATATGTCCCACTTGTCATCCAAATTGTGGCACAGACATTGAAAAATATGCACTGATGAAGAGCAGAAGAAATGAAGAAAAATGTCATGCAGGAGTACTGTAAAAATGCAAGAAATGTGACTGAAAGATATGAAGAGAAAATATGGGGGAAGAGGAATCTGTTTAAGAGGAATTTGTTCAAACTCAGTTCAGAGAAGGACAGCGGAAAAGGTTTTAGCAGAATGTTGCTATGTGTCTGACAATTTCTCACATTTAGAAATGTACAGAGATTTCACTATTATTAGGAAAAATACTGTCAGATACTTCAGTGGTATAGTACAGAGTAGCAGGATGACCACATTTTTTACAGTTTGGCCTTAGACTGTGTGTGACTCATAATCCTACGTTGTTCCTACATAACATGAAAATTATTGTTACATTAGCTGGTAATGTTGCTCATAATTTGATTACATTTAATCAGTGTCTGTAAGTGGATAGGCTAAAGAAAAAAAAAAGCCTCCAAGTAGTTTTCTAAATACGTTACTGTTATTATTTCAAAATGGCAAACTTTGATAAATTAAGGAAAGTAAATGGTGAAGTGGATTGGATTTGCATTGGATTGCTGGTGAGCCCAAAGTCATGAGTGCCAGGAAAGCATAGAATTTCCACAATCAACAGAACAAAATTTATTTGGACCTTAAATCTCCAGTGGTGGAAAGAAACCTGTCTGAAAGCTCTTCCTAAGGAGAATTGCAGCGTGTGAGGAAAAGGAGAAAGATGACAAAACAGCCTTCAAAAATGTTAGAGCTAAGAAGCAATTTTTTAATGCTTTAATAAAATAGTTTACTTATAGTACATTCTTCACAATTTTTAATGTCTTTGTTACCACTCTGCATGCCTTAAATTAAATAAAAAGAATAGATGAATGAAAGAGGCCATTGCTGAGAAGTGTTCTGGAGAGAGCTCTTAAGCCATATTTTCTGTTTTCTGTACCACATAACAGGGAGTAAACACAAATAAATGGCACCAGCAAGAGTCTGAGGAACCCTGCAAAGTGGAAATGACGTTCTCCCAAGGCAATACGTAGCTGCCAGAGTAAGACTTTTTGTATCTCTCCCTGGACCTGTCATGTGGTATGGAAGGCTCAGAGAGACAGAAGGTGGAAGCGAGGAGTATCTGCTCCCCAGAACTCCTTCCCACAGCAGAAGGATGTCAAGAGCTGGTGGTGAAAACAGTTTGACACCATGTGTTTTCTCATGGTTCATGGAGACCTTCGCAGAAACAGGTTTGCAAGAACTCCAGATGTATGAGATGACCTGGGGGGACACCAAAATATCCAAGCCCAGAATATATCTGCCCAGGCATCCCCTGGCTTGAGAATGCTGTACTGCCCTGTCCCAGGGATTACAGTCCATGTCACAGATCCTTCCTGGTCACCACCTCTGTCTGGATGTTTTTTTCAGGGTTTTTTTAATGAGAGAAGGGGAGGAGAGTAAAACCTTTAGAGGTAGAAGATGAAAAATTCTTATTAGCACTCACAGCCTGCTCTGTGTTTTGAGATACCAGCTTGTCTGGGAAGCCCAGAGGGACAGATGTTCTCTCCTGCCTTGTATTTGCACAACACTTAGCAGTGAGAATGACTACCTCCTATTTGGGACATTTGGGAATAAGACAGTACAAATGCGACTATTAACTCTTCCTCAGACAAATGCATCATCCCTTTATTGGTTACTGGAATCAGNGCAAGAACTCCAGATGTATGAGATGACCTGGGGGGACACCAAAATATCCAAGCCCAGAATATATCTGCCCAGGCATCCACTGGCTTGAGAATGCTGTACTGCCCTGTCCCAGGGATTACAGTTCATGTCACAGATACTGCCTGGTCACCACCCCTGTCTGGATGTTTGCCAGGGTTGCTTTTTTTTTTTTAATGAGAGAAGGGGAGGAGAATAAAACCTTTAGAGGTAGAAGATGAAAAATTCTTATTAGCACTCACAGCCTGCTCTGTGTTTTGAGATACCAGCTTGTCTGGGAAGCCCAGAGGGACAGATGTTCTCTCCTGCCTTGTATTTGCACAACACTTAGCAGTGAGAATGACTACCTCCTATTTGGGACATTTGGGAATAAGACAGTACAAATGAGACTATTAACTCTTCCTCAGACAAATGCATCATCCCTTTATTGGTTACTGGAATCAGAAATGTGCTTCAAAGGAAAAACACCACAAAAACCGTTCCCCAAAAAAGCAAAATACTGATTTTGCTTTAAGAAATCTTGAGGGTAATATGTTTCCTTTGCCTAAAGGAAATCTCTTGGCTATGATGTAATTTATGATCATATTACTTACTTTCCCCACTAATTATTACTATTCCTTCTCAGTTTGAACTTTAATTATAAAATATCAATTACAATTTCTGCATGTTTATTAGATGGAATGGCTATCTGATCCAACAAATGTCTGGAGTACTACACTGAATTCAAGCTCAAAGCTCTATCTTTTTAAAAGGAAAAATGATATGAAAATCTGCCAATCCCTGACTGACCACAGAAGATAATTCCTTCATACCTCTTTTGATAATAAACTATGAAAACTGACTTCTGAATACCAATTAAGGTGTTTTCCAAAGCAGTTCTCCAGGTTTGCTAATTTTTTTAATGGTTATTTTTATTGAAGGTATGAAAAACTATTTAAGAAGGTAATTGCATAGCTTTCAGCATGGGAAAAAGATGAGATGGAACATTTTTATTACATGAATTTGAATGTGTTTGATTCAGCTATTCCATGGCTTCATCAAGTGCAGTTGCTGGCCCCTGCTACTGCTGCTGGGCTACACTGTTCAGGAAATGTCTGGATTAATATTCTAGAGATGAACAGCTAAAAGAGCTCCAGGCCAAGTTTGTATTTTAAACAGCAGTCCAGCTTCATTATGGAAACACACAGGAGTATATAGCACCATTCACTTCAGAGGTGGTTTTTTTTGCACTTGCATTGACAAGGAACATCATCCTTGCTGGCTGTTTTTTGCAGTGCTTGGGATAAAAGCGTTGCACCTCTGGACTGCTGGCTGCAGTAAGACTGTTCTTGTAGTAAAGCATGTCACATGAATAAGGGTGGCAACACCTAGTCCTATACTGAATGTATGGAGGGTTGGAGACTTCCATGCAAACTTCAGAGCATCATCTCTCCTTGCCAAGTCTGTTTTCTGCCACAAGACTATCAAGTGTGTTCAATTCTAATTAAATTACCTGAGCTGGTTTTGTTGCAGTGTGTGTGATACAGTAAGAAATCTGTTCAGAGTTGGAAAAAACATACCAGCATTGTCAGAGCTATGCTGGTGATGGCTAGGGGTGGGGATGGGTGGGGAAGTATCCCACCCTTGGTGGATTTTCCTGTGGCAATAGCTGGATGTACCTTCCTCTTCCTTCTGCTTGATCTCACACAATACATATTCATATGTGTTTTGCATCCAGCCTTTCTTTTCCAGGGTGCTCGTGCCCCATGCCTCCGGTGATAACTTGCCCTCAAGTTGTTCTTGCTGTTCCTGCCTTTCTGCTCCAAAGGGCACCTCCCTGCCCAGCTCCTCCTTCCTCATTTTTTTGAGCTTCTGCTGTCTCATCAGTGTGGCTCTAGATCAATAGCCAGTCATGTTGGGGAAGGCTGTGACAAAGTGAGCCAGGCTCTTCAACCATGATCCTCTACCTCTGATGCCTTGCCAAGATCCTTTCTGCACTTCATCTTCCTCCCTCCTCTGCTAAGTTCTTGACTGTCTCAGGACTTCTAACAGATGGCCAGGAGTGCTTTTTCTCAGGCTCCCTTTTTATCCCTACATGGAGGAACACAGCCATGGGTCCTGGTCCCTCCTTTTGGGACTGAGCCTGCTGCTGAGATCTTGAAATATCAGGTTTTACCCCCTGCCTTGGGTCTTGCCTTTAGCATTTCCTACAGAAGTCCTTAAACTCTTCTGGTCTGTGACAAGGAAGGGAAAGAGAAAAGGGAAGAAAGACGGGTGATTAGGAAGAACAACCCAGCAAGTAGAAGTTTTGGGTAAGAAAATGAGTAGCTGGACTGAGAACTGCAGAAAAGGCAGGTTGGTAGGCCTGGCATGGACATAGTTTAGACATCATACTGCTCAACTCTTCCAACACACATGAGACTTCCACCCCTTCACAGGGGTACCAGATAATATGAGTTTGTGGGTCAGTTTTTAGTGGCTGGAAACAGAGAAACCACTTGTAGGGTTTGTTCTGTAAAACATTTGCAGCTGCTACTTCAGCAAAGTATTAATTTTAATACACAGGATCATATGAAAACGTTCATATACAAAAAAACTTGATAATCTAGAGCCACACAGAGTTGGCAGAGAGCAGCGTTTACATGAGAGAAGTTGGCTGAACACTCTCTTTAACAGTGCAAGCTCTTGGGCATTGCAAAGCTGATGGTCATGTTGCCTAGCAGACTGGGGAGATGCCAGATGAATTGCTCAGCAAATGGCTGTATATGGATGGTGACATTTCACCAAGCAGTTAGATGAGAAGTATTTGTGGATAGAAGCCACCTTTTTTTGCTCTCTGTTTGTACATCTCTTAGCACAGTGAAATCCTGGCCTTTTTGTGGGTGGCAAAGTGTTGCTGTGCTACAAATGAATAACAAAAAGCACAGCAGGAGGAAGTGACTGTAGGCTTTCCTATTAACTCTATGAATGCATATGGCCAACAACGTACAACATGATATTATCACAGCTTCTTGTAGGTCCTTAGCATTGCTGCCAATTAGTGCTTTTCAGTGCTTGCACTCGTCCTTAGGTGTCACATTGTGATGGGGGCAGAGAGGAGATGGTGTGCTGCTCAAGTGTTTGCCGTGCTCAGCTGAATGGGACCATGACAAATGCTTCCATGAAACTCAAACTGAGCTGTATGTAGCACCCAGCTGGAAACTGGTACTGTTATTGCCCTGCCCAGTTCAAGTGTCAGACAGGAGAAATCTCTGTGCCTTGGCAAGTAACTGGCATTCTTATGATTGTTTGCAACATGCTGTGGATGATGAATAAATGAGTGCGGGTACAAACATGCTTCTGAGTTCGTGACTGGACTGCACCCATTGCAGACATGTTGCTGCCTGAAGAAGGACACAGCAGCGGCTGCAGCATCCTCCTGTTGCTCCTGTCTATCACATTCACTGGCTCAGGGTTTGTGGGCCATGGGAATAGTTGGATGAGTTACTGTGCTTGCGTGCTTCAGTCTGTAATCTGTAGTATGCCACAGCTAGTCACAGCTTTGTCTGAAGACAACAGGCATGTCTAACAGCCTTCTACTGGTACTCCTGCTCTTGACATTTCTTTGCCTTTCCATCCCTTGTGCTGCTTCTTGTTCCAGTCACACCGAATTCAATCTGTTTGCTCTCATCTGCACAGAAACCTCAGCAGCCACAGACCACAGGTCTGAGAGTGATTGCACTTTTGCCTTCTATTCTTGGGAATTGTATGAATGGTATCCATATTCCTTTGCTCCCCTGCAGTATAACTTATCTGACATCAGCTACCCTTTCAAAACCACAGTCACAGAAATCACTGAGTTGTGAAAAATAGATCTGGGTGGGCACCCAGACTTCCTTAGACTATTCCTTGTTCTTTGACTAACTCTTTCAAAAACAAGCTTGCATCTGTTTGCCTGTACAGGATCCTCATTATCCTCAAAAATCTCGCATATCTTGTCCATAACTGTGCATACCTGTGATTTAATTCATGTTCCCCTCTATCTTCACTGCTTGCTTGCCAATCTGTTTTTGGGACTCCTTGCCCTCATTCTGATGATGAACCTGTCTGAAATGTGACAAGTAGTTTGGAAAAGCTGCTGTGTACAGTGCACCCAACCCAGAGATCTGAAGTCAGACTTCCTGATACTGCTCCACAAATATGACTGCAAAACTAATTTTGAGGATCCAGTTTTATAGATGAGAATAAGAACATTAAATAAATGAAAAAATGCTGAGGAAGGTCAGAGTAACAGACCCTCTTGCCCAGCACACTGTTTATGGTGGTGGCACTGTGAGATGTTAATCTGAGGGTACATGTGAAGCTGGCCACTTTCTGTAGTCTATTTCCCTCATGCTCCATCAGTCTTAAATAGCTATGATCAGAGTAGAAAAAAATACTGTCCGTGAGGATATTCATTTCCTCTAGAAAGAACACTGGTATGTTCTGTAACTGGTAACTCTCTATTTTAGAGAAGATGAGAAGTGCACATCTGTGACTACTTCCAAATTAAGGATGAGAGTGACTTCCAACTAATCATACCTGCTTCACTGGGAGTGCAGCATGTGCTAGAGACAGACACATCACAGGCTCTCCAGAGACAGACCTGATACTGTCTTAAAACTACTTAGGATTTTTCATTCCTGTAAAGCTATTCTATTACTTTACTTGTCATCGACTTCTCTCTTATTTCCTTGCCAAATTTATGACCAGCAGCAGGTGTTGACCTATTTCTTTTTCACATAGCCTTCCCTTACTGGTGTTTTACAGCCCAGCATAGAAAGCAGTGTTCCCCTTTCAGCTTCCACTTTGATGGGCTAACCAAGGCAGGCTCTTGAAGTATTTGTATTTTTCTCTGGATAATATGTATTACACTTCCCTGCCCTTTCTTCCAGTAAAGATTTATTCCTGTCTGGAATGTTTTTTAAATTAGCCTTAATCCAGTTATGCCAGAGTTTAAGGGTTGGGTGAAAATTAAAAACTCATTTCACACAGGCTGTATCAAGAAAAGACTTCGGGGGAACTGGTTTTAATTACTAGCTTTGTCGAGATTTGAATTATCAAGCTGTTTGTCTCTAGTAAACACCATCAGTCAGATTTTTAGGTCACGTAAAAATGGGTAAGTCAGGAATTCACAGCTTAAAAAATGTACCAAACAACAGAAAACCCAGACGGTCTCACAAGGATTCCCTCACCTTGGGTGGAAGTCTTGTGCAAACCACTTGGGCTTTTCTGACTTGTTTTTCTTAAGCTGCAGCTGCATCCAGCTCAATACAGAAAAACAACATGACCTATTCCCCAAGGCCCATCCCTTTGCAAGTCTCAGCCTCTCCACCACTTCTGTGCTCCGTAGAGGACCACATAACTGAACTAAGGAAAAAAAGAGAAAAGTTTTCAGTTGCAATGATCTGATTTTGACCGGAGTTCATTAATACTGTCAGCCTAGAAATCCAAGATCACAGTTTGCAGATAAGCATGTTCTCAATGCAAGATCTTGGATGGAGAGTGCACAAGACAGGGTAGAGCTTGGGGATTTTTTAATCATTTTTCTGTGGAAGTTTGTAGTGCTGCAAAGCCTGGAGCTACACTATCAGGAACAATGGAACTCTGCTTCAGCAAGGCTGTGAGAGGGTGGCTCCAGAGGGAGGAAGAAACCAACATAAATCAGGAGAGATATTTTGTGAGGAAAAAACCCTCTTCTGAAACAGTTTATGCACAAAGATGAGAAAGTTCAGTCTTCATAAAGTACAGATCTTTTGTTTCCAATAAGTGAATGCTTTTAGAAAGGTTCATAAGTACACAAAAGCATATCACAGCCACCTTTAGCAGTGTGTGATAGCACAGCATAAAAGCAAAGAAGAAAAGGTAATTTTTTTTAAACATAAAGTGTCTGCTCTAGGAAGTTATCTGTCAAAACTCTCCTAAACTTCTATTTCCTAGAACATTTATTGTCAAAAATACTTAACACTGCCTTCAAAGTCACAATACCTGAAGTCTGTTTTTTGGGATTTTTTTGTTTGTTTTTTTTTTTTTTTTTTTTAATTTTGTATGGAGATGTGGTTGTGATGTGGAGAACACAGTTGTGCTAATAAATCTCTTTGTCAGCATTCGCATACAACATCTCTCTTTTCTGCATCCATTCTCAACTGTGATACACCTCACACAACAGAGTTGTGAATTAATCTTTGACTCCTTACTTGAACAGCAGTTGTTAATTTCATTTTGTGGAAATTCACTGACCTGAGAGTTTTCCAAGACCAACATAATCTGGGTAAAATATTTTAAGGCATGCCTAAATTTGCTGATTTCATCTGCAGAAAGGTAACTAGCTATTAACTGATCTATCCACCTCCATTTCAAGCATATTTATTTCCATCCTCATTTTCTTGTGCAGCTTATACAAGCTTTAGGATATTGGGTTGATCTTTGAGCCTTACATGTAAGAAAAGTTGGTCACGTTTTTTTCAAGAGTTACAATGCACATTAAGAATCTTTCAAAAATTATAACCTCAGAGTGTTTTAATACCCAATCTGAAGGAATTAGCTGGGAGGTGAAATTGTGGATTATGCAGTCCTACCATTTTCTGTCCATTACAAGGAGACAGCTAAGAGTGGGCAGGGAATGCAACAGAAGCTCCCTGTCCTTAGGAGCCTAGCAGCTTCCCAGAGAGTCCATGTCACACACGTACATATATATATTTATTTACGTATGTATGTAGAGATGTATATATATACACATATATATGTATATGTATTTCTATGCTAGACAGAGAAAGGGAGAGAAAGATATTTTGGTGCAGAAAGAGCAGGGAAAACTTCACCCTTCCAAAAGAATTATGACCTTCAAAACCCCATATGGTTTGTAGCCCCACTTCTGGATTTTCTGTGCATTGAGGAGGCAAAAAACCAAAGCCCAAGCACATTGATACATGATCTTGGTAAATGAAGGTAGTTATCAGATTAATGTCTATGTAAGAGACACAATATTGCTTCTTGACAGTAATGGTATGGCAATTCTAATTACTTCTGTAGATCTTACAACACTATTTTTGAACAGAACAATTCATTTAATTACACATTATTTTCAAAATGGCTGAGCACTCATCTGACTCTAAATGCTAACAAAGGTTAAAGGGTCTCAGCTGTTCTCTCTGAATGAAGGAAGACCATATGACATTGGGGCCAGTGCAGCCCCAATGAGCTCATCCACTGCTCCACCCAAAAGCTGGCTGCAAAGCCCAAAGGCAGCTCACTGCTCTCCAGCTCTGAGTAAAACACGGGTGGGGAGTAAGGGTGAGGGAAAGGAAATGCTGTGTGGGAGTGGAGCTCAGTCCAGGGCCAGGGTGTCTCTCGTTTCTGGTGATGATGGATTTGACTGCTCTTGGAAATGCAGTGGAAAATCAGTGCCTCATAGAGATGGCAGGGAAGCCCATGTACGCAATCATGGGGAGAAAATAAATCAAAAATTAGTCTGGGAGCTTTTCGGGTAACAGATTTGCGACTGTGAACAGGCAGGGGTTTCTTGTGCTTTTGTAAAGAAGTAGCAGCCCTACTGAAGCTGAGGAGGGGTAAGAGGCAGGGCAATGATGTGTCACTCTGAGGTTTAATTACCTAAAGGCAGAGATGACTGAAAGGGAGCTGCATAAGGGAAGAAGACAGGCTTTTGGACTTTGCTTCCGAAGTAAACATGGAGAATGGAATAAAGGAATGGAATAATTATGTCCCTCAGAATGACAGTTCCTCATCTGGGACAGTAAAAGCTGAGGAGGGAGGATGTGAAGGTTTGAAGTAGTAGAAAGGCTTGGGAGGGAAGTATGGGATTTGGAGGGAAGTATGAGATTTGTAGCTGGATGATGGCTTCAGGAGAAAAGCTGGATGTTACAAGAGCACAACACGAGCTTTCCCACAAGCTGTCCCACAAGCTTCAGAGATCATCCAAGGAAGAGTATTTCTCACTCCCTCTCTGCTGGTTACATTTTAAAGTCAATGTCCATAACTTTGCAACTTGCAGGACTTAATTAAAGATTTTAATTCTCATATTCCATGGCAGTGAATAAGGATATGGTATTTTGAGAACACATGGTTTATTTTGCCAGATCTGTGTTAGACACTTGACATGTGATGGGGGAACGGAGTTGTGTAATTAAGTCCTGAATTCTGTAATCACCTCAGACTTCAGTTTATAAATCACGCCCTATTGCCTCATGATGGAGGGGAAAGGAGCTTGTGCATTGACCCTCTATGCTGCTTCTGCAATTGCTCAGCCCCACTGATCTCTCTGGAAGCTGGAAGGGGCTTGCTGCAAAATCCAACTGCTGCAGACACAGGCATAGGGGCTGGAGAGCAAACATAAAGAACTGCACGTCCTGCATTCAGAGTGAATCAATGCTATTCATGGGTGCCTGTCCTTTCCCACAAACCTTCATTACACTTGCATGAGTGTATCTGAACAGAAGATGTCAGGAAGAAACGGGGCGTGTCTATTCATTCATGCCAGTGGCAAGTGCAATAAGGAGGCAATCAAACATGACATGCAGGAGCAGCAGTGCCTGCTTGCAGGTGTGCTCTTGAGGTGAACACGGAGTGTGCTGCAGCCACCCAGGACTCTGCTGTGAAAACATGTCATTTCATTGCATGTCTTTCAAAGCAAAGCAGCCTGGAGAAATAATCCAGCCTTTCCACGCTGCTGTGCTTGCAGGTCCTGTGAATGGGTTTCCACATGAAGACCCTGCCACTGCTTCCATTACCAATGCTCTGCTTTGTAATAGTAGCATGAAATGAGTCTGTCTGTCCTATACACTCGCCTTCCCTCCCCCTGTTCTGAGCAAAGGGTGCCCACATCTCTTCCCATGCCCCTGATCTGACATAGGACTCCTACTCCCTTTCTGCATGCCCTTTCTGAGCCAGCTTTATTTGTCACTGCTTGTTTGTTTTTCTACTGAAACAGCTGGTTATTTCTGAATAATGAGTAATGAGCCTCAGTGTAAGGAGGGATAGTCTTGCTGGAGCTTTGCTTGGCTGAGGAGTCCCTACATGTGGTCCATCTGCTCAGCTAGGAAGGCATCAGTTGCTTCCTAAAAAGCACTGCAAAGGGATCCCGACAATTCAAATGGGCAGAAGCAAACAAGGGAGGAGACAGGAGGATCTTAACCTGTCAAACTCCTGAGCAGCTTTGAAGGACCCAGGAGAGAGGACAACTATTTCACAGCTTTGGTATGGATCAGTCATTTCCTAGTCACTGCCAGTTTATTTGCTTTCTTGGTGCATTTGGTATGCAGCAGCCAAGAAATCATTCTGCAGAGGCACCATCTTCCTCCTGTGCTCTGCAAGGCATCCCTGAAACCACCATCTTTTCACCATTCTGGGACTGTGTCAGCCCTCAAAATCTCCTCCAGCATGCCTTGGACTCTTAGATGGAGAAAGGATCTGTGTAGGATGCACTCCTATTCTCTTCCCTGCAGCCCCAAAGTTCAGGGCTGAGTTAGGTGAGAGGGAGAGTATCTGGATGGTGGTTCCTTGCAGGAATCTTTCATGCTGGATCACTGAAGAGGCCAGAGTATGATCCCAAAAGAGACCAGTAGGGGAATGGTGATCCTGTCAGCCATGCTCACAGTGAAGCCAAGGAATCTACCACTGCCCTTCCTGTACCCTACAATGAAGGAGGTATACTCCAATCCAGATGTTTCATCTGCTGAAACATTTCTGTTATTTATGAAGCCACTTTCTTGTTTTGTGGGTTGCAGTAGCAGAGCAATGATGAGATCTCCATGTGGACACTGAGGAGAGAGACTGAATGAGGGCAAAGCTCGCATAACTTCAGGACCTGAAAGTGGATGAAGTACCTGATGCCCATATGGGTTTTCAGCAACAAAAGCTGCTGATGTGGACAAGTTTTGCTGCCTTCCTGAAGTATCACATCTTGGAGTGGAGTTTTGTGCTTGCCTTGCAGTCTGTTCCTTCTGCTAGCAAACTTACTGAAAGAGAAGCCTGCCACAAGCCTTTAGTTATAACAAGGCTGCATTCCTACCCTCAGTGTTATTAATACATCACTAAAGATTACTTGTAATATTTTTCACTTCTGTAATGTGTTCTATCTGGGGAATCTCAGAACATTTTGCAAACATTAATTAATAAGACTTGCAACACCACTGTTTACTAGCTGAGTGTTGGAGTTTCCGCCTGCTCTAGGTGTTCCATCTCCCACATCCAGAAGAACCTACGTCAGGACACGTGCAGCAGATGGACATGGTATTAAAATGCCCACTCTGCCCAAATCCCTTGTCTGCACTGTGGCATCAAATTACGTGCTTTAGAAGAACAATCTGACCCTTGGACTGAGATGTTTGGGTAATGAGAGGACTATGTGTGTTGTAACAGCTGACTTAAAAAACAAGTGAATGAGTTGGTGGCTAAATTCACATGAGGGTTGGGCTAGATGGCTTTGGCTTTTTGGAATTTACAAACCTTGTTTTCCATGGACTTGTGTTGTCTAAATTTAAACAATTCTTTTTTTGGTTTTTTTTCAGTTGATGTGCTACTGATGGGAATTTTGAATGCTTTTAGAAAGAAATACAAATTGAAAGGGTTGTACTCATTCCTATCTGTTAGCCATATTTCTTTATTGGCATCTTGTTTCTTCAGACATCTCCATTCCTCTTTTTTGTGTTTGTAGACCTTCTGTTCACATGTTTATGTAGATGTGATTTCTCTGACACAATTACAGAGATCAGTCTCATTTCTTTTATTTTTCAGCATGTTTCTTTATTACTGTTCACCCTCCAAACTCAATACCAAAATGTTTTCTCAATAAAGATATCAAGACTGCCAGAATTATCCTATTTGGTTCATGACTCTCAAACTTCGAAGTAATACCTTAAAAGCAGTTCCTCTTGTGGTCCTGGGTTTATTTTCTTGCCAATTACTTTTGTGCATTTCTGCATTTCTGTGCTGAATCGATGTAATGCCAGACAATCTAAAAAAAGCCAGATAACTATCTGTGGAATGATAAATAAATCTGCCACATATAATTTGAGACTAGGCTTTAAAAAAGAAGCATTACCAGCATCTGACACAGAGGAAGAAAAACATATTGCTGCTGTTGTATTTGCTGCTGAAACCATTTCTTGCTGTTCCTAATTACTTTGAGTTTATCTAGGTTTTGCTAATGCCCCATACCAGACAATTCCTATGAATGAAAAAAATGACCATTTCTTATGCTCCTCAGTGTTTCCCAGAAAAACATCGTATCTCTTCCCCTTTTCCATCCCACTCTAGAGCCACTCTTTCTGAATAGCAAGTTTGCTGAAATTGATAGGCTTTAAATGAGAAAGTCCTACTACAGGAGGAACTGACATGCCACAGAAGGGCCACAAAGTTGAACTGTATCAAAATTCTGATTACCTCCTTTACATCCGTAGCAAGGCTTGGGGCAGTAGCAAGAGAGTCTTACCCAGGCTCAGCAACACAAGCTCCCATGACAGCAGTAGGGTAATAGAAGTGCTGTGATGAATTGATGGGTTCATTAGTCTACAATCAATGGACAAAACTTCATAACAGAATAGACCTCACAGGAGCCAAATACCAGTGCTTTAATTGCAGCAGGTGCTCAGTGCCAGGTTATGTATTAAAACGAAAGCCCAAATCTTTCAGCGGAATAAAAAGTCCCTAGAATCAAGTAGAACTACAAGAACAAAGAACAAGTTGCCAAGAGAGAAAAGAAAGAACAGGGAACAGATTAACTACTCTGAGCATTTCCAGCTCTGCAAACCAGAAAACTGAGTATGTTGCCTGTTTCCTGGCCTCTATTGCAGTAATATCTGAGTCCATGCAATCTGAAGCTTACTCATCCCCACAGCACTTTTGTGAGACCAGGGAAGCTCTCTTAATGCCTTTCATGGCCAGAGAAGTGACAGCTCAGAGACACACGTGTGTCCAGGCACTTCATTCCTGCTGGGCTGAGTGGGGAGACAGTTTGCAAGGGACTGGGTGGGAAGGATTGGGAAGGGATGGGAAGGAGCACAGTCCTACTGGTCCTTTCCTGCCCCTTACCACAAACACAGTGCTCATGGGCAGGCACGGCCATTTTGGGAGCAGGACATGAAAATGAGCTGTCAAGCTTCCTCTCCTGCAAGGATTTCAATTGTGCCTGCACGAGTTCTCCTTCACAAGCTGTTCTTGGCAGACAGAGAACCAGGCTGGAACTTTGGTGAGCTGCACCTTCTCCCTGCATCTACAGCTGGACTTCTGTCCTCACTTTAAGGAGCTGCTTTGCGTCATGGCTCTCTTTGCATCAGATCTACACACAGCAGGACCCTCACCTCAGCAGGCTGCAGCTGTAACACAGACTTCAGGCAACTCTGGCAGGAAAATATAGACCTTTTGGTCACTTGGTGGAGGTAAAGAACGTGTCTCCTGGAGGCCTTCAGCTCCAGACCTCCACTGGTGTGGTGGAATGATATGAAACAAGTGGGATAAAAGTTCATCCTGTCAATGCTACAGCACCAGATAAAAGAGCAATAAGTACCATCAGGTCAGGAATTTATAGGTTTGTGGTCTACTGGACATGCTAAATATGATTTGAGATGGGATCATTCTAGCATTTGGGACAAAATCTGTTCTCAGTTACTCAGTTTTGCCTCTACTGAGGTTCTGGGGTGCCCAAATGCTGGTGTAGTTGGACAAAAATGGACAAACCTAGTCCTGATTTTAATCAGTCCACACACCACTTACTTTAACAGAGGCTAGGTTGTTTATATGAGAATTGATTATTTCCTATTGCACACAGTCATGTTCCCAAAGAAATACGCAGTAAAAACATGCTCAGAGAAGTTAAAGGGAACAGGCCAACAGCACGTGTCCTTAGCAATGTCCCTGGCCAACAAAAATGTGGCTGAGTACAGTGCCTCATGTACGAATGCAAGAGAGGATATTTACATAAATAAGAGCAAATCTGTTTAAAAAAGACTATATTCAATATGTGTATCTGATAGAGTATCTACATACATATGATTTTGGGCTGGTTTTTACATACTTGTGGGGAGACTAATGTGCTTATAGAGAGGGAGATATGAGTACATATTTATATATCAACAATACTGCTGTGTATATGTGTGAATTTCAGTGTATTTGAATACATCCAAATATAAACACACACACTATGTGGGACACTGTGATATGTATGGAAATACCTGTCCCTGTGGTCATGATAATCTCTGTAGTGGAGCTGCATAGTGAGAATACTTTGTAAGATGTAAGACTTAAGTTTTCCATATTTCAGATTTCAGAGATCTGTTTGATTTACCATAGACTGGCAATTTACCACAATAAAAGTGGAAATCAGCTTCTTATGGCTGTTCTCTTCCTCCTCATGTGGTGTGTCTGCATGTCACACTCCTGTTCCTCTCAGATCTGCATCACTTTTCTGTGGGCACTGACACTGCCCAGGGACGTGTATCTCAGCTCTCTTAGCAAGGGGCTGCAGTGGGAGCACATATGCTGCCTCCGTGGGTAAAACAGGCATCCTGGGCTTGGTTGAGATTATAAGCTTCCCAATAAAGCACCTTAAGAGTCTGACACACCTGGTTTTGTAGCGTTTACTAGTGACACTAAATATCTTTTCATCTTCAGCTTCATATGAGCTGAAGTTTCTTACTGCTGTGGGAAGAAAAGAGGAGAACAGAGGTGATGATGATCCAGGCAGAGAGAACTTATGCTTTTCTTTGCCATAGGCTCTGCTTTTCATCTTCAGAGAGTCGCTTATACCAGTGTTTTCAACATGTGGCTGCTGGTTCCTGGTACTGAATATAGGACAATTCATTTCAGTACTCAGGCTTCAACACCTGTCATTGTCAGCCTGGTCTGAATAGTTTGTCCTTAGCACTCAGTGCTGCTTGTAATGTTAAGGCGGCTTTGAATATGCCATCAAAGATGAGACAGTTTCAGTAAGAGATGGTCTTCTTGTACAGAGTAACTGCTCTCAGCAACTAGTGTATTACTTTATACGCACTGTGCATGTGCTCAATATTATCCCCTGCAAAACCTGTTGTAGTGAGACCGCTGTGGGCACTTGTTCCTTTGTGCAAAGTGTCCTGGGAGAGCCCAGCTGTAGCTCACTACTGTCTCTTTCTTCCATTGTAGCTGGAGTTCATTTTGTACTTTGTTGAGCTGATAGCTCTGCACCACTATTGGTCCAATACAGACAGGGCAGAGAGGAAAGAAAGGCTTGGGATCAGCTCTACTTTCTGTAGCATCCTACAGCATTTTATCAGTTCACTGTTAACAATAGCTGAAGGCAAGGCCTAATGATATGCTGTTGTTAGGAAGAATGAATCTGAATGTGTGAGGGAGAATATCATAAAACAGAAACAAAAATAGGGGCAATAATATGCATGTTTTATCTGCTATCAATCTGTTGAAAGATAATGGGTTGCTATTGAACAGCCTAATGAGAATGAATAAAATATGTATGTCATATAAATAAAGGGAATAATTGCAAAGGGCCGGGAGTCTGAAACGGAGCAGGAAGTACCTTCTGTTCGACTTTACAAGAAAATGCTGATACATGAGTTGCTTTCTGCATGGCTGACAGAAATTCTTTTCAGGAGCCCAGCATTACCAACAAAGCCCCTGCTGGCAGCAGGATATGGGTCAAAGGTAACAAGGATTTGCAGGTCTGTGGCTTGGGGGCTTGTAAGGTATTTAACATTCGGGGATAGGAATGAACAGAAGGGAAGCCCTGGATACTAACAGCTAGAATAAGAAAATCTTGATCTTTCTTCTCTTTTCTCTCTCTCTTTCTTTTTTTTTTTTTTTTTTTTTTTTTAGGATGTAAGTGATAACATTTTCATTAGAACACTAGAAAACAAATTATATTTTACCAGCAGGACAGTGCTTTACTACTCTCAAGGTGGATGGTAATAGGAGAGTGAGCCCTAGAGACAAAAGAAAAGCTTCCTACAGGAAATTAAACCCAAGCTTTGCAAATAAGAACAATAGCCTACAATCCAGGTAAAACTACAGACACAAATGAATGAATACAAAATGAACATTAGCAGAGCCTGAAGCAGTGACACCTCAAAATACAAAAGAGAGGAGAGTGGCTTCACGGCACCTACTGAAATGAATTTATAACAATATGCATACTAATGAACCTGAAACGCCACTTAGTTTTTGCATCCATTATTCATTGTTCAGCTTTATAGGAAAGGCAGCTGTACAATGGAACGATTACAGGGAGCATCGCTGGGAGTGGGATGATAACGGGGAGGAAATAGGAGCAGCATCTGCTCCTTCACCCCGATCAGCTTGCATGAAAATTACCATGGCACTGGAAAAGGAGAAGGTTGCAAGGAGAGAAACCAGATGAGAGGCTCAAGATGTTTCAGAGTATTTTTTTATTCTCCCCCGCTGCAATCTATGGGATCTCTGTCCCTGAAGGAGCAGGAGGGGCCAGAGATTAAAAGAAACACTGTACAAGAGCCTGTGCTCTCCCTCGTTGTCTGAACATGTTTTGGGGGGTTGATATATTCTTGTAAAAGCAGAAACTGATGATGATTAAAGGGGCTTGTGCGAGAAAAACAATACAGATAACAAGTGGAGCCAGTTCAGACAGCCAAAGCTGTGAAAGCTCCTGGGCACAGGGAAGCTGAAGGAAAGTTTTCAGAGGAAAAACAGACAGAGGCAGCAGCAGTAGCCCAGGTATCCCAAGTTCTTTTGTGGTCCCTGTCCACTTACATCTGCACAGGCAAAGACTTTCCTGAGTCAGATTTCTCAGCCACCTGCAGCACTGTGTGACAGTGCCTGCCAGAGCGATCACACCATCAGCAAAGACAGACATAGAATGAATTCTTTCCAGTGAAGTGGGTCTTCTTCATTCCTAGGCAAATTTGAAGAACTAGTTATATATCTATAAATAATAATATATATATTCCAAAGTTCCTAATGATTCCCCTAAACTGGGTGTCCTCCAGGTTTTGTTTTCTGAGTATCCAGGACCACAATAAGAATACAGGGGCTGATGCAGACCTGCTGGGATAACAGATACATTTTCTGCACTCCCCTGGCTTTATTTGCTCCCCTTTTAACAGACTGCAGCTGGCATGGGACTAAGTTTTATACACCGAGAGCTTATTTTGCATCAGTACACTGGAAACAGAATGGCTGAGGTTGGAAGCATTCTCTGGAGGTCATTTGCTCCACCCTTCCACAAAAGATGGAGCACAGGCTGTTTCAACCGTGAGCACTACGAGGTTTCGGGAACTGTGTTCATATTTCCATATAAATATGCAAAATATGCTGCACATTTGCGACTTTTTGATGTAGAATCTGTGGCTAAATTACAAAATTTATCAGGGAATGCATGGTTTTTACCTATCAAACTACAGTGAAAGGGTATAGGATAAGCAGATTCATTGAAATCATAGAAGCTTTTGCTGATTTTGCATTTAGTGGCTCTCAAAACCTGAGAAAGCATGTTTTTGAGTGCTACACCTTCTGCATCACACTCAGAGGGTTCATGGAAATTTTAGCATCCACTGGTATAGGCATCACAGTTAATAACCTACCAGAAGTGAAAGTCCTAGGCAATCAGGTGCTCCATTCATGAAAATTCAAAGTTGTGCTGAAATCTCTGTAAAGTTTTAAATTTTCATGAGATGGGAAAAAATTCTCACACACCTGGGTTAAAATAGAATGGCTTGTATAGATTTCTCTGGGAATACTGCTTCTACACCTGGGTTTGATACAGTAAGTTTTACTGAAAAGAAATGAAGGTGATTGGTTCTTACAGTTTCATATTTTAGAAAGCAAATATATTGGGGGGAAGAAATTTTTTGCTTTGTTGGTTGGTTTTTTTTTCAGGCTTTCCAGTTTTTCCTTGATGAAAAACCCATAGTATTCTTTTTGCACTACAAAAGGATTTTTAAAAAAAGACAACTAAACATTGTTGTGAAAAATTTCATTATCATGTCCAACAGCTATATATCATCACCACCTTCTGTGAGCAGGTTTTGAGCTGTTGTACTGCTGGGTTTTTTTCCACTGTGCTAAGTCATTGTCATGCAGAGACATTCACAAAACTGCAGCTTCAGTCAGTTTTAATGAGTGAATTCCTGTTTTGTCTGATTTTCCCAGTAACAGGAAAAAACAAAGCAGGTACATAATTCATGTTAAAAAATGTGTTTTCTTCAATTGAAGATACAGTCTGCCTGTCTCCCTGTGTGATAATATGCTTGCTCACGTGATGTCTGCGTATTTATTTTAAATAAAAGACTAACTTTAAAGATTCCTGATATCCCAAATACAGTACACTAAAAAGAGAGCAGAAGGTTCATCCTCAGGGATTTTGTCTCTATTTTGTAAATACCAAGCCTCAATGAAACCAAGATTCATAGCATGCAGATGTGTTGTTCATTATCTCTTTATGTATATAATGAATAAATCATAAACTCCAAATAAAAGTGCTTATTCATGTATACATGCAAATAGGGTTGCAGTAAATCAGTATTATCTGTTCTGCCTTGTGGTATCTTTTTATTATTATTAAATATGCAGGAGCTGAGGAACTATATACTTTCCTTCCCATCCCATCACAACATTATTTTGAGATCTCCTGACACCTGCAACTCACAGAGTTTGCATTCATGTTGGGGGGAAAAAAAAAGAGAAAACTTAGCTGCTGCTTTGATGGAATCAAATCAGACCTAGATAGATGAGGTGGTAAAACATTTTTCAAAAACCCCATCAGTTTGAATTATAGCTATGCTCAGAAAATGCCTGGGGATGCACCGCACCAGCGAGCTTTGCCGTCTCTCCACTGTGCTGTGGACCACAGCTCCTCTCCAGGGAGAGAGGCAGCCTGCAGCCAGGTTCTGCAGTGTGAGCCCCAGCCCTGCTATGGGCTGACCTCCAATCTCCCCTCCCTGCTACCACAGTGCTGATGTTAACTTGTCTACCTTGAATTTCAAGCACGCTTATGTGATCAGTCCCTGAAATGTGAGGTTCGTATTTTCAGGCCATCCCCTAGGTCCTGGGGCAATAACACACAGTAGCACCGACTGGGTGCAAACTTTCTGGTGGGTGTAACCCATTGCCAGCCCTGAGATGAAGGGTATGGACTTCTGCATCAGGTGAGAGGATCAGAGAAGGCTGAGTTTGAGACCTTGGTACAAACTCTCTGTTTTACCAAATGTCTACATTTCCAGAAAGCTTTGGGGAAATTCTGTTGCTAATGAAGTCAGTGATAAAACTCCCTGGGCCTCTGGGTTACATATGCCTATTTCAGTTTGCAGGACTAGCAGTGATAAATGAAATTGTTTGTTAGTTTGCCATTGGGTTTCATCTGAAAATCAGGGAGGGTGAGTGCAGTAGTATGGAATGCCAGAGAGTCATATTTCTACAGCCAGTTTTTCTCTCTCTGCCTTTTGATGTAACTAATGTTACACACAGCAAGTCACACTGTGTCTTATCACCCCAGTAGTGCCATCTCAAGACCTCTCCTGATTAGTCTGTAGTCTGTCTGTATATTGTCTTTGTGGGACACTGTCACTTGTCGAGCCATGAGTGCAGCTGGAAATAAAAACTCCCTACTTACTCCGCTGTACCTGCCTGTAAATCGTGTTGATTGGAAATAAAAGTACACTGCTACCTGTAGCAGTTAATTCTTACAGGGGATGGTTGAGTACTGTGTGTGAAGCTTATAAAATGACCAGGATTCCTTTTACGAAGTAACTCCATCATGCTCAGTGATGGATAGAAAAACAGACTGCTACTAAAATGAAATTTACATTATGCAGCAGGCCATGGTGTGACTGAAAACAACATTAAGAAGGTCATTCTGATCTGATTTTTTTAAGTTCATGTTGTTATTCTGCCTTTCTTAAAGCAGAAATCCAAATAGTCTGATTAATGGTGGTTTAGGAACCACTTTAAACACAAATTTGTAAGAAAATGTTCTGCACAAGTTGTAGTTTTGGGTTAAAATATCACACATTGCCCATGATTTAATTCCTCCTCCATATTCATGTGCAGAACTCAAATGATGATGTCTATTCATCTGCTTCAATAACTACATCTTCAGCTCTTGCTTGTTTCCAGCACTGTGAATACACAGATGAAAAAAGACATGCTGTTCCATTTATAACCAGCAATTCCTTTGCCTCTGTCTAAAATAGTTTGCAGGAAACATTTTCATGTTTCAGGACTGAGCCTGGAGCAAGAGTACAGAGCAAGTGGTGGTGAAGAATGGCAGGTGGTGGTCACCTGCCATCCTGGTGGTCTCCTCTCAGTACATCCTCCATCACACAGGATGTTTCTTACCTACAGTAGAGACCCCATCTCAGTCTCCAAGACATTTGGGCAATGCTTCTATGAGATTAGTGAGTTAGTGATGCAAAGGAGACAGTTTTAAATATGATCTGACATAAATTTCAAAATAAATGCAAAGCTTCCCTTCCTCCACCTTACCTTCTTTACACATAAAATCTTTTTAGCTCAATTGCCTATTTCAAATCACCTCTTCAAAATATTCCACCTTCACCTTATCTCTTGAACACTGCATCCCACTTCCCTACCACCTTGTCCTCCTACCCAGCTTACCTACCTTCCTTAAGCACTCCCAAGCCGCACTGCAGCTGCTGTGACACACTCTTTTGCACACCTGTTTTTCTCCCCAGCCAACAGCCAGATCCCCTGCAGCTGTCTTTCTCCCCAGGCCCCTCTCCTCTTCCATCTCAGCACCCAGTCCTGCCTATTTGGTTGCAGTTTATTCCATGCTGGTTATACCACACTAGGCAGCGTGGTGCTTCGGGGTGGTTCATTAAGCAACATAACCAACAGCTGTCGTGTGCTTGCTCTCTCATCCTCTGCACGTAGGAAGATGTGTGCACAGCACAGTGTTTGCTTCTGAGATTCTTTAACTCTGTGCATGCACTGATGTACATATAGCTGTGTATGTACATGTATGTGTGTGCATACTTCAATATGTAAATGTACTCTTTTTATATATAAACACACACACACTTCGCCTTGCATTGATATGAACAAAAGAAACAGCAAAGAAAGTGCCTTGCCTGCAGCCACAGCAAAGAATGAGGGCTGAGAGTGTCTTAATTTTTCAGGGAAGCTTCTTACCACCTTTTTGGGCTAACTCCGGAGAAGTCCATGTCCCACAAGAGTGGGTCTTCTCTTGGTTGTGGCAAGTTCCACTGGTTGGGAGGAACAGATCATAGATCACTGCTTTGTCCCAGAGCTTTAGGGATAGCATAAATCTTTCAGAGACTTACATCCTTTCCCTGGAATCTGAAAAATGAAAGGCGTCTGAGAACCTGAGTCCATATTAGATGGGGTGCAGAGCTATTCAGGATATGGAGAAGGACTGGATCCCAAAAGGCTGTAGATATGCTGTTCTGTGCATCTGACATTGGCTATTTGAATGCCTGATATTTCCACTTATTTTCAGGACTGTGTAAGGGATGAAAGGGCACAAACTTGCTGATTTGGAAGCCTTTGGAGAACAGCTGCTTGGCAAAAGCAAGAATGGTATTTCTTCTATGCAGTTCACCAATTGCATGCTTATTAGAGTGGAATAATTTCAAACATCCCAGCTTTTATTCTTTCTTCTTCCTCTTTGACAATTTATTTTCTTCTTCCTCTATTCAAAGCCATCTTTTTACCATATGGATCTGTACAATCCAACACCTCAGATGGTGTCTTGTGTACTCCAGGGCACCAAGAACAACCAAAGCAGGCTGGGTCCATGCATTTGCTGCTAGCTGTGTGCAGGTAGGAGTGGGTTGCTCTGCACTGGTACATGGCCTTCCTCTGATCTAAGGACTGGCATTTGCAATCAGCCCACACATGTTTTTAGCAAAGGTCAAGCCCAAGGATCAGGAAATGAGCCCACCCACCTTTTCTCTGAAGGCTCTCTGCATGCCCAAACAAGAGGAAGGGGCTGCAGGACCAGGGGGTTTGTTTTTTTTCAAATACATTGGGAGGTTGCATGGGCTGCTTGGCACCCCAAAACCTCTAACACCTGGTGCCCAGAGTGGTGTGTGTCCATAGGAAAATAAAAGTGGTGGAAGTTGCAGGGTGAAGATTGGGGCAAAATTTCAATGTGTGATTGAGGAACTAGATGGGAGAAAGACCTTTACACAGTTACAGCCCCAGGTATAAGCTCCTGTTTCCTATTATCTATGCTTCTGATGGTCATGTACAAAATGCCTCGTTGTGTAGGATATTAAACACATTGTTATCATCAAAAATAAAATTGATTCATTTTGGTGAGATTGAGTTAAAATTATTGACTGTTCTCCCTTCCATACTCTTTACTGCAGACCAGATAAAATGATGTGCTTATCTCTTAAAATACCATAAGCTTGGACAGGACATATGAAATTTCCCAAAGTAGAAATAGGGCAGAGAGGAAAAAAAGGATTATGTCAAAAGTACATTTTTGCACACAGGTCTCCAGTTATACAGTATGGAATAAAGCTGATCCTTCACTTCCGTTCACTTGCCTTAATTTCTTGAGGGTATATTCTTCCATCAGCTCTACAGGTGTATCTTAGATAAGTTAGACAAAAAAAGGATGTTCTCAGGATGCAAAGTTCATCGCTGCATGCTCCTAGACTCCAAGTAATACTTTCCTCTGAGTGCTTTACCATTGCTGCTCTGGGGTAAATGGATGCCAGAGAGGGTCTACAGTTGCACACAACCAGGGTATTTTTAGTTCAACACCAGCTGAAATTTTGGCTGTTTCAAGTGCAAAATGCCTGAGGTGGAACAATTGCTGTGCAGCAGTCTCCTCAGATGTGGTGCCAAGAGCCACATCAATGGCTCAGCTGGACTGAGCTGCATTGCTGCAGCCTCCTTGAAGTCACAGCACAGCCGTGCCACCCACCATGGGTGGCCCCTCACAGAGGACATCCTTCCACACATGGCAGCCCTGATCCCTGGCAGCTGATGCCCTGGGCACCCCAGGAAGGCACTGGCTGGGTCAGCTGCATTTCCTCATGCTCCCTTCAGCAATGCCTGCTTGAAGCCCCACTGCAGTACTCCCTAATGACACCTGCATGTGGAGAAGGTGGGTTTGGACTCCAACAGCATTAGTGGAGGCCCATGGCCTCCCTCTGGCCCTTTTTGCACTTTCGGGCAAACACAGTTTCATCAGAAAAATTATTTTGGGAGGGAGCTGTTCCTTTTAAATGCAATTCAGTTTAGAGATTCTAAACCAAACCAGCCCAGGCTGCCCTAGAGCCCTGCCCATCTGGGGAGGAGGAGGAAGCAGTCTGCCCTCACACGGGTTACAACAAAAAATTGTGAGCACATAAATTGGCTATGGCTGGGGCCAGATGTTTTAAGCTTGATTGGATTTGGGGATGCTTGTAGATTTCATAGAGAGAAAAAGCTAGTTTTGAAGACAGTGGAGTTCAGCATTTTTAAAGCTGCAGTCATTTAAACCAAGCACTAGGTATCAGCACATCTCAGCATCTCTGTGCCTCTGTACATGAATTTTAAGAAATGCATTTTTTTAAAAAGTTTTTTTGGGTGAATGAAACCTTTTTCATTGGTAAAATCTCGTGGCTCCACATCTTGAATAACTTTGAATCAAGACATATGCATGCCTTTGATAGCAACTTGGTATAAAAGGCGTGCAAAGCTAGTAAAACATGACATGACTTTGGAATTGTTGCTACAACTGGGAGCACTTACTGGGGAGCAAGTTTTGTTCCAGAGAAACAGCAGACTGCGACTGCCTCCAGGCAGCAGGTGGGAGTGGGTCCTCCTTATTGCAGGATGTGTGGGCTAGGAGCCTTCCAAACTCATGACAGGCTGCGCCTCAGCACCTGACTGGAGGCAGTGTGCAGGAACCTCCAGAGGCATCCCTGCCTTCCTGAGCCCCTTCCACAGGCTCCCAAGTGGCAGGGGGCGGAATGACACAGGGGTCACACACAGCATTGCAGACATGGGCTTAGTCAGCAGCAGGCAGCCATCCCCATCCTCCCTGTGCAGCTCTTTGTTGGGAGTCTCAGCCCAACCTGGGCAGATTCAGCGCTGGAGCAATTAACAGCATTCATTTCCTCTGCAAGGAGTGGAGTCTCCTGGAATCAAAGCATCGTGTTTGGTCAAGTAAAACCTGCCCAGAGCCAGATTGCAAGAAAAGAAATGATAGCCAGGGTGATTCAAACAGGCCAGCGCAGTGCCTCCACGCTCCTGCCGTAGATCTTGGGCCGCCCATATGCTCCTCGTCTCTGTGCTTGTTCACACAGCAGGGGAGCCTCCAAGAACATTGCCTGGGGTCCTTTGGGATGAAACAAAACCAGAAGACACATACCAGTTGCTAAGGAAAGCTCAGGTTGCTCCAGAGTCACCCACTGCTGCAGAGAGGACATTCACTTCTGGACATTTCCTCTGCTGCTCTTCCTGCTGTGCCATGCTGGCCAGTGGGGCTGAGCACTGGAGGCACCACCCCCATGGCCAGCCCTGAGGTTCAGCTGAACTCCTTCTTGGTCACTGTTTCTGAGGAAAACGATGCACAGGGAAATATGTGCCAGAAGGACAGCATGGCAGAACCGGGAACAGAGCCAGTCCACCCTCACCTACGACAAGATATCATTCAGTAGCCTTCCCCTATATCTGTTCAAGACATAAACCTCCATGGACACTGTGTTCACCAGGGACAAGGCCCTCAGATGGGCCACAAAGGCAGTCCTCCATGTGTGCCAGTCCCAGCCTGCTCTTGTCATTCTGCTCCTCCAGCAAAGCATTGGGACACTGACTGGGTACTTTTCTGATAGGGAAAATGAAAGCAAAGAGAAAGAAAAAAGTTCTCTGAACTCCATCATGAATTCTTCGACCTGTTTTCCTAAAGGAATGAATTCTTCTGCCTGATGACCTAAAGACAAGTTTTGGACAGATCAGTAAAGGCTTAAAAACATCGGTAGAGTGATGGCTTTTGTCTGCTTGCTTTTACAAAAGAAGTTTGTGGGAAAAAAATCTATACTTTTCTTGTCCCCAAAGGCATTATCTTTCATGATGTCAGTGTAGCAGGTTTGCAAATTTCAGCAGTGGAAGGGCTAGTCTGCAGTTAATTATCTGTGTTCCTACTAATAGGCATAAAAGTCAAACAAAGGGAACAATAAGCAAGCTTTTGCACACTTTTCAAGAACTGTCCGTGACTCTAAAAGTTGAGTTTGTTGACAGATGACCTTTAAGAATGTGCACATATGTATGTTTGGTTCTTAGCCATGCAGCACTTACTGCTGCATCTGTCTCTGTAAGAAGTGCAAGGCACAAAAAAATATTGTATGAAATACACATTTTTGAACCCTTCACAATAAGCAGCAGCTTTGTGATGCTGCCTTTCTTTAGAAGGTCATTACTGCAGCAAGTGCCCTCTGCTTTGATTTTCGGGTAGTACAACAATACAGATTAACCATTATAAATAATCTGCCTGCTCAGAATGAACAAACAGTGCACTGATAACTGGCTTTAGAGGATATCTGTGTTCTGTGTTGCTCAGACTCAGAGGATAGAAGGACCACAGTATATGCACCTCAGCTGCTTCTTGCCCACCTCTTCCACCCCAGACTTTCAAAGGAGATTCTCCAGTATAACACGTTTGTGATTCCTGGTAGAGGTCCATGGGAACAGAGGAGCCATTATAATGACAGCTCTCTACTCACCATGGTACATCACTGTCTTGAGCTATTCTTAGGGATGCTTGGAAAGGAGTCAGAGCAATCTGTGAAACCAGGCAGGGATGCTGACACCATCTTACCATGATGATGATGCATACAGTGCTAGCTAATAAGGCTCAGGAAAGAAAAATATCAAAACCAAACGAACACACTCTGTTTTCCAGGTTGTTTTCAGAGGCATTGTCATGAAGGATTTCAGGTAAGGGAGGGAGTGAGTTAGGACTGAGGAAGGACACTAAAAGGACACAAAAAGAAAAAAAAGATCCAGAATGGAAAACCTTTCTTCAAGCTTGCTTCTTATTCATTATAGATAAATTTGATTGTCAATAATTCTGACTCAAAGGAATGAGAATTACTGAAGTGGATTTAAGGAAGCTTAAAATTCAACATGGTTTCAGAAACAAAAAGTGGGAAAAATTTAACCTTGTTATACAAGGGACTGAAATTCCTAGGGAGGTATTCTTGCTGATGTAAATGAGTGCAAACTTTATGCTTGGCAGTGAAACCATGCTGATTTATGGCAACTGAGGCTTTGGCCTGGGTAGAGGAAACTGCTATTGCATTCCATCCACTGCAAAGGTTTTCAGAGCTTCACATCTCTCACGATGACCATTATAAACAGTTATTGTCAAATGATTGTACTAAAACCTAGGCATAGGAAAAAAAGCAAGAAATTCTTTGCTCCTGGCATGCAAAGAATGCTGGGGAGACATCAGTGAAAATATAGTAATGGTGAGATCTATTAAATTTTTGAATGCTTCCCTGGGGAGCTGCAGAAGTAACATTACTAGAATCTCTGGTCTTTGAGGGGTCAAATGCATGTATTCCAGAGAGGAATAATCCTGAGCCTGTATCATGGAGAAGAGGACATCTAATTTTTTGCACTGCTGACTTCTGCCGTGTGGAACAAAGCGTCTGGGAGAAGGGCCAGTCAGCGTGAGGGCTCAGTGACCCTGAGGCCCTTGCACTGTCAGAGGTGGTAACAACATGAGCAAAGCACAAGGCTAATTTCTGTCTGTGGCAGTAAGATCTGAGTTCTGACTAAAATGTAGGATTTTTTCAAGTGGTCTGTAGCTGCCTTGAGAGCCAAGGGGATGCCCACCAGAAGCCTGCTCTTCCTCCCAGAGGTTCCATTGTGCTGAGAGCGCAATCCTCCTACGGAACCTGTCATTGCATCAGACTCACCACAAAAGGACCCTCTCCTAACACTGCCCATGGATACAGCAAGCATATTCTACAGTCCACAGGAGCTGATCTGATACTAGCAGCAAGCATTTCCACAGTACAAATCATTTTTGTTTGCTGAAAACCAAACAAAGGCAAAAGGTAGAAAGTTAAAGGGCAATGGCAAAAATAAAGCAGATAGGTAAAAAGTTAAAGCTGAATGCTTCTAATGTTCCAGATGACAAGAGTAGAGCTCTGAGCAATGGCCTTGCCATCACTCTTTGTGCTGGTTCATCCACCTTGAATAAGTCTGGTGTGACAGACCCACTTCGCTGGGCATGAGCAAGAGAAACAGAGGAATAGCACAACCTGGTAACTCGGTGTGAGTTCTGTCCTGGGCAAAGGTGGTGCAGCCTTCCTGAAGATGTGACAGCTGCACAGGAGTGCCCAGCTGTTTAGCAAGTAGCACATGCCTCAATACGAAAAATGCGAAGATTCATTCCATTTTACTGGAGAGGTGGCTCCAAACCAGCTGCTCTGTTGGAAGGCAAATGGGGATGCATCTTCCCATTTGCATGATGCCAGTATTTAAAAATGTAGTGCCAGGACCCCATTGTGCCAGATAGTGCACAAACAGAACAAAAGGCAGCCCCAACAGGCAAACAAACTGCCAGGCAAGAAGCTAGAGCTGTGCCAATCCCACGAGGACAGTGTTGTTGCCTGCTGGGTGGGATGCCAGGCTCACCTCCAGCCCTGCCACTCTTGTGCCCAAGGAGGGGCGTGAGGGCAGACTGGAAAGAGGACAAATGAAGTGTCTTTGCAGGTGTTTACAGGGAGCTTCTCCAGAGGGATGAGAAGCATGTGAGAAAACGTGAACCCTCGAGCCACTCACCAAGTAGGACCTGAAGATCCTGTTAGCAGTGCTGGTTCACTCCCACAGGCATGCTGCAGCTCTCTGGTGCACTGCACAGCACAGCCCCAAGGCAGGGTGATGTGGGCTAAGCAAAGGGTGCTGTGCCTTAACTTGCAGTTTCTCAGCCTTTGTGGTGACTTTAAACCTTTGCTGCTGCTTTTTTGTTGAGTATCCTAGATATTTTTTTTATTCTAATACGTTTTCAGTGTGCCTTTGCTCCTTGCCTAGCTCTACAGATACTCATGTGTACTGCAGCTCATCCTCCAACCAGAAAACCTATCCAAACATTGCTTAGAAGGACTGGGAGTGGAAGCAGGAGATAAAGCACTCCAAGCAGAAAGGAAGTGATCCAAGCACTCCAAGCAGAAAGGAAGTGATCCACTACAGCCCACTACTGTGGCACTGTGAAGAGTACAGCCTTGAGCAGTCAAACCAGCTCATGCTACTGAATAGATGACCAATCCTGCCAGGATGCCCTCTCTGTATTCTACATTCTTCTTCTCTTGGTGGTTACTACTGCAAGTGCAGCCAAAAAAACAGTAGTTCCCAGAAACATACAGGGGCTGTTGTGACCAGTGAGTAACACTGGGAAAAGCAGAATTTGAATTCTAGAGAAATTCCTGCAAATCCCTACTGGTAGGGGGCACAGAAACAAAGGAACTCTCAGGCACCACTCTATGGAGATAAGCCAGTGATGGTCCTCATTAATGCTCTGTCATGTTTTAAAGTTCAAGAGATACTGCAGCTTAACTTGTTTCTCTTGACTGGAATTCATCACTGCTAATAGATCAGAGCCGTGGGGTAAGCTGTTAGACATGCACTGGCAAGAGCAAACTGTTACTGCATGAAAAATCACATTAATGTCCTTGAAGAACCAAAGTCTGGGTGGAGGAGGCACTTGCCTGCCATACCCAGGGCAAGTTCTATTTACTAACTGTAGTAAACGACTAGAGAGCCAACAGTTCCTTTTTTCTTGACTTTCCAGTGTTAGAGTTTGTCTTTATTTCCCTCTGTTCAGCTGCACCCACAGAAAAGTAATGTAAAGGAGAAATCAAACCATAGACATTTCGAAATCCCCAGGCAGGGCATTTTGTATGTGTTTGCAAGTCCTAGAAAGACTGTAACACAATTGAAGGAATAATTTTTTTCTCCTCAAAAAACAGAACAGTTGTGAAATGATTTTTGCAAGCTTTACTTTTCTGACACATAATTAGATGCAGTGTTATGCCTCCAATCAGACATATACCAGGTGAGAAGCCTTTCCTGTGATTCAGAGATGAGTTGTAACTTCAAACTGTGATGCCTTTTGTTTCTTGTGTATTTGCATTGCATCCCCCATGACTGTGCCACACAGTAGATCTCCTGTTTTGTCCTGGGAGCTGCTGAAGCCTTCACGTGGTGGAGATGTGCTGTGCTCTCTCATATTGAGACCCAGCTTTTGTTCTTTCCACTTCTTTCCTTTCTTCCAGGTTAAGACATAAATCAGTACCTAAGGCTGCTTGTTTGTTGATAGAAACTTTCCCTCCATAAATCGCTGTGCATATGTGAAGTCGACCATCAGTGCTACAGCAGTGGGGCTGAGCATTCCAGTGCCCAGGAACTGAGCACTTGTGCTTGTTTATGTACAGTAACTTCCCTTCCTTCCCTGCACAAAGTCCTCTGTGCTATTCAAAGAGAGATGGAGTGTTCTGCCAGGATTCCCCTCTCCAGGAGCTGAAACAGCCTCTGAATATCTGATCATTTGTTATTTTATCCCAATTGCACGGCCTCTTTATAGATTAAAAATAAAACCTCTGGAAAACATCAACACAAACACTAAGCATGCAAGCACTCCTTGAAAACCAACCTCAATTTGTAAGCTCATTTCCCAGAGCTTGATGTTGCAATAGAGACTCTTTGAATGCAAGTAAGTTTAAAGGGAAGGGAAGTAAGCTGTGAAACCAAAGGATACATGGATAGAAACCTGATTTGCACATTTGTGATAAACTGTAAACTCTAATATGTTTTGAAGGCATAATAAAATATTTACCTTCAAAGAGCACTTAAACAGTGCATCCAAAACAGATTATGTGCTGTGATTGATGATAAGGCTTTTCCTTTTGCAAACACAGCATGTGTAATTTTTTCTTTAATTTCAAAGAAATTAAGTAATTATTTTATCTAATATGATTTATTATCTTCAAGCCGTGCTGTTGGACTTCAGGCTGAATCTGGAGCTGCCAACACTATTGCTGAGGATGTGTTTGTCCAGCAGGCAGATCAAGGAAGAAAAAGCAGCATGCAACTGTAGTGAGAAAAACCATGATTCCCTCCAGAATCTGCCATAGCAGAGACTTCACAGGATATCATGAAGCCAAAGGCTCAAAGATCTTAACCCCTACTTCTTCAAACCAGGAGACATCTGTGGATACATTTCCAACTCTTGCTACTAAGACAGGAAAGTGAAAGACAGTGTTTTAAAGCCCTACTGCATGAGTGTTCCAGTGCTCATAGGACTATGCATGTTTGATCAAGAATTTTCTGAATTAGCTAGGGAAGAAAAGAAGCACAAATCAGTGACATTTTCTTTGGCCCATGTGCCCCAGCCTCTCAGACATTATCACAAATCAGCAGTCCCTCTCTGCTTCTGTATTAAATTCAACCTTCAGGTCAGGGGAGGATGAGTCTGAAGGGCAAGCAGAATATTCGAAGTAAGAGAAAATATCTGAAGACAGAAAGCAAAAGCTGGGCAGGATTGGTGTCTCTAAGGAACTCAACCTCCAGTTGTTCTTTCCACCAAGAGAAATGAGATTGTTTTCTTTCTGTCATGCAACAATATGTAAATCAATGTAATTAGCTGCAAAACATGCTTCTATTGGATGCAGAAGATTTCCTTTGATAAAATTAAAAAGTAATATTTAGAGAAAGACTCAGAGATAGTGGATTTTTTTTCCATCTCATTTGAGCAGTGATTTGCCATTCATTTACAGATACAATGGCTTTTTTAATGTAATTTGTTTTTAAGAAATAATTAATGATATGCTCTGAAACAAGAAAAAAGGTCAAAATGCATATTACTTTTCAATAACCAGGAAATTTAGAACATTTTTTTTACCGTGGCAAGCCTAACTATTTTTTGTAATGATTTATTTGCTTGCTAATTTCTTCAAATTCTTCTGCATTTATTAACTATCATTCAACACTGATTACAAGGGGAGTTTTGTTACTTTGTTCATTCCATTAAAAAAAAAAATCCCCCACTGTTTTGTTGTCCATGAAGTAGTGCAGATTTTTTTCAGCTGACCAAGTGGAAATTTGTGAAGTGACCCCCAAGCTGGGGCATGCCTGTGAATGTGTCACAGAGACAACACAGACTTTTTGCAATGTCACACATACAGTGGTTTCTGGAGAGATACAGTGGCAATTTAGAGAAGCTGGTCATGTTTGCACCAAATTGAGAAAGAGGATTGTGACCTAATGTTGCTTTTCAGCCACACAGATCATCAGCAGGGCCACTGGAATTATCAGACAATGCCTTCAAATGAAGAATGGAAAACTGAGATTAGAGTTCACACTTGTAATTGAGCTTGGCAAACAAATTTTAATGATGCCAAGTGCAAGACGCCCAGTTCTGTGATCTTCACTGTGCACGTATCACCTGTTCAGATGCTCCAGCTGTACTTTGAGATTTGCATTCTCTGTCTACATATTCCCATCAATTACAGCACACTTCACTCTTCAGTGAGATTTATTACCTTATTGTATCACCGGGGCTTGGAGACTGAAGAACTATGATCTTACAAGCCATTATGAAATGATTTCCACTTGTTGGGACAAGCTCTTTTCAGGAAGAGCAATTATTTCTTGTGGGTTTTCAGTGGCATTCAAACCTTAGCCAGAGGCTGGCCTTATGCTTATGTGGGTACAGATCAGACCCAGAATCAGAGGGAGGTATGCAGGATGGGTACTCAAATGCAAAGTTAAGTTCATCTCATCTGTGCTGAGAACTGCTTTAAGAACAGCTGTTCTCATCTAACCTCTATCTACATTTTCAGAAGACCAGATGAATAGAAGGGTTCAAATATTCAAAGAGGTGATGAAGCTCTTGAGTTTTTGGAGGTAAACCTGCAAGCTTTGTGGTTTGCTGATATCTTTTTAGACAAATGTGTATTGTGTATCATCAGAATAAGGTTGCTCAGGAAAGAGAAAAAAAAATTGACTGTTTTTATTGTTGGAAATGCCAGTTAAAAGATCAAATGTTCCATAATTTGCTAGTTTCAGAAACAGTTCTGGCAGAGCTTGGATTTGGCTGAACCCTGCCCCATTTTCCACCCTCTCCTCTGCCCACAGGGATGCTGCTCCCTCCCAGGATGATCAGCAGCCTCAGGGGTTTCACTCCAAATCCAGACAAAACCTGCTTTGGAAATACTGAAATCTCCTGGCAATGGGATTAACCTGTCAGCTCAGCTTCCACTGTTTGATCTATGTTAGCAAAGAGTATTTAGATAAAGGCTTTAAATTACAATTCACATGGAATCTCCACATAGCTCAGTCCCTGGGCGTAGGGGAGTGCTCTGAGCTCCCCGTGTCGATGTATTGAGGAAACAAACACTGCCTTGAGTCAGGTGTCCAGGCTGGACATGGCAGAGGTGCTTGGGGAGGTCCCTGAGCCTTGTGTCCTGGCTAAGTTGCTTTAGGGAGAGCCATGCTGATGCCTTGAGAGGTTACCTAGAACAGGGGCTAAACAGTGTTAAAGGAATAAAGTAGGTATTTATTTAAAAGGCCTTCAAAGGATACACCTTGAGCAGTACAAGAGGCAGGCCGAGGCTACACCCAAGATGGACCCTGAGTCAAGAGTTTTCACACTTTTGGTTCATTTACACGGTGGGGTTAATTGTCCTCTTACAGCTTTAGGTTGTGAAGTCCCATCTTCCCAGCTTGCTCTCCTCCATTCGCTGTTGTTTACACTTCTCGGGCCTGAAGCTGCAATGGCGTCCTTGGTTCTCAGGCTGGAAAAGGGTTGTTTGGTCTAACTACACTGTGAGGAGAACTTGCTGACACTTTGTATGAAGTTCAGAGTGACATACTAATGCAGTACAGAATTTGGAAAATATGAAAGCTAAAACTTAAGGCACCAATGCCAGGACACAGAGTTTTTGCATTGTCTTACCGGCCAGTTGCTCTGAGAGGCTCCCAACAGGGATAAGAGTAAATAAATTAGGTGTTTCCATGTCTATGATGGTTGTTTCTATGCAGGCGCTCTGCACCTCGAGGTCCCACAGCACCTTAGAGGAAAGAGGCTGCAGCCCATTATCCCAGGAAATGGTAATGCACAGGTAGCTCTTATGACACCTTTTCACCCATAATGCTCACAGAAGACTTTGGCATCATTGAGCTCATTTCACAGTTGAGGGAAAACAAGGTTTGGGCCTGAAGTGAGCTTTTCCCCAAGGTGACCTATGAGCCAGTGGCAGAGGGAGAAATGTTCCCAGTTCGCTGAAACTCAGGGTGGTGTTGTGTGCATGAGAGCACATCTTCCCCCAGAACCAATTCAGTGCAGACATCCATGCCTCGCTCATTCTATTGAGGCTGCAAAGGGAAGAAGGCAAACAGAGCATATGCAAATTCCTGCTTTCCATCATATCTCTCTGACATCTGATTTTGTCTGCATCATCTTTCATGGAGGGATGATATTCTAATCGAAAAGAGCAAAAAAGCTGATCTGGCTGCTGCTGAAAGATGACAGTCCAGAAACAATTAGGTATCTATCCACCCTTCTTTGTTAAAATCATGAATAGCACACGTGGGGAACATACCCACTCAGATGGCTGGAAAAATAAATTGTCTGGTTTTGCAGATCTTTTATTTAAATCTTGCAAGTACTAAGAAAAGCAATTTTAATAAAAAATGCACTGCACAGAAGAATTGCTGCTTTTCATCTGAGACGTGAAGAATTTTCTTTATTTTTACTAATTTTGAATTTGATGCAGATATGATTCCAATGCTAATTATGCCCCCCACTGTCTCCATGCTCCAGTGAAATGTGACTCCCTGATGTTTCTCATTGTCTTTTGTTTACAATTATGAGAAGTTGATGGAAATCATCTGGTTTTTGCTTCTGTACTGCTGTGGGATTTGTACAGCAGCAACCTGTCAAATTAATGACCTCTAGAAGGAGAAGCTGTGGCCAATTCGGGCTGCAGCCACAGCTGAAATCCTAGCATTGCACTGTTTCTCTCTCATCCCTGGTGTAACTGTGAGGAAACTGTTCCTGCATCATGGAAGGATGATCTCAGAATTAAGGGTAAACAGTAGGATCTTCACAAGTAAATATCCATACCCAATTTTGCTAAATTACTGTCTTGCTCAAGTCCTCTTTTTCTTGTGCTTCAGTTTTCTCCTGAAAAAAAAAAAAAGGTAATAATGCAGACCTGTTGTGAGCATGATCTCATTAATGTTTCCAGTGCTTTGGGACAAACTGGAGAGCAGAAGGTTCTCTCAGCACCTACACACTGTCTCCAGCCCCAGGATTCCTTGAATGAAAATGCCTGTTGTATAATTTGCTGGTGGCCTGCTCATGACAATTCCCAGTCTGGACTGCCTGTGAATGTGTTTGCATTTTCTGGAACTGTATGGAACTATTTTTCTGGAACTATTTTCTCGATGTCACCATCTGCATTATCTTGTATCTTAGGGACATGCAAATTTTATGTTTTAGGAAGATAAATAATTTAATTCACCGTTGATTATATATATCTGAGCATCTTGTGGATAGAAATACAATTACAATCTTTGTAGTGGCAATGAAAGCATTGCCAGGAAAAGCATTCTGGATTTCAGAAACCATGAGACAAATACAGCTCACTATCTAAAAGGCTGGTTTAATTAATCATAGTACTTTGAAGTGAAATATCAGATTTCCTTCTGCACACAGGAACAAGAGAAGGCTCTCTTCCCTGGTTCCTTGGGATTTTTGTCCCAAAAATTTAAGGAAATCACATTTCCTTAAATCCTATCCTCTTTTTTTACAGTTCTCAGTTCTTCCACTGTTCCCAGTGTTGCCCTCCTCCCAGCTGGTGCTCTTGGCTGGGTGATGGCCAGCACAGAGTGGTGGCACTAGTGCTCTTGATGCCATTGTTGCAAGGCCAGCAGGTGTTTACTGGGCCAGGTGGTGGCTGCTCCTCTGGAGGGAAGGGGAGCCCCAGATACAGCTGCATGATGCCAATGGGCCTTTATTCACCTTGCTTTTCCATTCTACCCCTGATTTTCACAAAACTGTTGGGAATTTGTCCCATTTTAGAATCTCAAAGCTACCTATAAAGTTTCATCTAAGGTAGCTGAAAAAGGCCAACTTTTTTGGACAGTAAATAATAGTTATAGAGGTGTGTATCCTGGCATTCAGCCTACTAGTTCCACACTTTGTGGTATACACCCACTTACATGAAGTCCAGCAAGGGCAAAAACTGGAGGGTTGGACACTGGAATTGCTCTGTGGCAAAAAGACTGCTGTGTCAGTTCAGCATCTTTGGCCATCCCAATGGGTCACAGTTACCTTACATAAAATATAAATATTAATAACATTTAATAGGAATATCGATGTCACCATCTGCATTTCATAGGTTCAGTTGGGAGCACGGATAGGCAGCTTGGATAACAAAGTCAAAACTGGATAAAGCTTGGAACTTACTGGAAAATCGTGGCAGTCAGTATTCAAAAGTAGACAGATGTTCACATGACCTTCTGTTTTGGCATGTTCTTCCTTTAGAAGAAACCAGGGACTGAGCCAACACAATGAATGAATCACTTTAAAATGCTAGAGGGTAAATCTGAAAAGATTTCAATTTTATATTGCAACTTGCAATCATCCACACTTTTCCAGTGCTAACCCCTCTGAGAGTGAAGGCACAAACCTTAAACTCACACAGTTTCAAACTGTTGGTATGAATTTAACTTCAATGTATATTTGAGACTTAAGCTATTATAAATAAGAGAAAGTCAGACACCCACCATCTTAAGCATACTAATGTATAAACATTTGTTATTTTTTCCAAGAACCAATCCATGTGAGACGAATTTCTTCATAACCTGAAGGTTATGTCTGTGCATTTCTGGCAAATCTACACTTCTATGCTGTTCTACTGTCATTTCAACCAGTTAATAGTAATGAATGGCCAGTTTTCTGCAACCTCTACCCATGTAGCATCTTCCTTCCAAGCACCAAGGATGCCAATATTCCTTATTCCCCAGCTGGCCCTTCTCCTCCTCACTTTAAGGCTGCCAGAGACGGCAATGTGTGTGTCTTTGCACCCTGGTCACAATTTGACCTTCAGAAGCCCTGTCCCACCTGTCTCTACAGCTGCTTCACCTGGAGCCATGCTCAGTGAAACTTACTGTTTCGTGCCCCACAAAGATGGATTTGCAGCCTCTTCTGTCTCAAAGAGAGCACAGCAAAACTGGGGCTCCCTGCAGTACCCAAGCATTGCAAGGTATATCATCTGCAGGGAGGGAGGTGAAATAAAAAGGTAACTGGAAAAATCAGTTCTGTTGAGCCAGGCTCCCTGCTGCTGGTAAGGATACAAAATATGTGATATTTGAGGGAAAAATGAGATTCTGTGCTCAAATGTTATCAATCCCTGCTGTTGTATCCACCTGCTGCTGCCCTCCTTCAGGCCTTTTCACCTGCTGGTGCCTTGATGCTTCATCCTGCAGTCCCCAGCACCTGCTGGCAGCCTGATGTGAACCTCTCCTGCCCTGTTTGCCTTTCCTCTTAAAAAACATGACCCGTTTCTGTTGGGAAACAACCACCTAGGAGCTGCTCACATCAGGGAGGTGGCTCCAATTTCAGTTCTGAAGTCCTAACATCTTTAGGTCAAACCTCTTCAGTTTTGGGGGGCTTTCATGTTGTCCAACACAAGCATCCAGCCACCCAGGCAAACCCCCTAGTGCAGCCTGGGCTACAAAGGGTCACAAAGCCAATTCAATTGCAAGAGGAGACAAAGCTCAATCCAATCTCTTCTGCAAATGTGTGAAGTGGTGGGGCAGTGGCTGGTGAGGGGGCATCTGAACCTAGGCCACGCTCCCAGGTGGGCACCGGGGCACCAGGAGTGCTCTGGGTGTCTGCACAGGGTGTGCAGCCTGCTCCAAAGCAGCACAAAGTAAGAAAGACAGTGCAGAATGAATGTTCTCTGAATTCACTTGGAATTTTTTCGGTGAAGTTACTCAGCATCTGGGGATCCCCATTCCAGGAATTGACAATGTCTTAACTTGTGAATCTTGGGCAGGACTTCTCCATGTCTCTGCCAGCAAACATACAGTGCTCAAACGGGGTATTTGTAATCCATGGAAAGCAGAGTGTTTCACAAAGGACATGGAACATGATGGTTCTCACTTGACATGGGGGTAAAAGAGGCCCAGAGACTTCCAAACAATCGCCCAAGGTCAAACAGGAGCCCGGTGGCACATCTGGTACAGCAGATCTCCACTCATTTAATAATCCTGTATTCACTAGATAGAATTGCCTCCCTAAAGCCAATATAATGATATTCACTAATGAGGTTGTTAGGTTTAATTAAAGCTGGTAGAGCACATTACGTAGAAGGAATGAAATTATTGTTTCATTATTGTATATTATAATAATTACAGAATAACTAGACTTATACATTAACCACAGAAAAAGACTAACCAAATTCTGTATCATATGAATGTTTTGGCACATGGCATAGGAATTGCAATGGACAAAAAACCTCATGTTCTCAATGTCATCCTTACGTGCCTGCATTATTCTGGCTTAATAATCACTGTATTTTTTAACAAATAAAACAAATTTAAAATTTAAAAAATAAATTTAAAATCAATTTAGTTCAAAATTAAATACTACTCACTTAAAAGGCTGACTCCCTGAATTTCCAGCTTGTTACTGGGGGTCTGTTATGCTCTATCTATTGCCATATGATAAAATTTGTCGGGGTGGGAAGACTTCAAAAAACTGGAATACAAGATATAGGATTCTTTCATTTTTGAATAAGATATTCTGCTTTGTTTCCCATTAAACTGAGACCAAGCTGGAAAAGCAAAAGCTGAAGATAAAATGGCTAAAATTGAAATAGAAGTTCTCTAAATTACTCTATTTGGATCTGTTTAGACCTCCATTATAACTTTACAATTGCATTACTACAGAGTGATGTGTGTTCTTTTACCAGATGGATTTCCCCTAGGACCAGAGTTTGATCCTATATGTGTACTTTCAAAGAAGATAAATACGATTTGCACAGGAAGATCTGCAGTCCTTGGCTCTGAGAGGCACCTTTTTCCACAGAAATTCTCCCTGAGATTTTTGTGCTCCTTTATGTAGGAAAGGACATCAGAAACAAATCCATAACTTACTGTCTTAACAATTTGCTCATCTTTTATCCCTGAAACTCTATCCATCACACAGCAACAGCAATACCCTTGTTCACATATTTTCTCCCTCTCCAAGACAGTCAATGAGATGACCATGGGCTGGGGTCATTGTGACCATCACAATGGTCATGCTTAGGTGTAGCCACAGTGTTGAAACAGAGTAAAGCTGCTTGCACCATCTTCAAATTCAGTGAAAATGGCATGAAAGGGAACAGACAAACTAGTTTAGAGCTGGCACCCTGGGGATCATACATACAGCACCTGTTTTTTCTTTTCCTATCCCTTCCATACACAGGAAAACCAGGAACAGGCACTACAGGCATAGGAATCATGCAGAATAGTATTGCTCAAGCCTTGTTTTCCTTATGGCAGCTAGCAGCACAGGCAGTCAGAAACTGCTGAGGTGACATTTGCCCTGTGCAGTGTCGGTCAGTGCTCACATACTTCAACTCTCCAAAATAAGCAGTGTTCTTAAAGCCTAAACACACTTCCCATATTCACTACCCTTATTGCTCACCTCTTTTCCTCCCATCTGTATCGACAAAACTTCCCGTTTCTGTAGGACTGCTCAGACTCCTCTTGGTTCACAGCTGAGTCACAGATATTTGTGGTTTATCTCAGGACCTCTTTTTGCAGATCCCTTAATTCTCCAAGCACATTAGACAGTTTCAGTCTTACGCTGAGTATGGTCAAAAACATACAGACAGAAGCATTCACAGACATGTGAATAAAGAAATTCATATTCCTGGGTTCACGGAATAACTGCCTGCTCATGACAGATAAGGAAGTGTGCACATGTGTCTACTGCTGGATTTGCTAGTGCAGGCAGGAATTTGGGTGTGCAATTTCCCACCAGCTCTCTTGCAACACCAGATCGAAACCCAAAGAACCACAGCAGAAAACTTTTAACTTAGGAATATGCTGTGGTCTCCATTTTCTTCAGAGGGGTTTGAGTTCAATGTAAATAAACACGCGGAAAAGAAATGCTCCATAAATAACAAACATCTTAGAGCACTTCACAGAAACTGTAGAAAGCCTGAGAATGTCCCTGAAAGCCACCAGAAAGCAAATAAGGAACTCTGTATGCAGCAAAACAGTTATGTGAGGGTGCAACATTCAGGTGTGCTTCTGCAAGTTTGAGCCCAGGCTCCAAAGGACGATGATTCAGGTGTCACGCTGATGTTTCCATCATCTGCATCCCAAAGCCGGAGTCTCAAAACCTGCCCAATGTCTCAGTCCTGGTTTTTTCCAAGCTAATATCCCCTCCCAATTTTTTTTTGGCACGGACAAGGCTGGTAAACACACCCTTGGGAAGTCAAAGTTCTCCTAGAATGATGAAAAATACCTTGTGCATGGTTGTTTTCTTTGGGCACATGGGATCAAGGTTTTTGGACAAATGCATCCTCCCTTCCTGAGCAATGCATGGGCACAGCTTTGCACAGCTCCCTGAGTTACATGGTGCTGAAGATCCAGTGGAAGCACTGCCACTATCCCCTACACACCTGATCAGGGAATCCACAGGGACACAGGACGGCCAACACCCGGTCCCAAGGGTGAAGGAACCCAGAGCAGACCAGTAAAACTTCAAGGAGAGAGAGAGATCCTGAAAAGATCCATCCCTTGTGGGTGGTGAGGTCGGACAAGAATTACCTAGGAATGGTGAGATGTGGTGCTGGGGGCTTTGGAAGCAGATCTTTGTTCCTGAAAACAGTGCTTCACAGGGAGAATAAAGCCACAGCTTTCTGCACGAAAGGGCTAATCTAGCTCAAGGGCTGAGTTCAAAAATAAGCTTCCAGCCAGATCCACCCCATTTCCCCAGCGTTTTGTTTCCTAGCATCTCTTTTAGGTAGGTCTGATCAGCGTGCTGGCATTCACAAATCCCATTCACAGCTCTTCCATGAGTTCAGACCTGTCATGGAGCTTCTTTTCCAGTGCAAGAGGCCGTGCCTTGGGCACAGGGCAGGGGCCAGGCCACAGCACTGTGCTGCAGACAGGGTGAGAGTTAACCCCAGAGAGAGCTGCAGGGGCGGATGAAGCTCAGCACCCGACTCTTGCCAGGTCTCTACATCCCAGCTCTGAATTCCAGAAGGGCACCTGAGGTTACAGCACAGAGCCCAACCACCTGCTCAAACTAAACCCTTCTTTCTGCAGAGATCGCTATCAGCCAACACACAGCCCAAATGAGTGATCCCTGCATTTAATCCTATTACCTAAACACAAGGAGTTGAGCAGTGTGTCACACCGGGCCAGGAAATGGGGAAGCTTTACAGTTTGTGTTTGTGCAGGAAATGTTTCTGTGCCGATGGCAAACCCACATCAACCCACAACCCAAGACAAGCTTCCAAGAATGATGAAGATAACATCTTGTTAGCAGCAAATACAAAGACTTAATTAAATTATAATATAGCAGCTTTTCAAAATGTCTGGGAAACCTTACTGGAAATTCAATACAATACAAAAGATAGAAAAAGTAAATCTGTAGGTATAAAGCTGGGGAAATTCTAGGTATCCACGCTTTTCTTATTCTATGTTCATGTTTCCCCTTACTTGCTCTTCTCACCTTCATCTTCCCTTGAAAGTGATTGCACCATTATGAAGATGAAATGGAGAGGGAAGGGAAAATGGTGAGGAAGAGACAGATGCCTCTTAACCTGGGTTTGGCTTTGTAGTAAAGTTGTTCATAATGAAAGTGTTAATCTGTGGCCTGGAGGAAAGCCTGGAAGGAAAACAGGCAAAGCAGGCAAAGAACCAGTAAAGCAGTTTAATTAAAGGTGTAAGAGAAATATCTTGAGCATCATTACAGCTCTAAATAAACATCCACACTGGTTCTTATGCTATTCAAGGGGTTGTTTCTGGTTCCATCCTAAGATTGAGAATAAAACTCTTCTGTCAGATTTATACCTCAAATTTTCGATATCTTGGTCTTCAGTGCTTCATATTTATAAAAGAACCAAAATATTGCAGTGGAGATACACTGTGTGGTAAGGATCCAAGAGGGAATTTAAATTCATGACAGCTGTAATACAAGAAATGTATTTTGCTTTTATAGATGGATTTATTTTTCTCTTGAAAGCAAAAAAAAAAAAAAAAAGAAA
>WAAE01022444.1:161608-238150 GCA_013400495.1 Nicator chloris
AAAAAAAAAAAAAAAAAGAAAAAAAAAAAAGAAAAGAAAAAAAAAGAGCAACGTGCAGACAAAAATGTTTTTCTAAAACTGGGCCACAACTATTTATTTATTCCAAGCTAACACCTCGCTTACAGACACTATTCAAAAGAAGCACAGAAAAAACCTTTTCTTAAATTACACAATGTAATAATTTCTTGCAAATGGTTACTTTGCACATAAGACAAAATTCTTACAGTGTAAATTCTGAATAGGGTATTCTGCCCTTCTATTCTGTACTGTGGAGCTCAATGATGGCAACAATGAAGCAGAACAGAAAAATATTATGACCTTTGGTGGGGACTTGTTTTTGCAACATGAACCACATGTGCTGTTTACAGACAAACCTTGGGTGGGCAGTGTGCTTGTGAGATGTCACCAGATTAATGGTATCAGTAGCAATCAGCAAAACAATGAAGGAGTTTGCTCTTTTGCATACCTGGAGGGCAGCTTCTCCAAGGCAGAGTGAAGACACATTACCAGGGCACCTGCTGCCCTGGAAAAAGCCTGCTAGGCTGTGCAGACTCAGTATCTAAAAGCTAGGGTCTTCAGACAAGCGCTCAGGGCAAGGCAGCAGACTCTTGCGGAACATCCACATTTATCTAAATACATTTCTTAGACGGGTCTCTCACAGAATTGCCACCTCTAGGTGTAATTCGGCAAGGTTTAGAATCAGATCCAAGCTGCTCTCCATCCTTATTATTTCACATTTTCACACAAGACTTTGTGATTATTGGTTTGGAACATTAAAATGCAAATGATAGAGGAAGCCATACATATTTAAATGTACAGTGTCAGCTTGGTATAAAAGCTCTTCTGGAACAGAATGACACTGTTTTCTTCAGTTACTTCTAAAAGTGGCAAAATAAAAATGAAAGGAGGGGGAAAAAACTTCAGGCCTATTTGCATTCATGCTTTATTGGTCATGCTGAAAGAAAAAGCTTAGTAAGCTTGGAGGGGGAGGCAGAGGGAGAAAAACAGTCATTAGTGTAAATGCAACCAGCAGCTCTCTGAGACTTCCCAGGCAGCGTAAAGAGGAGGAGAGCACGCCAGGAGCATTAGATTTGGAACAAGGCTGACCTCCTCCCTGCAGATAAACAAAGAGGAGCTTTGACTTACCTTGCCTCTGTCACTTCTGGAATCAATATCCTCTTCACGTAAACAGAGGAGCAAGAGTGAAGAAAGGGCAAAACCAGGGCAGAATACAGAAAGCCTCTCTGCCTCCTATCCCATCCTTGTGGGATGCCCTGTTATTTTCCGAATTTAACTTCTGGCTAAGGAGTGACAGGAGGTCACTTATTCTCATGGTGGTTTTTACAAAGCTTGTATGGTTACCAGGGCAATGAAGAATGTTTCTCATTTTACTTTTTAAATAACCCTTACCCACTGCCATATTCAGTGGTTCCTGAAAAGGCAAACCAAGACTTAAAAATTGTGGAAGATATTTTTCATAATCTAAAGTGTCAGCTCACAGCTGTGTGCCTTTTCATTCCCCATTTTCACTCCAGATTCAGCATTAGGACTTCAGTGTTAAATGCTGTATTTTTTTGGGCAAAGGACTCAGGTGGCTGAGCTACCACTACAAGCAACTTCTGCCCCTCTCTATTCATGCTACCATGAAATATCCATGCACTTACCATCATGGATATACTTCTGCTTCCCATGGAGGGACTGCAGAATTGGGTTCTGCTTTAGCAAGAGCAGATGTGAATACAGATTATAGACAGTCCCAAAAGGTAGCTCTGTATTTAGTCTGTAAACTCTGTGAAGCTGAAGAGCATCTGGACACAGGCCCGGACTGGCTCTCTGTTATGGAACAGCATGTCTTGATGAACTGACAAACTCAGCAGAACTCCTAATTCAGGCCCCTCTTCTGCATGCACCCACACACTCAGGTACAAACAGTCCCTCTCAGGTGGAGCTTAAATCAGTTCCCAGAATTTAGTCTTAACATGTCAAGTGTGTTTTTGCTGGAGGACTTGTGTGTGCATTAGCTTTTGGCAGCATAGTGAGGAGAGATGGGAGAGCAACACCCTTGGTTGAGGGAGCTAATGAGTTGGCAAAACTCCTGTCATGTGTACCAGCCTCTAGTGAGAGCAGAATTAGGAGCTTTGAAACTTGTAGCCTTTGCAAGTATTTACATTTCAATTATCACAGGATTGGAATCCAGAAGATTACAGTAAAACAGAATTGAAAGAAAAATAGAAACAAGTGCGCCAAAGGAACAAGTAGTTCCCTGAGAGGAGATTTTCCTAAGTTCTGGATAATCAAGTTTCAGAGTGAATTAGCTTGTTAGAACCCACTGCTAGCATTTCCCTTTATTACCACTTAGGCTGCCTTGTGCTCTCTCCAAGGATGTGGTCACTCCAGCTGGGCTGTGGCCAGCAGCTGTGGGTGGGTGCCTTGCTCTTTTCTCTGCTGTGCTTTCCCTTCAGCACATGGAAAGCTGAGACCCTTTATGCCTCTTACCCTTCAAGAAGTCATCTTCCATTATGTGGATTTATTCTTTTAAATGGAAATACATTCCAAAGAGTACCATCCACTCCTCTGCCTCATCCCTACTCTGGCATTATGCAAGTGAAAGGCCAGCTGTTCCCTGCTGTCTGAGCTCCAGTCCTTTCTGCCCCCAGCTTGAGACAGGCAAAACTTGCTGCTCTGTGCCAGTACATGAATCACACTGGAAATTATGATGAGTGTGAATTAAAATAGCCCATGAAAATGCAATAAAAAGCTCCTCTTCATTAGCTGAATGTCAGCAACAGGGTAACAGTCACCGAAGGGAATCCAATGCTGCATCCCAAAGGATCCAGCCAGTTACCTAATGTCTTTCTGGAGGAGACACTGTCCCAAAAGCAAGTCAGTCACTCATTCGTATTCTCCTCAGTAAGGGTCAAACTGGATAACCACCATAACTGTTTCCTGTTAAACTGATAACCCCCCTCCAAAATTTGCTTTCATTTGGCCTGTTCTGGATACCTTTATAGTTAATTTCTGGTAATAAACTTTTTTCTGAGACATAATTACAAACAGTACTGCCTAGACTGAAGTTTATCACCAACAGAAGAGCTTTCTCCTGCTTTCTTCATCCTAGAGCCTTCACATCAACCAGGATGCACGGTGGTATTGCCCTTCATTTGTACTTACACCTTTTTTCTTTATAAGCTGAGCTTCTTGTATATATATATGCATATCCATCCATATGTCCATTATCATTTTGACATGTGTTCATATGTCAGACTTTTTTCCTGGATGTTCCATAGATTGCTGAAGATGTAATGCATCTACTCTACTGGGTGTTTCTGCAGCATTTCTCTCTTCCAGAACTCAAATCCTGGTAATTGGAGTCACAGCTCTTGACCTCTGTAGCCATTTTATTTTATTTCTCCATTATATTCTCTGCATCTTTTTGAAGATCTATTTTACGTTCCTACCTGTTGTTGTTCTTTTCAATAAATAACTAGCTTCCAGTCTAAAGAGTGATGGAAATTGAAAAATGTCTGCCTTGTGTTTGGCTAAGAAGTCTCCAGAGGTGCAGTTAGCAGCTGCATTAGTAAAATGGAGCAAACTACTGTTAATTTGAAACACTCTGAAATCCCAGGAAACAGGAAGGCAAGGAGGTTCATTGACAACAGAAATGTAAAATTGGGGTGTAGGTTCCTATACAGAGGAGCAGAGAGAGTTAATACCAATGCTGTTACATGTCCTTGTTCCAAAAAAGTACCTGTTTTCACAGATATCTGATTGGAGTTACTCAAAGAGAGGTACTGGTAAATATCATCATCAGGGTACAGATTTAGTAGGAATATAACTTAGCTAATAATTAAGGATAACCAGAATATAAACAAGGTGTTTCTCTTTAGCTTTCCAGGATATGGGATGCATAGGACATCTGAAGCTGCTGAACAAAGCATAAATTATGCAATATGCACAATAACCTGACAGACGTCTAGTCATAGGATGCCTTGATTTTTAAAGAAAATATTCTAGATGTGTATATGGACAAAAAACCACCCAAAGTTACTAAAATTTTGAATTTTTTTTAAGCAGGGATACATATGTTTATGTTTCTGTGGAGAAGTTCCATTATGAATGGCTACATTTCAATGCCAGAGCCCAAGACCTGCCCCCCTCGTGCCTGAATCCCAGAGGGTAAAGGTGATGGTGTCCTTTGTGACTGAGGACCTCCAGGCTTGGATGGTGTGGAGGCTGCTTGCCTGTATTAATCAGCAGTGCTGTACTTTTCTGTCTCCAGCCTCATGTGGCTACTTTCAGGTGGCTTATGCTTCCTCTGGGAAATACACTCAAGCCTATTTTGCTTTTTCTTTCAGGATCCAGCTCTGTTTCCCAGACATGTAGGGAATTGGCCCAGTGTGTCACAGGGGAGACACATCAGCCTACTCATTAGGTGAACAAAGGGGTTGGCTCAGCTCTCTCTGCTTCTGCTTTAGTCAGAGGAGACACTCAGGCTCAAGGATCCCAGGAAGGTGTTCCCATGAGCCAGGGGGAGTCTGGCCCCTCAGCCAGCACACAAAGGGCTTCACCTCACCCAAATTTACCTGGCCAGAAGTGAAGTCTCTCAGCTGAGCTGGTGTCTGTACTGCCTCTGCAGCCAGAGGCGACAGAGGGGGGCAGCTCTGGTTGATTCATCCCTTTTTATTCCAGGTACATGGGTAGGTGGGATGAATCATTGTCTGGCACCACTTCCATTGACTGCAGAAAGAATAAGGCAACCAACTTAGGTCAGATGCTTAATTTCTAAATGAGTAAAGCGAGGTTAAATTAATCCCTCTCTGTGTTGCACTGTAATGGGGAAGGCTAATGACTGCACATTATTTGAAGAGGGAGGCTGTTCCTCACCTCAGTAAAAGAAAATCACTTTGCTACTTGTTTTCAAGCTATGCTATTTGTTCTGATGGGTGGATCACTGCTCTCCAGTACAGCAGGTAAAATGAGAGGAGACATCTAAATCATTTATACAATATTGCCAAGTGCCTGTATCTTATGCTGGCGTCTCACAGCATGTTGTTTCTTGAAGCCTTAGGCATTGAAAGCAAATGAGTATACCACCTTGCTTTTTTTTAACATCAACCAGAATTTTATGCTTCTAGTCATACAGAAAACAAGAGTTAAAAAGTATGATCTGAGTATGCTATACAAACAAAAAAAAGTTAAAAACAAATAAAAAGTACCCAGGATACACTAAAAAAATAACAAGTCTCCCTCATTTTAACCAGTTTTTCAAGTCCAACCCAAGATTTTCTTCTTTCTGCTTTCAGTAGTTTTTCTCTGTAGTAAAACAGGATGAACCCTAAACTTTCTTGCAAACTTAGAATTAAAAAACCCAACAGTCTCCAGCTGGAGTATCCACTACAGCACAGTCAGTGGAAAACACCAGACATTAGCTTTGTCACCCATTCCTTCACTTGAGCATCCAAGAGGGTTTTTTTATTTTCTTTCACACACAAGGGCCATGTGGGAAGCTCAGAGACCATCTCTGGCTGTTGCTTGTTAATTGGGCCGGTGTGTGAAAGTAGAAGAGGCTTCAAAAAGGTTGGGCTGCAACAGATGCAACCAAGGTTTCATGGGTCCCCAGTCACATGGAAGACTCACACAGCAGTGGGCCAGACAAAATGCTTCTGCTTTGACTTGTTATGTCATTAGCTGTCCATTCCTTCAGGCCAGAGGGCTCCTATGGTCAGCTACAGGTCAAAGCCTTTGCCCCACCCAGAACAAGAATATCTATTGTATTTCAGCATGTAACAGGGTTCTTTCCAAATCTTGAGGAAGACAGTGGAAGCAAGGCTTTAATAACGAGAATTAATGAAAGAATGGACTCTAGATATTGAAGGGTGATTCAAGAAAGCACAACCAGCCCTGCAACAAGCAGCTTCTTCACTCGGTGATTTGGCAGAGGAAAAATACATAGAAATGCAGTTCTCAGTTTGGAAGCAATGCTGCATAAGCATGGGGATGATGGAGTAGGAGTCAAAAAGGTTTCTGTTACTATTTTTCTGACTTCTAAGTAGGGATGCTGCTACATGTATCTTAAAATGAAACTAGGAAGGGACTCCATCCAAAAGGAGTGTTCATATCACCCAGCAGCTGGAGATTCAGGACTCCAGCCTTCCGTCTTTCTTGGGCAAATCGCTGCTCTCTCAAACTTCATTAAGAAGCTACATTTGAAATGGACCTATTCCACTTCATCTTTCATGGCTTGTGGATATTTTAAATCATCTTTGAAACACTTTTTGAAATTCTGCAAGGCAAGGAATTATAAGCAGCGCAAAGTATGACTAATGTTTGTGTGAGTCATCGATCGTGTTACCAAAGAGAGCTTTAGAGAAATGAATATGCACAAAATAAGGCTGATCCTGCACATTTCAAAGATCTCCTGCCATGTGTAGGGTGGATGTGAGTACATCAAACAAAGTGCTGGGATTTTCCCAAGGCCCCATGATAGCCTGCTCCAGCCTGCTGCCCCGAGAGGGAAAACACTGACTGCCAAGTGAAAAGCCGAGTGCTTCGGATGTCCCGCCATGACCTGTGGAAAAACAAGGAAGCCTGGAAGAGTAAAAGTGCATCTCCTCCATAAGCAGATGAAATTTTGGGAATGCTGACCTAAAATGCCCTGCCTGGCCACACTGCCCTCAGAAGCACTGATGGAGAGCTGACCCTGAGGAGCCAGCCATCTGGTACGCACAGCGTGCTGCAGTGGGAAGAGAGGGGTGCTGTGTTCCAGCAGCACTCTGGCCAAACAACCAGCAGCAGTAGCAGTCAGGGAAATGGCCTTATTCTTTTGGCAAAAGCCTCTCCATGCATACATACGTCTGTTCTCTCACCCACTCCCTGTCTGAATGAGAAATCAGGGCCTTCTTGACATGAGGCAGCACATGCCAGATGCTGAGCAGTCAATGAGACAGATGCTGCCAGGACGACAAAAGAGGTAATCATATAAATACTTAAAAGCTCCTTTTAATCAAAATGGTCATTGTCCTTTTTAAAAGGAAGGTGCTTTTTAATAGCTATTTGATTTCTTTCAAAGGCAAGGAAGGGTGGAGGAAATATTTCTTTACAAGGATGAGGCATGCCCTGTTTCTCCCATAAATATAATAACTTATTGGAAACTTTCTTCCTTTTCACAGTGTTTTTTCCCCATGGGAAATTATAAGGGAAGCAAACTTGGGACTACTTCTTTGCTCATACATATTTCAATTTTGTGTACAGTATGAACGGTGTGTATTCAGAGAAGAGTGTTGTCTGGACAGGATGGGAGAGCCTTGGTAGGAACTGATCCCCCACAGTGCCCTCAGCCTTCTGCAACACCCAGAAATCTGCCAGTTGCATTAGGCCCTTGTGACTCTGCCTAACAGTCTCCACTGTCTGCTTTAGCTGTTTGTTTCTATATTTGTTTCTCATCCATCTATTGACTCCCAGTCCTGCTTGTGGGGGCAAATAAAAGATAAACCTCTCATCAATACTGTGTAAGAGTGGAAGGGAAATGCCTGCCTCACCAAGAAGTGCCCAGACCAGCAGCTGGCAGCATGGCCACTGCTCTCCTAGATCTTACAGATTCTCGCTGGAGCGGAATTCTTTGCTCTCCCACAGCCAGGTGCTGTTGCAGTTGCTGCCTGGGCTGTCAGAGAGGACAAAGGTTTTAGCAAACGAGAAGTGGATACAACACCTAGGCTTGCTGCTCCCTCACAGAGCACCACCTTGTTCTGAGGAAGGCAGGGCAATAGCTGTCTAAAAGTTCACTTTAATTTTAAAGCCCAGCTGCCCTCATGGTCTTTGGGAATGGCATCATTGCCTTTGCCCTTTTCAGCTGCATGGAGAAAAAGGCAAAGAGGTACAGTGGCAGCAGGACATGGAGTCCCCAGTCTCCCAGAGGCTGCGTTCTCCCAGCCTCTCTGCTTCCCTCCCCTCTCCCTGTGAGGATGCTGGCATGGATCGTGAGCCGGCTGAGGTCCCAGGGGATGGCACCATCTGCAGAGAGGCTGATGAATTAGATTCTGCTCACCAGTGGCAGGCGGCACAGACAACACCCTGCCTGCTCAGCTGAGGCAGAGGTAATGATGGGGGAAGAAACCTTGTTTTGTCATTGTGTCTCTTCCTGAACACATTCCAGACAAATGTTTCCCTACCTTTTCTCATTTGTGAAGGCAGTCTCTGCAACAACTCCCACAGCAAATTTGCTGCTAGCTTCCATCTTTAGGATCCTGCAAATCCTAACCATGCTCTGTCATACTTTGGGTGCATAAATAGCGTAAGACCAGAACCACATCTTTTTTTTCTCACAGTCTGTCTCACCTATGCGTTAAGTACCTCTTTCATGTGGCACAGAGAATTCAGAAGTAGTTTTCTTGAAAATCACAGTCATGTCCAACACAGGTGCTCTTATTCAGGTTTTACTTGGCTGCTCACTTACAAAGAGATGCCAGACTTTTATCTGGTGATGGATATTGTCAAACCTGTGGAAAGCTTTGCAATGCGACCCCAGATGATCACTCATGAGCATGTTCCAGATGCGTTGCATCTCCATGACTGATGGCTGCCAGATGGCTGCTTGGGAGAGGGCACAAAAAGGTACCATTTTAGCATGTTTTTGTCTAACATAACCCCTTGATCCTGAGGAGAAAGCAGACACATGGCGTACAAGAGGCAGTGTTCCTGGGGAGGCCAGATCAAATACAGGACCTCAGGAACACCTCCTTTTGGCTCACACCATTGTCGCTTTCTATGCTCCATCCCAGATCACGAGGGCTGGTTTCCTGCACGCCCAAAAGCAGAAAAGCAGGGAGAAGAGGGAAGCCAGGTTGTTCCCATCCTGACAGGAGCTGAGTCTTTGCAGCACACAAATCCCAACAAAAACCTTTACAGAAATCACAGTGAGAATCGCTGCTGGGGCAGATGCAGCTCTCAGGGGTACACCTCTCCCCGGGGGTCAAGGGATATTCACGTGATAGGACAAGGGTGCTGCCAGCTCAGCAGGGTCCTGCCATGCATGAGGGACATGGCCCAGCTACAGGTTCAGGCTGGCCTCAAGGGCCTCAGTCACTGCAGTTCAGGTTTCCTCATAGCATTCCTCTGTCTATAGGAAATGGCATTCCTATAGATTGTGTCATTCCTCTGTCACTTTCACAGAGCAGGAAAATATTAGGAAAATGCCAGCTGATATGAGTGATTACCATATTTAACAATTGCTATTTGATTTCACGACACCCTCTATTCTGATGGACTGCCCCTCCTAAACTTCTTAAATTCTACACGAAAAAAAGATGCATAAAATTTGGAAAAAAAAAATTTGATTTCTACTCAGACAGAGATCTAGTGGTCACGTTGCCAGCTAACAATGTCAATAATGAAAAGCAGTTTGTCTTTCTGCACAAGCCTCACTACCAGCAACTCAGGTGAAGCGAGGAAACCAACTTGTTCCAGTAGAGACACCAAGGGATAAACCTTCCTATGGCAAAGCTTCCTGTGCTAAGCTTTCTTTCAAAGAAAATTTGACAAAGAAATATTTAATGTTCAATGAACAGCCTGGTTTGACAGAATAGCAAAGAGCTGAAAGGTGCCTGTTAACAGCAGAGAACCCTACTGTATGGAGGTAAGCACAGAGCTGTTCCCACCAAACCTTCCAGAAGGGTGGTCCTTCTACCCACCCTAACCTACCTCTTTGTGCCGGGGGAGGAGAGGACTCTCACCTCCTTTTTGCCTCCAGACTCTGGCTACTGGTTAAGATTCCAGGGTAGATTCCTGCAGGGTCAGAATTCATTCCCTCTAACATGAACTCTCAGGACTGGAGCACCTTGAATTATTTACTGTTACTATTCCATACAATGAATGCAACTTTTTGTTCCTATCCATGAAGTTTCCACGAAGAGGAACTGACTTTTCAAGAGTGTGCTTTCTTACAAGAGCTTGCATTAGTTCAGGGTTTGTTTTAGAGTCAATGGCTCTGAGCATCAGAAGCCTTTTGCTGTGCAAGCTGTGACCAAAACTGCCATCCAAGTTCTTCTTTGGTTGGGAAAATCAAGGAATTGCAGCTACGACTTACATTCTCTCCCACTTAAAATTGTTGAGTACATCTACCATGATTTTTAGAGGTTTTTTAAAAATAGACCCAGGAGCGTTACGCAGGCACAGCTTTTTTTGACTGCTGGTATTTATGGTGCTTGGTTTCTACAGTAATTCTGCAAGTCAGAACCCATTCATGCCTGTAAAAGGTAATAAAAGGGACTAGAGGCACCAGCCATGTGAGTCAGCAGCTTTTATTTTTACAGGCATTTTTGAATACTTGTTGGTCGTATTAAGCAAAGGGTCTCTCTTGCCAGCTAAACAAAACGTGGCATGTTGTATGGTAGAGGAAATACTGTCAAAGAGGCTGTGTGCAAAACCAGTCCAAGCAGAGAGCCAAGTTAGGTGTGTACTCAAAATCTTTTGGAGTATCTTTAGACAGCATTGCAACGTGAGTGTCCCTCCAGCCTTTCTGTCCACTACCTGAGGAATGAGCGGGTCAGCAGAGGGGATCCAAAATCATTGCTTTGCCTTGTAGAGCTCTTGATGGTTGGCCACACTCCCCTGTAGCTGCACACAAGTGTGGAGGAGGCAGCTGCACACTGCTTCAGCAGCCATCCTGTAGAACTGACTGGATTCAATGCAGACAATCCACACTTCTTACTTCTCCAAAATGCACAAGTGATGTCAGTGACTCTTACAGTGTCCTGGCCTGGACACTGCAAAATCTCCAAAAAAGTCTCATTGAGTTCTGTGGAAGCTGGATCAATTCAGACTTTTCCCCGCTACCAACAGCCTTGCACAGTTCTGAAATGCATCTCTGAAGGCTTCATTTCAGGTGCTGATGCTCAAGCCAGTGTAAAAACAAAGAGACTGCAGATTGAGTGTGTCTGCAGTAGCACGTAAGATATTCAGCTCTTCCTTGCAGTAGGAGGCAGCTGATTCATGCTTCATTAACCTGAAGAAAATTTGTAATCTCCCCTCTATCCCTAAGCAATAATTAACAGCTGAGTGCTGTAATGACTTCATGTTTTACTGAGACTTCATTTTTTGCTAAATATAAACCAGAACATTTACTAGCACATTGAGGAATATTACCATTAATAATTAAAAACTGAGCTACAACTGTCCAAATAAATGAAAAGAGTATGTTTTATAATGCATGATTTTTGCTCTTACATTGCATTTAGTCACTTCCTAATTTGCAGCATCTACTGGGTAACTGCAAATTAATGCTATTCTGGTGTACGTATGTTTTACCAACGATTTTTTTAACATCTGTTGTTATCCTCTCTCTATGAAAAGTACCTGTGAGTGCAACTGGGAGAGAAAGCAATTGGCTAGAAGAAAAGAATGAAGGGTAAAGAGAACAGAAGAAACCCACAAACACCCAGGAAATATCCTACTTCTCATCTTGTCTTTTAATGACCAGGACTCACCAGAAGATATTTTGCTTTGCAGGATTTCTGAGATCCTTCACCTTGTGGAAAATTACAGCAGCTTCCTTTGGATGAGACCTGATTTTGTCCAATTATTTGGAGAGCAACACACAGATTAACATGTGGACTCAAGAGGAAAAAAAATGAGATAGAAAAGAAGATTGATAATCATAATTAAAGGTCTGAGACAGTCATATTTGATGCTTTGTTACTGAGTAGGTTGTATTGTCTCAGTGCCAGTAGAACTGAACAGCAAGTCACTAGCCATCAAATCACTAATACTGATTTTAAATCAAATGATGTCTCTGAGATTTATCTGTAAGAGCTTGGGTGTCTGAAAAATAATGTGGTACTTAATCATTAGACCAATTAAGGGCTGCAGGTTAAATATGCTACATAAAAGAGCCAGTGTTTTCTGCAAGATAGAAAACTCTGGTTCTGATTTCATTTAGCAAGAGAACACTTGCTAAGTCAAATGTTTGAAGTCAGATCTATGAGATCAGTATTGGACACAGTCTTGCAGATTTTTACCTTTTTTTCACCAGGAGATTAAAGACAAGACCCCATTACATGTGATCAGCTGATGTGACACATTATTTTAAATCTAAGTATTTCAAAGTGTGAAAGAGAAAAACAAAGTGGATTAAATAAAAGCATATGTCTTCAATTTTTTTTTACCTTTTAGTATAATTTACATACACACACCTTCCTGTTTACACTGTAAAGTAGTCAAAATCAATGAAAATAAAATCACTTCCCAGCTAGCACTTTAAAGAAAACTTGAACCTGGAGGAAATTTCACAGCTGAGCTGTAGGCTCGTGAGGAAAAGGAGGCTTTATAACACCAGTGCTGCTGACACAACCATCAGTGCAGAGATGCTGGCAGTTCTTACCATGTGTGCAAGGTCTTTTAATATAAGAAGTGATAACAAAAATTAAAGGCAGTTTGCTTTCAAAGGCATCACTTCAGGTCTTACTATGGGCGGGTTGCAATTAGTGGGAAACTTAATTGCAATTCATGATCTCTCTCTGACCAAACCCTCTTTAACACTTTTTTCCAGACAGAATTTCTTTTGCACTCTCTGAAGTGAGTGAGAAGTTCTAAACAGAGTCTTACAATACACAGTTATACAGCAAAGCCCAAATTGCTCAACGTAATGGGGAAGACCATAAAAGCTGCAGACACCTGCATTATGGAGGAGAGAGGTGTCCAAGATAAAACTGCTCCTCTGCTTCCAGCATAGCACAGATTCTCCTATTTGCTACATCTCTGTGGAGGACTCAAAGCCCTATGGTAATGCAGCCAGCTGTGCCCCTGTTCACTTGGGCCATACAGTCCCTCTGCATCCTGTTGTATGACAGGTTTTTCTAGGAGACACTGGGTTTCTCTTTCTTTGGTCCGTGGCAAGAAACTCACTTAAGTATTTTATCCCAAAGGTCAAGCCCAGAGGGAGACAGAAGAGTGAATGAGGACATGGATTTACAGATTTTTCCTACTGTGGCTGTATGTGCTTTCTTACAGGGCAGTTCAGTTTATCACAAATAAAGCACCTTTTGGTGCCTTCATAGAAATTGAAATAACAATGATTGGTGCTTCTCGTGGTCTTTTCTTGGGGGTAGCTCTAAGCTGTTTAGTGTCACCTCACTGAAAACCCACAGCAGTTCTCTCTCTAACCTTTTACAGCCCTCCAGGCAGGGAGAGGGGCAGGAAATCAAGATGGGTGGCAGCAGCACAGAAGCAGTCTTACACGATTTTTCAAGGAGATCTTTGGAGAATGCAATCGGGTCTCCATGACAAAGAGTTGCACTGCTGTAATGTATGCCAGAGGACCACTAATGACGCTTCCCACACCGCTGCCCTGCAGCTCCACTGACAAACTGCAACACCAGCCACTCAGGGATTCCTGTTGCCCCTGGGCTGATTGGTCTAGTACTTTGGTATGAATCATAAAGATTATTTCCCACTGGCACCTGCTTCTTTGTGGTATGTCCTCATGAGAAGCGTAATGAAGGAAGTGCACCCAACCCACAGCAGTGTGCAGCACCTGGTATTAAAGACATTCCCTTTAATGCCACCCGAGGGACTGTCATCAGAATACCTTGCAATACACCAGCCAGGGACATTAGCCCAGGCCTTATTCTTGTTGGAAGTCTTTGAGTCTGAATAGAGAGCTGAGCTTTCTGAAATTGTAACTACCCACTGCCAAACCCACACTACTTTTCACGATGTGAGCTGTGGGCCACATTTCTAGATTATATGTTTCTAATCTAGAAAGCAGAAATCAAACATCCTCCTTACCTGTCATTTAGCCTCCAGTTTCTAAAACACAGGCTTTTGTTCTCTACACTGTTAACTGTTTCCTCACTCTTTATCTGTTGCAGGATTTTTGCTGTGGGGAAACATTCATCTTGTGCACCAGCATTTCACAGAAGCCAACGTGGAGCCTTGAGGGTGTGTCTGGGACACAGGCGACGTCTGCCGTGTCACTTGGTTTCCTATCTCTGGAAGTCACGAAGCGGTGAAAGCCTGAAATGGAAATGCCCTTTCCCATGCCTGGGGGTTGTGACCCTTTCTGCTGCCTAGGCCACTGAGCTTCAGCTCCACACCATGAATCCCCAGCTCTGCTGGAGCTCCTGCCTAAGGACTTGGCTGCAGATGGTCCATAGGAGCCATCCGGCTTCTTTCCCCTCTTGACTCCATCCCTTCAGGGAGGAAATGCAGACCTCGAGCTGCAAGAGGAGTCAAGGACATGGTTCATGCTTACCTGAATGGGAAAATGCTGGAGTGACACAGTCAGCCATCTGGCTTCTCCATCAGGTTGTTAACACTGTTTCACAGAGGAGTCTTTAAAGTCAGGAAGCGACCCTGGATCACTGGTGAGGAAAGGAAGAGGCTACTGGCCAAGCATTTCTGATTTTAGCTTCATGTGATCCCAAGAATGCCACAGATCTTTTTTGAGGGTTACAAATCAGCCCATCAGAGAGAAAAAATTTTATTCACAGACCAAAGTTACTTTGAAGATCTGTATTTTGGAAAGGAATGAAGCAGAAGTGATTAATTCCTGTTCAGCATTTCTGTCCATCCACAAGAAGCTCAGGAGTTAGTAAATCTGTCAGACTTGTTTTAATAACTCTCAGCTAAAGCCTAATTCACTAAATCTGTCTATACAGAAAAGCTTTATTGCTGTGGAAAAGTAGATCCACTCAGTGCAAGCATGTATTTTGCTAAATGTGGGAGGATTATGGACATGGACAATCTCCTATTTTTGCTACTTGTTTATATTGTTTATTAACTCTTCTGTATTCCAGAAGTCTCTCTTTCCTTTGCCAGGATTTTGTAGTGTATGCATAATTACAGGGAGAGATCTATACACACAGAGTTGCACATAAATGTGTGCCTACATTTACAGTTTTCTACATTGCTGAAAGTGCTGCCCGGGCATCTCCATGAAAAAAAAAATTACATTACTTGCTGAAATCTTTCGCAGTTGTCAAACTTTCTGGCTGAATTGTGGCAGATCTGAGGAAGTTGTTACATCTCTCTTCTTAATTCTGTGGCTGGAAAATGGGGAAAACAGACCTACATATATAGCTCTTTAAGGTACCTCAGATGCTGGAAGGAGGGCAGAAACTCCCAGGATAAAAAGAGAGGACGTGACCCGGGACACCTTCAAGGTTACACAGAAGTTCCTGGTGACTGAGGCAGGCATTTCTCCAGGCCCTGCATGAGACACCAGGCTATGCATTTTCTGATAAGGCTAGAAAGAAAGCCAGAATAGGTAGAGTGTTCATTGCACAGCTGCACAGTGTCCATCCTTCCAAAGGAAGAGGCAAATGTTCTGACAAAACAATTATGTGAGGGTGAAGAGAAAATCCGTGTTTGTATTGGGTACGTGCACACGCACACACACGCACAGAGTTACCGGTGTAAAAACTCCAAGGGCAACTTTATCCCAGTCATTTCCCTGCAGCTGGCTTTGCAGCCTTGAAAACCTAACTGTTCTTCTAATATTGGACTTCTGGTGTTTTATGACTTCATTTGTCAAATAATTTTTTCTTAGGTACTGCCTTTATTTTTGCTTTAAATTGGAGGATACGTGGAGAGAGGGTGATAACTTGCCTATAATAGGGGGCAGAAAGAACAATTTCTCTGCCTATTTTTGCACAAAACAGAGGCAAAATATTCAGTGTTTGAGAGTTTTGATGATACCATATCTTTCAAGTCTTTCTCATATTTTCCAGTAATGGTGCTATTATGTATCTTTGATTCTTTTTATGATTACAGCCCGTGACATCCTAGTGCAGTGCATGAATTTATCCGTTTGCAATGATATGGAAGCTTTCATTTCCACTTCACTGCTTCCCTTATCTACCAGCTGCCCATCATTCTCTGTCTCTTTGGCACCTTCTCTTTTTCCTCACTCCTTCCCCTCCTTCCCCCAGAAAGAAGAAATCAATTTTCAGTTGAAAAATAATCTTGGTGTGATAACTTTCTGACCCTGGGTGGAAATACTTGTTATAAATGAGACTTGCTTGCCCCACATCCATGAAAGGGGAGATGAGCTAGACAGCACTTAAAATGGAGAGTGTGTAGAAGTCCAACAAAACTGCAGCAGGACTACTCCATGCAGGGCTGGGAAGGCTGGAAAAAGTCTGTCCCTTCGCTCACATGGGGGCTTTAATGACAGTGGCCAAAACAGTGACGATTTTCTTTATAGCCTGGTAGGGGCACAGGTGGCCTGGAAAAACTGTTATGTTGGTGATCCACAGAAATAACAGTGACTGACAGATCAGAGAGCTCTGATCCAAAAAGCTACCTAAAGCCAAATCCCTAAACCCCCAGGGAGTGCTCTGCATGCTGGAGGAAGGGAAGGGAGGGGAAGGGAAGGGAAGGGAAGGGAAGGGAAGGGAAGGGAAGGGAAGGGAAGGGAAGGGAAGGGAAGGGAAGGGAAGGGAAGGGAAGGGAAGGGAAGGGAAGGGGCCATCAATTTGGCCCATGTACATAGTACTGACCTGTTTCAGGATGATCACACACTCTAGCTGCAGGAAGCTAGCAGGAGGGATTTGGATCGCTTTTTTGACGAAATCATCTCACCTCTCTGACCATAGACAGAGTCTAGGAACAAGTCTCTAGCCTTGGCAAATAAAGTACTGTGAGCATTTACTCTTCCAAACCTCATTCTTCTTTCCCACATGCCCGAACTTCTTTTCAGAGAAATGGTTTATTTTTATTATATGGGATTTTTCTGTTTGCTTGGGGTGGTTTTGTTTGGTTTGTTTGGTTTTTGTTTGGCTTTTTTTGTTTGGTTTTAAAATAACATGGATAAAAAAGACAAGGCAAAGGTTAGGCACTTCTGACTTTATGCAATTAAAGCCCCTGAGAAATTAATTCCCTGTAGGGATGTCTGCAGGCCTGAACCTCAATCCTATAATCTGCCTGCCCTGAGCTGCAGAAAATTGCCAGGGGTGGCTGGGCTTGTGCCTCTGGGGCTGGTGCCACTGCTCCCCATTGTCACCTTGGCCAAGTCCCTGGAACACTCCCAGTGCCCCTCCTCACTGCTGTTTTACTGGATCCCATATGCTCGAGGAAAGGGGAAGATGGTGCAAGCCACAGAGCACAGAGTGACCTCCACATTTCTCACCCAGGGAGGTGCCAAAGTAAAAGCAACCATGATACACTGGCAGTGGAGCTCCTCTGCTTCTCCTCTCTCAAACAGCTGTATGATTCACTCAGCAGCCTGCAGACCACAGCCCCTCCTGCTCTAAGAGGCTGCTGCATTGATTGCAGTGAGCATGTCAATCCTCTCCACAGATAATTTAACCACAGGTGTGTTTTATCTCCACATACTTTCCTGGAGTTACACATGGCCTTCCCAGAAGCAAATTTGGTTCATTGGGTTTTATCCTTTGATAGATCCCCTTATGCAAAATGTAGCTTAAAAAATATGTATTTATCATGTTCTCTGTAAAAGTAAAGAGAAAAAGCCACAATTTCTTCAGGGAAAAGGGAAAAAAAGCTGCTCAGTCTTCAAAATTTCTTGGATGAAAATTAAATAATCAGCTTAAGTTCTATTTCCTACTCCCTTCCCCAGAATAATATTAGTTTCTGCTTTCACAAAGCACATAGATCATCCTCAGCAGGAAGCCAGGTAAAGTACATTAAAGAAGGAATGATATAGTGGAAAGGGGTTTATGAAGAGAAGAGCAGTGCCTGGTGGTCTAACCATGAAACATTGTCTGACTGAGGTAGATTTAATCTTCTGTTACACACCTTCTAAGCAACTTATCTTCTTATGGGATATTTTTAATAGCTTTTTGGAAGCAATGAATAAGGTCTTTCTCAGTGTCATGCAGTGATCCAGTATACTGCAAATCATTCTAGCTACTAAAGGTGCACGGACCTCAGGATTTTCACATTTAAAATAAATATTTGCTCACTAAGTCTTGTTTAGAGCTAGCCATAAAGCAAGGTACTACCTCAAATCAGAACTTTAAAAAAAGGAGATAAAATTTGGACTCCTGTCCAGATCAAAAGCAGTTTAAATTTTAGCATCATTTGATTTGAAGACCTTTTTAAAGAAATGCTCTCATCATATGTTATAGCTCAAATACACTTTCAAATAGATGGTGGTCAACATGAGATGCTTATGTCTAATTCAGGTATAACACTGAGATTGGCCATGTTTCTGATGAAAGGTATATCCATGTTCTACGAAGAACTGGGGCTGTTGGGGAAGAAGCAAACAGCAGCTCTTACAGCACAAGCACACCAAAAAGGTTGTCAATTGGGAAATGTGACCCTGGGCTGTGGCTCTGCTTTTCCATCATTTACCTCCTCCGACACAGATCTGAGGACTTCACCCCAAGAAGAAACCTGGGATACCTCCCTTTTAATATCATGTCTAGGAAGATGATGAAGGTGCTGGGTGGGTCTTGCACTTTCAGCTTACATGATTCACAGAGACCTTGTGCTGGTGCTGACGATGCAGAGCCAGGGGTGCAACATGCAGGTGGAGAGCTACAAGCACCAAGGTGAACCACAGACACACCTTGGCACACAGCTCCCACCTGGCTGGTAAGCTGGTGCCCCACAGGGAGCAGATCTGTTTGATTACAGGCACCAAGCACCCATGGTCACTTCGTGCACAGCTGTTATCACCCAGTCAGGCCTGGAAGCTCATTTTTCTAATCAAAACTGAAAGGGGCATTTATGAAATCAGCCTTTTCTCATCTGAGTCTGCTGTTTGGGACCATGATGCAAAATCAACCAAAAGATTACTGCAGTTGGACACATCTGAGTCTGCTGCCCTTAACTTGCATTATGGCCCAGGGAGAGAAGAATCCATGTTAGGTTAGCTGAGCTTCCCCTGCCTCTGTGTGCTGACACCTTTGAAACAAACCATTGGTGACAGGCTACTGCTTTTATTGCCACCTTCAAAATGGGAAAATACTGTTGCCTGTCTCCATCTCTCCCAAAGGTTTTGCAAGACTTAATTCATCTACTCCTCCGCTCACTCCTCCTGTAAATGGCTTTGGGATTCCTCAAGAGTAGGAAATTAGCAGGTATATGTAAGGTCATTTTAGCTCACTCACCCTTTGTTATGATGTGGTTTTGTGTGATCAAGTTTTAGAGGAAATATTGTGCTCAAACCATGCTAAACTCAGCAGGAGTGAAAATCTTGTTGCATTGCTTAAAAAGTAATGTTTCTCTTTTGGCATAATCTAATATACTCATTCCTCAAAAGTGTTCATATTATCACTTCTGCTTGCTTTGAGACCTCAGCTGTAAGTAAAATCATTGCTAGAAAAGAAAAACAAAAGAACTTTCTGTACTGATCTATCATTTGCATTTTTAGTTTTCCAGTCCATGTGTGGTGAGGTGTAGAGGTTTTACCTGGAAGCTGATTTGGTCTGAAAAGTGTCCTTTTTCCTGCTCTGTCTTCATCTTTACGACTTGTTGTGCTCTCCCACTGCCAGCCAGGGACTGCCTGAGTGCCAGCAACACCTCAGCAATGCTTTTGTTCTGACAGCCTCTGAGGGCCCGGTGCTGTCAGCAGGGTGGCAGTGGTAGGACACCTCCAGCAATGCCCCAGAGAAAGTGTTATTGTCAGGAAGCATTTGTGCTTTTCTTTTTTGGTTGTGGTTTCTTGGTCGGTGGTAGGGACACAGGCACCCTGGCAACTGGTGAAGCCAGGCAAAGCACCTGCTTCACTCACTCCAGCTCATGTACCTTTGCCTACCTTCTAGTCCAGGTGTTTTCCAATATGGGAAAGGGGCTTGAGTGGCCACCCAGGAAGATGTGGGATCCCAGTGATTGCCTGCATTCTGAGAGACCCTGCAGTGCCAGCTGTGATGTGCCAAATCCAAACCTGAACCCAGGTTCTCCCAAGGGGGCTGGGCATGAGGACAACGTGTGCCTTATGCAAACTGTCCGTGTCCCTTGCTCCCCAAGGGCAGGTGACCGATGCTTTGCCCCAGCACAAACCCTTCGCAGAGTTTCCTTGGGCCTTGGTGAATGGTGGAGTTCCTTCCTCCTTCCCAGCATTTAAAAAGAAGACAAAAACCAGCATCATGTTTTTAACTGAGTGTGCTGGTTTGAAAGCAAAACCAGTGAGAGACTCCAAGTCAGAAGTACAATTTAATAGAGCGAAAAAAGAAACAAACAACAAAACAAGTAAAAACAAAATAAAAAGATAAATGCAATAGCACAAAGGACCACTGACAGAGTCAGAATACGGACCCAACACCCTGTTAGTTAGAGTGGTAGTAGCAGTCCAGATGAAGTAGTCCTGTTGAAGCAGTGATCCTGTAGAAAAGGTCTGGTAGGTAGCTCTTGTCCTCTGGGAATCCAGTGGCTAAGGCTGCCTGTGCTGTCCCAAATCCCAGATTATATCCAGGTGGGTATGCTTGGCTCCTCCCCCTGGGTGGAGCATCTCACAATGGATTGATATCATTTCATGAGTCGTGCATTGTTTCCTTGATGGCCCATTAACCAGAGATAAGATAACCGGAGACAGTTGATGAGCCCATTAATCAGAAGATAGAGGGAGCAAGGCAAACACTGCCCACCCGGTTTCAACAGCTCATGGAGATGGTGAAAGAATACATACTTTGGGCACATCTTACATTGTAACCTATGACACTGAGGCAATTCTGTGTTGGTATCAAGTTTTACTGACATCCCTGTTGTTGGCTCCTTATGATAGAGCCACTGAGCTGGAGCCTTCACTGCATGCACGCACTCAACACTGGCTTTGCTGGAGCTCTGGCTGGTGCCCTGGGCATGGCTGCTACCAGAAACACAGCAAGGATGCAGTCACACACCTTTACTTTTTTGTGCCTCTTAGATAAGAAAAATTTATAAGAACTATTTGAAAATGAAATATGAACATTATTCTACTTCTGAGGGCTCTGTTAGTCTTTTCTTCCAGCAGGTTCCACATAATGTAGTTAAACCAACATCAGGGAAACCAGAAAGCACATATAGAGTCAGGTCACATAAAAGATGACCAGGATAGGGCTGATGTAGACTGTGTTTATCCTGGCTTCCCCTGTGTGTGTGTGTGGCAGTGCAGGTCTGAGAGCATTCACTTCTCTGTGAGAGCAGATATGTACTGCTTGGGCACAACTTGCCTTTTGTAGGAGTGGGCTCTGGTTCTTGGCAAAGCTCCTAGAGTTTGGCTTGCTTCTGCACAGCAAGTTCGGGGAGCACTGCTAGTGTACTGAGTTCTTTCCAGGGAAAAAAACCCTTTCCAGCTGAAATTACCATTAGGAAACGTCTGCTGCCAGGCTATGCAGGTCTATATGCACACCTATTTAAGGTACCACCGAAAGCAAACACACTTGTCCGAGGAAAATGTCCAAGGAAATTACAACGCAGACTAACAATGATCCAATTTATTCATGGTAAGTGACACGGGGAGGAAACGTTTGGTGTGGGACCATCTGCTTGGAGCTGTGGCAGCTCTGCAGCGTGGGGCGAGCCGGAGCACGGGAGCCGTGAGTAAGCAAGGGCTCCCCGCTGCACTCTGACGCAGGTGGCTCTGGAGCTGCGGAAGGAGATTTTTGAAGGACATGGGAGTTTACTAATTAAAAAGATAAATCTCCTGAATTGCACTCCTATAATTACATTGTCATTACAGCAAACGCAGCTAAATTAACTCACAGGAGCATGGCTTTTGCCTTGCCCTGTTATGTTTATGTACAAATCCCTCCATGCAGCAGCCCCTTGACTGCTTTGCTGGCTTGTTTAGTACCATATGTTTCATCTTGTACACTCCAATGGGCAAATACAGTCATCTTAATAATCCCAATAACTACATCACGAAATCCAGAACATTGATTTTGGTCATATGGTGCTGAGCCCCCACAATGACAGGAGAGTCTGACTCACTGCCCGAGTTCAGACCACCTGTCAGAACGGATCTTTTCTCCTTAAATTATTGCATTTGGTATTCTTCTGCCACGGCGACACACTCAGACCTTTACTTCCTGCAGAGATCAGCCATAATTCCCCACAACTCACCAACGTGCCTTGGGATGGCTGTGCAAGGTGGCTCTGATTTAAGTGAGGCTGATTTGCACCATTGAAGGCAATGTAAGTTTGTGTTGAAGCTGGGGAGGGAGGGAAATGCTCATACCAGGAGTGGAGAAAAGGGACAGTAATGCTAAAGTCTCAGGCTATGAAATGAGCAACACAGCCATGGTTAACAGTCCATTTTTTCCTCCTGTGCTGTTTGGGTGATGTTGTTGGGTGACTGCTGGCAGACTGTGAGCTGGCAGGAGGGCATAAGGGATGTGCTGCGAGGAGCACCACGTGGGACAGAGAAAGGCAACACCTTGTAAATGTGTTTAATATCAAATGCTAGGAAATAAATGCATCTGACTTCCACTGAAAGATACACATGAGAAAAATAACAGTACATTTCTAGTTCTCTTCCCTCTAAAGATAACCTTGAAAAGCTTGATAGACTTAAACAATTGTTTAGCACTGCAAAACGGTGCTAAACTAATATTGGCCCAGGGTGGTCCTGTAAAGCAGGTTCCATTGGAGGATGTCTGTGCTAGTTTGAAAGCAAACTAGTGAGAGACTTTGAATCAGAAATACAATTTAATAGGAAAAAATGAAATAAATGTAGTAGTACAAAAAAAAAAACAACCCACTGACAGAGTCAGGGTACAAACCTGACCCCCTGACAGTCAGGGGGTTTGGTAGAAGTTCAATCAAATGGTGGCTGCAGTTCTCCTGGAGTGATGATTCCGTTGAAGCAGTGATTCTGTAGAGAAGGTCTGGTCTTCCTCTGAAGAGTCCAGTGGAAAAGGCTGGCTGTGGTGTTCCAAACCTCAGCTTATATTTAGGATGAAATGCTTGGTTCCTCCCTCTGGGCGGAGTATCTCACAATGGGATGTAATCTTATCAGCTATGCGGTGATGGCCCATTAACAGATGATGTCCCCCTGGAGGGAGGATGGCTCTGCTGCACCTGGTGTCAATAGCTGGTCCATTAACAGAAAATAGCCCCAGGAGCTTATCAGGGATGAGTCATGGAGGGGATGGGGAACACTGTCCCACCGGTTCCAACAGCTTATGAAGATGGTAACAGAATACATACTTTTGGATACATCTTACACTATAACCTAGGACAATGTCAAACTCATGTAACCTCTGTAAGATCTGGGCTAGCTGTGGGCTGCCAGCGCACTCAGCAGCTCACACAGGCTGAGTAAGGCAGCACTGCCTGCCCCAGTTCACCAGGGAGCCCGCAGCAGGTGAAGCCTCTACTGATGTTCATCACAGTCCAGCTGCATCTCCTGAGTCAACAGCAGAGAGCTCCCAGCAGTTGTGCAGTCACTGTGAGGGCAGAAAAGAGCTCCCCAGAGGCTCTTCCACTGCCAAGCACAGTTTCAAGGGCACCGATGGATGGGCCAGAGCTGAGTGGGGAAACAGGCAAGAGCTGGGCAGAGCTGAGCACTACATCCCTGGCAGCCTGAGGGCAGTGGCCACAGCTGCCTGCCACTGCTGTTGGCAGCAAATATGAGGCCTGGGACTGAATCCTGCCTCCCCATCTCCCTTGAGCAGCCTTGTGATGGAGTGGAGAGGGGAGCCACTATTTAAAAGCCTTATTAAACTGTCTGGGGTCACAGAATGTAACAACATGAGGGCTTAGGAGTCACAGAAATTTCTAATCCCAAGGTTTTTAAAAACCTGGCTCTAGGAAGGAGCCCTTCGTTCTGTGTTGCTTTGTGGAATAAAATGTCAGTGCAACAACAGCTCCAAGTTCTTTGTATGTCTGGAAATCTTTCTTCTCTGAAATGAAGCAAAACAACAGGACGGTAACACTCTTTGTTTGGCTGGCTCAACATCAACCTCCATGTCAGAAATATCCATAGGTCAGCCAAGTCATGCTCGTTCAGGGGAGATGCCCTCACTGTCTGTGCTCTTTCATAGGCATGGGAGCTTGGTTCTAGGAGGCAGGATTTTATGCCTCTGATAACATGCTGTTAATAATCAACGCAGTCAAATGTTCCACTACGACAGGGCTATGGATTAACCATGGCCTTTGGTGGCCAGGTTTCAAGGGAAGTGACACTGCCCTCCACCCCTTCTGCTGCCCTGCAGGAAGTGTGGGTGGATGGAGAGGAGAGAACAGCAGGAAGGAGGACAAGGAAGGCACCAAGGGGTCATAGCTCATAAAGGATCTGAACCTGCCACACCTTTTCCAGCATTGGGCTTGCTCTGGGCAAGTTTGATGGTGTCATTCAATGGTTCAGGCTTTAGAGAATCTGAAGCTGAGAGTCAGCCTGGGAACTTCCTTCAGATGGTTTTATTCCTGACTTCAAGATGAGAAACAAAAGCTGAGTGTTTGGCTCTGCCACTGGTGGCTGCAGTGGCATTTTGTCTTGGGTGACTTTTGTCTGGCCCACTGTCTTCGGGAGCTTCCCTTTGTGTTCAGTGTTGGCAACTGCAAATAATTTCTTCTTCCATGCAGTTTTTTCCTATGGGACTCAGAGAACAGGATCATCATAAAGAAGAACAGGGAGGTCACCACCTTTCCTTTTAACTTGTGGAATAGTTCATACATTGCACACTTCATTGCCCACTTCATTGCCCTTCACTGTCCATGATGAAAGTAATATATGAAGTTTTGCAGCACTGGAGGTGCTAAACTGGATACTCAAAAGCACAAATCTCAGTTCTCCTGTTTCCAGGAACCACACAGAGAAATCAGGCAAACGATAGCTGTGTCAGCCTCTGGCTTCATATTTCTCCTCCCTAAGTGCATCCAAACAGGTTAACAACACAGCCCAGCACAAGCTTTTCAGCACTACCTGTAAATAACCTGGAATTACCAAATTGTCCTGCTGTACTCATTCCTCACTTGGCAAAGCAGAGACCTTTGCAGTTCCTCGTGCTGCCACTATGATATATTTGTGTGTGGTTATTGTATCTCTGCATTGCCCATCAGCTCTCCCCATGAATCCCACATTGCTAGCACTATATGGATATAAAATAAAAAATGATCTGGCATACAGATGGAAATACAAGAGGCAATCACAGGTAAAAAGTCTGCTGCATGGACAAAATAGAAATAGGGTGCTGGGCTGAAAGCAGACACTGATGGCATTGTTCTTGCCCATTCTTCTTTCCTGCTGTAAGGCACAGGCATCACTTCTGATTCCCCTGGGCTGTGGGGCAAATAAGGTGCTATTCTGAATGAGGAAGTGCCTCAGGGCACAGTCTACTCCCTAGTTGTCTCTAATCCCTGGAGGACCCATTCTGCAGCTGTCCTTGGCCAGGTGGTGACGGCTTTCTCCTCTGCTCAGCCCTGCTACCAGGCTCAGCAATGCAGACTGCTGTAGGCAGTGTCAACACATTATCCAAGGCTTCTCCACACCCTCCCCACTGCTCCCCTGGCCACCTGTGTGGCAGGCTCAGGAGCCAGCAATCAGAAAGGCAGGCACACTCAGCACAGTCATCCTCCAGCACTTTTTCCTACATGGCAGCACGGTAAAGGCTCATGCCCCTGTCTCATGGGATGGAGCTGCAGAAGTAATCCTGGTGCCTGGCAGTTCATATGGTGGCTGAAACCAGATTCACCCCCATTGCAGACTAGGGCAAGGCAATTATGTCCTAAGGGAAGTGTCCAGGTGCTGAGGTATGTGTATTCTTCTATAAATACTCAGGCAATGAATGTAGGTACTGCCAGCCACAAAGACGGAAAAGAAAAAGAAAGGAAACAACAAAAAAAGAAAAGCGGGGAGAAGATAAGCCAAGCCTTTCTATGCCCATCACCATCTGGTGAAACAAGTCATGCATTCAAATATGGCTTCAGCCTGGGTATTCTCAAAACAGTTTCTTACTTACACCACTGCTCCATTTCTATTCTGTATTTTTGTACAGTAAGCCTGGCAATGGAAGGAGGGACAAATCCATGCTCTTATCATGCTACCTTGAGCTGTTTCAGAGACATTCTGGAGAAACAGCTTTGCTGTAAACCTTTGATTTTAGCATATTTTACTTCTGGTATCCTTTTTCCCCCCCACTGAAATGTATTTATGGATTACTCCTGAAGAGTGCATCTGCATTGCTGTCATGAAACAGATGTCCTTGTGGTCTGATCTGACCAGCACCGAGCACTGTGTTGCTGTATCTACACAATTACCACTGCTACAAGCTGCTTAAACCAGTCCTTGCTCAGGAATTGCACACTAAACTGTGCTGCCTGCCCCAGCCAGGTATTGCAGGAGTGCACTGGGAGTATCCCCAAACCAGACTCCTGGTATCAAAGGTGAGAGCAGGGTTATCTCTAGTGGATGTGGCCACGGTGGCCAGGTGTGGTCACCTTTCCTCGCCCTGAGGGAAGGAAGAGTTTATGATGCAATGGTCAGACAAGTGGAAGAGGCACACCCTAACACAGATTTCCATCCCTCCATCTCCAGCACATCCGTGAGCTGCCCCTTGTGAGGAGACTCAACACCATTGTCAGAGCTCTTCAGCACATTGTGGGGGTCTTTGAAAAGTCCCGGGAAAGGGTTCCAAGTATGCACACAGCCCTGCCAGGAGTATTGTCTGTAGCTACTGTTTGCCAAAGCACACAAAGACTCTGGCTTTCCTCAGACCTATTCAGCTCTAGTTTTCAGCCCGTATGGTCACAGCTCATGAGCACCTTGATAAGCTGTGGTGCTCCTCCTCATAAAGGTTTTTTTAAAGACAAAATGCAAAAGTCTGGAATATGCTGGAGACCCATGCACTTGGAAAGTAAAAGGTAGTGAGAACTGGTAACATTTCACTGTCTTGAGTTTTTAAAGGCCAAACCATGCTGTCATGCCTTCATTTCACTTAGTGAGCAGCAGAAGGCTGGAAAACCTTTTTTTTAAATGTATTTGCAGCCAATGTGCAGAGCTCAATGATTAAGAACAACACCATATTCAAGACAAATCCAGCAAACCTTGATTACTATAGATGCTTCTCCTCAATTAAATTCAGTTGAATCTGTATTTAACAGGTTTTGTGCTATTGTTATTATCATACAAAAGTTCTTGGCGGCTGCAGGGACCATGGAGAGCTGGCTGACGGAAAAGCAAGAAGAAGTTGAGCTTTTCTTTCACATCCTCTCTTGCTAACTCTTGCTTCCTCTGCTGCCAGAAGCCCACATGCTTCTCTAAAAGGTAAAGTACATTACTACTTTAGTACTATTAGTACTTTAGTACTAATTACTACTAAATTATTAGTACATTAATCTAGCAGAGTATATGAGGTCTTAAAAATTTATTTTAGATGTGTTTTAAGCTGAACTGGTAGAATTATTTGCGGTTGAGACCACTTATTCTTCGTGATATAAGCCCTTTCTGTCTGCTGATTAAAACTTCGATAAATTCTTTAGGTCATGAAATTTTCCATGCTCCGGTATCCTTGCCACAGTGAAGGAGAGATTCAGCAAAAAAGTCTTCTCTGTTTTATTAAAAAAACCTCCAAAACCAAAAAGAGCATAGCCAAGCAAATACCTTCCTCTAAAAAATTACCTATTTGGGGTTTGGTTTAAAGAACCCACAGCATCCTAGTTCAAAGTCAAAGCCTGAAACCTGCAGCAGGAGTTGCCTTTTGTGAGGGACAATTTTCATTTTATCATTCCCATGCAAAGCTGCCTCAATTTGACCATAATGCCAGTTTGATGAGGCTCATTAAAGACTGCTGCTTCTTGGTTAGCTGTGGGAGAGTCTGGCCCAGGGAGAGCATGACATTCCCACGGTGGTTGTTCTGTGCTCACAGCAGCTGTGGCAGTGGCAGAGCCCTGCCCTCCCCCAGAACATCTGGCTGCCTTGCACCAGTGTCGTGCCCCATGCCAAGTCCTCTGCCCCCCTCCATGTGGCCTCAGAGGGGCTGATGGGGCAGAGCTCCTGCACAGCAGGTTTTGGTCCACAGCCTCTGCACTTCCTGAGACCTTGCAAGAGCTTGCAAGACCCTGTGGTGCCCCACAGACCCCTATGCATCCTTGGTGCTGCAAGGGAAAACAGATGGCTGGGCTGTGGCAGAAGACCCTTTCCAATCTTTCTGGTGGCAGTAGGAAATCCTTGAGTGGGCAGTGCAAGGTGTGCTGTATCTCTCAGCCTCAGGCACAGGAGAATGGCCACAGGCTGCACAGCTGAAATTTCAGTGGTGCCACTGCTGAGTGTAGGCAGTGTGAGAGTGCTGACCAGCTAAAGGCAAAACAAGCAAGGAGAGTTACTTTGGAGAAGCAAGAAAGGCAGGAGAATAACAAAGGTTGAACAATTCACCATACCTGTTCCCCACATNGTGTAGGCAGTGTGAGGGTGCTGCTCAGCTAAAGGCAAAATGAACAAGGAGAGTTACTTTGGAGAAGTAGGAAAGGCAGGAGAATAAGAACGGTTGAACAATTCACCATACCTGTTCCCCACATACATCCCTCAGTGGAGAAAAGGGGATTCAGAGCACAAATTCCAGCTACTCAGAGACTAGAAGATGCCTGTATGAACCCAGTTTTTCAGTTTTGTGTGCTCATTTAATAGCACACAATCTTTAGAGCCATCGATTCGGCCCCTGCACACAGCATATGGACATCTTGTGGAAGCCTCACGGCTGGATAGAGAGGGAGTCCCCTTTGGTGAAGAAGCTGTCTAGTGAATGAGTGAGGGAAGGCACTGCAAGAGGAGAAGTAACAATTTCAGGGTGGTGCTCTGAAGTGCTCTGAATGCTGCCTAGGAGCACCAGATGTTAACACCGCCTTTGCCACCAGGTTCCCACACAAAGCAAAGGTCATTGTACTTTCTTGTTTTCATTGTGCCTAGCTTGAAATTTGGGCCTGGTTTGCAGCAGAGATGAGCCTTCAGAGCCACAAAGATTTCCTTTTGTTTCCTGTTCCTCAGTCTCACAGAGCTGTTCCGGGAAGAATTTAATTGATGTCTGAAGTCCTCCCATGTCATACTTAGGAGTCCCATAGAAAAGCCTGGAGGAAGCAAATAGCTCCCATTTGACAACAGTGCTTACACAGCAAACTGCAAATAAGGCACTGGGCCATGTACTGCACAAAATAGCAGTCTTCCTTCTGAGACCACTCCTGTCTTTTCTGTGCACTCAAGCAGGCAGGGGTGTGTAAAAGCAATTTAAAATTTCTCTTCCTTGCAATGCCTGCAGGAAATTTGACAACGATAAGGAGACTGGTTCTCTAGGATCCTGGCTTGCTTGCCAAGCTTTCCTCTTCTTCCTCTCCATCTCATATTCAGATCCATCGTTAGCCTAGTCTACCACTTTGGGGCAGGGCTGGGGCAGGGGATGGCTCTGAGCCCAACGGGGGCCCCAGCTAAAAACAAGTTTCAAAGACTACTTCTGGTGTGATTCATGGGTCTGCCCTTGTAGGGCCAGAAATTAGACTTTTGTGGTCCTTGTGGGTTCCTTCCAACTCAGAATAGTCTATGATTCTATGATTCTATAATTCCATTGAAATCTCAAATGACTGGGATTATATAAGTATCTACACAAACCTCATGCCAGTCTTCTCCCTCATGTGTAGTTTCCTCTTTGCCTCCTGTTTTCTCCCTTTGTTTCAGTGAACCTGTAGTCCTGCAATGTTAGAACTTGGATGACCTTAGCCCTCCGGCTTACAGCCAGACAGGGAAAGAGTTGTGACGGGAGAGATGGCAGGGCACGAGGCTGCAGCAGGGCAGGGTGGGCATAGGAACAGGGACAGCTCCATGTGCTGCTTACAAGCAGCATGCAGGAAACCCCTGGAGTGAGATTTGAGTCTGATATCTTGAGAAAGATTAAACGAAAGCCGCAGATCTTGGCCTAGTAAAACTTAACATCACTTTTTATCTTCAAAGCACTTAATAAACATCAACCATTACACCATCATAATACTACCCAGAGCGGGGTGAGGAAGTTAAAGGTTCAGTAAGGACAGAGATGAAGGAGCTGGGTGCATGTAATTGATTGCTAGAGTTTCTAAATAATTTAGTTTCTCTGAAACTAAAGAGTCAGATTTTGAGATGGGCACTGAAATGCAGCTGCAGCCCTGCAGCAGGGCTTCAGCAGTGCCTCCTTCCCTCTGCTGGAAGATACTTCTGGGACTATTTGTCTCCAGATCGGATTTGCACAAGGAGGCAGCACTGCCACCTCTCACAGAGACAGCTTGTCCCTTCTCAGGGACAACTCCTAAGTCTTTGTTTTCTTTCAGTCTTCCCTGGTTCTCAAAGTGGGAACTCTTCTGGCTCCCCCCACACAGAGGGGCGCTGACCCCCCTGCCAAGCATTGCCCTGTGCTGAGCTTTATTATGCTGGACCAGTGCTGACACCAAAAAGGCCTCACAGCATGAAAAACGTGCCCTCTGGCCTCTGGCTCACCCTGCCCTTGTCATCGAAGCATTTCCTCTCCACCACTCTCAAGCTGTTGCAGCAGCAAAGCAGAACCTCATTGTTCCCCCGGTTTCCTGTCGCCTGTCTGCCCTCCTGCAGCACTCGGGCTGTGAGGGGCAGCTCCCTCCCCTTGTTCAGCCCACAGAACACTGAAAGCAGGAGCATACTCATGCCAGAAAGATCCAAGCCAGGGCAACAAGTGCTTTGCAACCCCTCTGCAGCTTGTGGAGAGGTGAGGAGAGGGCAAGTCCAGGATTTTGGCATCGGGAAGGATAATAATATCTAAGTAATCTTCTATTTTGTGGAGTACATCCTGAGTGTGCAGCCCAGCTCAGGGCTCCTCATGTAACATCTGAGGCCATTATTTTCTTCCGTTCTCATCCCGAGAGCCTCTCCAAAGTCCCAGAGAAACAGCCAGGGATACTTTCCATGAGCCTGAGCATGCTTTAAGGTGAAAACTGCATTTCATCTGCAGTTCCCAGAGGTTCAGCATGTGAGACCTCTCACACTGAAGAGGAGAGTAAATTGGGACACACAAAGAGCTGCTGGCCCTTCCCACAGAAAACAGAAAGGAAAGACACCACCAGGGACACAGCAGGCGGGATGGGATTTGGGAATACTGCAACGAAGGCAAGGATACTAAGCAGAATAGGAGAGAGCCTGCCAAGTGTCACACCTTCAGAAGCAATGCATGGATCCAGCAATGAGAGAAGCTCCCGTATTTTTTAGGTTGCATACAGAGACCTATTGCAAATTTGGTAGGAATGAGACTGTCAGGCAGAGAGACCTGCCTTCCCTCCCCAGAGAGACCAGGAAAACAGCAGTGGGAGGCAGGATTCTCCCTCCCCTTGCAGGGATCTCAATGCTCTCAAACAGCCACCTACAGACAGCTGTGCTTGCTCGGCTAAGGCACCCACTTAATTGGTGACTGACATGGCTGTTTATCTTCAAAAATACACAGTTGCCCTTCCCATGAGCCTGATGTCAAGGAACGCAACAGCTCTGACCTGACCCAGAGATTATCGACAAAAAGCCCTTCCCTTGCAGTTCCTCACTCTCTGCCTGCCTCGCTGCGGTGTTTTGTCCTGGCAAGCCAAAGCACAGTCAGCTGTGCAACTCCACAGGGAAACAATTTTGCTGGCATTCATCCCAGTGCTGCACCCAGGCATCACCAAGAACTCTGACAATGCCTTACATAAATGGTGCTGCTTTCACCCGGCTCATGACTTAAGGATGAATTTTCAGAAATACTTAAATATTGCAATTTGCAGATAAGCGGTACAGGTTTTCCTGAAAATCCACTAGGCACCTATCTGCTCTAAACCCTGAGGTTTCTAAATGCTTTTGGAAATACTAGCCCAGAGATGTTTAAACAACATCCTCAACCCCCTACCCTCCCCCTTCCCCCCCCACTACCCTAACTAGCTTCCACACATTTCTCCAACTGACCCTTGGCAGCTCCCAAATGGACTGAAATGCGTTGCCTGGACTGAGATTTTTAAGGAAATAAAACAGCAGCTGAGAACATCAGTCACAACAAAGCCTGTTTTGGCAACACAGAAAAACTCTGGGTCAGGTCATGTGCAAATGCCACATGTGTGATTGCTCTTTTAGTCACAGACTGAAATTTATGTGTCTCATACAAAAATGACATCACTTCCCCCCTTTACCCAACTCAGTATTACAGGAGTTTTTAAGTTAAAACAGCAGAAGGGGAGCTGATGCGAGGGGGTTTTCATCATGTAATTAAGTGGTGGTCCTCTCATGTGTCACATGTCTCTTGCGAGGGTGGTGATGAGGATGACATGGCAAAAAAAGCCTCAAGAGGAGATGACATCCCCAAATACAGCCAGGCAAAGGTCTGTGTGCATGTGTATATTTGTCTGTGCATGAAACACTGGCAGGATCCTTCTGTGCTTGCTGATCCTCCAAGAGGTACTGTTAGAGCAAGGTTTTAACCAGGAAAACTACATGCCTTGAAGGCAACAGAGAGACAGGCAGATATGGAATTTAGGCAGGGCAGGTGAGATTCTTTAACACCAGAGTGAAGGGAGAAAAGAGTGTTTTGCTTTCCTCTGTCTTTGCAGGAAGATTGGCCTTGCACAGTGCAATGTAACGAGATTCTGCACCTCTTCTCTTTATCTTTTCCGTTTTGCTAGGGAAATGGCAGGATGCAGACAGCACTGTGCCTACAGGAACAGCCATTACAGAGACCCTCAAGGATCCAGGATGTGCAGTGACATCTATTAAACCATTGTAGCAAATATGAACCAAATACACACCTGAAATCTGCATCACAAGGCTATTCCTAGCAAGTGCTACTTCTGTCTCATTAAAGGTCCTCATCAGTGTTCCTGCACTGTCTTGCTGCTACCCAGGAAGGGACCCTGTCTTTCATCCCAGATGCACAGCATGGTACAGGATCATGGGAAGTGTTGAGAGGCAGAGAGGGAGCAAGAGAAACAGGGTATGTTTCCAATCCCCACGGGAGCCACCTCATGGAAAATGCATCTCTTCCAGTCCTGGCATGTAAAGGACACAGGAATTGAACCATTACTTGGAAAAGTGCAAGAGAAAAAATGACGAGTAAAATCACTGCTGTCAGAACACCTCCTTAGGATGAGATTTTTGTTCCATTTTCCTTATTTATTTTTCACTACCCAGGTTTCGTTTTTATTTTACACCTGCTGTGTGGCTCCAGGAATGCCTTCCTGCTGCAGGGATCAGACTTCCAGCACCCACAGCCAGCCTCCATGGCCCCACACTTGCACAGAGCTCCTGGGACACACGGCTGGCCACTGAGCAGCCCATGGGACCACCAAATTTCATGCTGGGGATGTGGGAACTGAGTCAAATTGTGGCTCAAGACAAGCCCAAGGCCAAATCTTTAATAAGCAAAGTAGTGGCTCAGCAAGTATCTGATGTGCATAATTCAATAAACAGGCTGTAAACCCGTTGTTTGGATAATGATGCTCTTCCTTGTGTCTCAGACAAAACACCACTGAAGTCTCACAGAATCAAATTACTGTCTAGTTTTTCTATTGCCCAGCTACAAAAAGATCCAAGATTGCTGGAAGGACACAGTACTGCAGCCTGCAGCTCCTTTAATTAGGAGTTATTTGGGATTTCTGCCATGCGACTCCTGACAGGCAAGCAGGCCCCTTGGGCTGAAAGCTTTCCAAGCGTCCAGCTTCTAAGCTACAGCTTCCCTGAGGTTACATACTCAGTAGTACAGCAAAGGAAGGAGTGCTAGGGTCACCAAATGGGGACAAAAGAGTTAGAGCAGGGGAAAACATCAGAACCCCACCAGGTCTGTCTGGTTCTGTATTCCCCCCATTTCCTTGGTGGTAGCACAGCCACCTCTCCTTGGGCCAGGAGTAACATCCAGGTTTCAGCACTTGAGGTTGGAATTAACCTCTATCCTTTTAGGGATTTAAGGTTCAGTCTGCATGAGTGCCCTTGACAGTTGTGGGAGAACAACAAACAATGACTTGTAAAAGTCAATTTATGTCACCTATTTTGACAACCTATTTCATGAAGGTGACCCTGGTGGGCTGGTGAGAGAATAAGCTTCAGAAAATATATCCAAGAAGCTAAATGACCTCTGTAGATAAAAGAAGATCAAACATGAGCTGTCTCTTTCAGACCTTCAGTTTGTGACTGGCCACCAGCATTGTCATGGGAATGTGAGTATACAGTAACAAAAAGAGTTCTCTATATTGGACTGTCTTCTTCCCCTCCTCTAAATTAAGGAAGAGCAATTAAATTACTGAAAAAATCAAATAAATATCAAGAAAAAGAGAAGAGGTTTCCATTTGTTCTGCTCGCTAGAAACCTCAGGGATGTCTGTTGCATTAGTGACAGACCAAAATGTTCTCTATTTGCCTGGGGAAATGGCATCACACAGCAGATAAACTTATAAGAGCAACATGTGAGAGCTTAGCATTGCCACTGCAGTGACACTGGCATGCACAGGAGAAGAAAGTCATCAGTAATTCTACTTAAGAGGAGAAAGGCAAAATCCAGGCCAATTAGCTTCTGAGGTAGCTCAGAAAACCTGGCAGCTGCACAAGGAAAGCAAAGAAATCAAGAGAAACACCAGACTGTGAGGGATCAGCCATGAGCAACACAAGCCAGGTTCTCAATCCTTCTCTAAATAATAACTTTGGAACAGAGTTAATCTCTATGATACTGATCCAATGTAATACTATGGCTGTTCCTGAGCCCATAGCCACAGTTGGCTCTGCATGGAACTGGAAAGAGCTGATGTGAGCCCACAGCTGTAACAAGGCAGAGCGTAGACCAGCCTCTGGTCTGCACAGTACCAAGGTGCTCCTGGGAAGAGCTGGCTCCAGAATCGGAGATGAGAAAATCAAGGCTTTCAGTTCATAGATGAAGTAAATTCTTGTCACCTGGAAGGTGGCAAAGCAGAAGAATATTCTCCTTAATATTCCTCTCTGACTTTGGACCCTTAATTTTTTTTTTATAGCACAGTTCAGTTATACCAGGTTTTTCTCTCACTGGATCATCACTGGGTGTAGATATCTATGCACAAAAGGGCACCTGCTTTTCCTGGTGGTGACACGGCCTTCCCTTCCCTTTGCTTTGCTCTCACTGGGAGTTCCCCTCTTCTGCACCCTCCTTAGGGTAAGTGGTGCAGGACATTTGGGCTTCTCCTCCAATGGGAGGAGAGTGCTGTGTCTTGACATCCTCAGTGCAGCTCAGGGCACTTCCTGTGTCCTGGGCACTTCTCCTTGAGAGTGCAACACAGTTATAGGGCCATTTTGCAGGGAACAGCTCTTTGACTAAGACAGATAGGTTGAAACAAAGGAAGACAAGAAAAGAACAGCTGATGGTGAAAAAACAGTGAAACTAGATGAGCAAGAAAAGTTTATGCCACAGACAGAAGCTGCCTGACTTGTGCACCCTTGATCCCATGCTGCCAAGACAAAAGCAACGTCCTGGCAGAAGTCACAGCTACCTGAAGGCTGCTGTGAAGCTAGTGGGCTGCCACTATTCCCATCAAGCAGCTACAGCAGATATTACTGCAAAAAAAAAAAAGGAAACTCTGTGAGTGATGTCCTCACTGTCAGGCAGAAAGAGCAGGGAGAGACCTGTCCTTGTTCTGTGGCATTATGGAAGCCACTGTGACATTTCTCCGTCACTGCAATGCTAATCATAGAACAGTTTGGTTTGAAAGGGATGTTTACAGGTCATTTAGTCCAATCCCAATGCAATGAGCAGGGACATCTTCAACTAGATTATGTTGCTCAGAGCCTTGTCCAGCCTCACCTTGAACGTTTCCAGGGATGGGGCATCCACAGTTTCCCTGAGCAAACCTGTTCCAGTGTTTTACCACCCTCATTGTAAAAACATTTCTCTTTAAATCGAATTTCAATCAACCTTCCTTTAAAACCATTACCCCTTTCCTACCACAGCAGGCCCTGCCAAAAAGCTTGGCTCCATCTTTCTTTGTGAAAGGCTGCAGTAACTTCTCCCCAGAGCTTCCTCTCCTCTCCGAACCTCTCCTCTCCTCTCCGAACCTCTCCGAACCTCTCCGAACCGAACCTCTCCTGCTGTAATATCACTTTTATGGGTCTCACACTTTTGGGATGCTGGGCTGCAGCATCCAGCCAGAGGTAGGTACTACACACCACTTACCTCCACATGTCAGAACAGGTGGTGCAAGGAGATGCCACTCAGACTGAAATGGAGGTGTTTACCTTAGGGGAAACTGCAAGGAAAAAGACCCACCCAGATTTAGAAAGCTTTTAACACCATAAATGACAGGTGAGCTCACCACAACAGAGCTTGGGGTAAGTGCTGGCTGTGGGAATGTCCCTGGAGGGCAGGACAGCAGGGCAGGTGCCACATTCCAGAGGACAGGTGCAGTGTTTGCCCACTCACCCCACGCAGGAAGGTGCAGGCAGGCTGCAGCTGTGAGCAGACAGGCTCTGACTCCCAGCAGGACTTCCTTGTCCCCGAGATGAGTAGGAAAACTGAGTAAACAGCTTCTTGGGTGGAGCAGTCTGTTAAAGATTATTTCAAAGAAAGTAACTGGAGAAATCTTTACCCTTTTTTTGCTGCTTCCAGGACATCCAGGATCACAGAGCCTGAGCCTGACTTGCCATGGCTGTGTTAGCTCTGGCCAAGGACAGTTAACTCTGCCTTTACCTCCAGCTCTGGATGATGGCAGCTCCCTCAAATGTTTCAAGGATCCCCTGAAGAGCCCCAGTCCTGCTCACCCACTCCTTGCCCTTGATGCAGAGGTTAAAGCAGAGAGCCTGCCGCGTCCCCAGACTGCTGAATTAGCATTCTGCCTCATCCCTTTTCTGAGGACAATCTTTGCTGCATTTAGAACTGCTGTTTCCTTATGAGCACAAACAGCTGCTGTGCTTTCCAGGGGAAAGCAACAAGCTGTGCCTGAAAGTTCCCAAGGGACAAGAGTCTTGTTTCACAGAGGAGAGGCAGACAAGAAAGCAATGCTGTGAGTGACAGCCCAGCCATCAGGCCTGAGGAGGGAGGTTCTGGGTCTCACTTCAAAGAAATAGCTGAGAAAAGACCAAGTGGAGAGCAGAAGCACTGACCCAGAAGGAGCCTGGCACCTCTGCAGGGGCTGGATTGGTGGGAAGGAGAAAAGAGAATAGACTGAGAAGAACTTGGGAAAAGCAGACATTTCCTCACCCTGTGTTTAATTGGTGTTTGGTGCCTCTGCAGCACTGCATTTGAAATATTCAGATCTCTATTCATGTTAATATCATTGTCCTCTGTTAATGAGCTGTTAATTGCAGCCTTCTCCTACAGCTGAACAAGCACCTTTAGGAGTGGGCTGTGTGCACTCCTGAGGACAGTGGTGAGTGAAGCTGTGTTGGCTTCCTGGGGTGGGTTGGGCCGGAGGAAATGACAACACCTCTGTGGTGTCACCATGACAGAGCAGGGGGGCAAAATTCAGGTTTGCCATCCCCGACCCTCCAACACTGATACCTCTCCTTTTCTCAGGAGAGGCTCAAAGCTTGTTCAGGGGAGGCCTGGGACACACTTAAGGCTGCTGTGTCACTGCTTTCTTCTCCCAGAACCCAGCAGTTTTGTGGCTTGGTTGAGGGTCAAGGCTTGCCAGCAGCTGGAGTAGCCAGGGGATAATATTCCCCTCTTTGTGCATGCTTTTATATGTATATTTGTGTGTATCTTCACCCATAGTGGATATCATTGAGATGCATTTGGCAACCAAGAGAGGGTAGGGGTTTATGCAGATGCTGAGAGAGAAGAAAGCACTGTTAGACTGAAGAAGGACAGGCAATAGCAATTTTGAAGAGAAACAATAATAATTTTTACAGTAGCTGACATTCTGTTTGGAAAGACAGCAGGAATATTTGTTATCTTTTCTGCCAGAGTGGCCCAGTCCTGATTTATTGATATTATCTTGAAAATGACAGAAAACTGTATTAATCTACTTGAAACGAAAACTTGGGCTTTGAGAACAGCTGTTGACACTTTCTGAGGGGCGAAGTGATTGAAATCAATCGTATTTTATAACTCACAGCAGTTTCTCTAAGCAGCTCAAAGATCTTGCTGCCCCACTAGTACCAAGTTTCCATAAATAGCTGCAATCCAGCTGTCAGAAACAGCTTCTTAATTCAAATTATCCTTGCAGTAATAGTGGCAAATGGATAGAAACACATGACCTCTCCACACAAATATCTGGCCAGTTGTACAGTGTTGTGAAGATGCAGACCTGACTGAAACTAAACAGAACTTTTCATCCCAAGGTACTCCTGGCACATGAAGGGTGAGCTAGAGGAAGGAGAAACGACTGAGTTATGCAGGCTTCAATGGGAAGTGATACTCCAAACATAGCCATGGAGTAATTTTTTAGGGAAGGTGCCTCTGGAGTTCACCCACCTCTCAAAGAGGCCCAACTTCAAAGTAAGAACAGGTTGCTTAGAGCCATGACAAGCTGACTTCTGAACATCTCAGTTGAATGTGGCAGGTGGCACAACAGAAGGAAGGCATGCTATCCAGGGGGACCTGGACAAGCTTGAGAAGTGGGCCCATGTGAACCTACTGAGACTCCAGCAGTCCAAGTGCAAGGTACCATACCTGGGTAGACACAGCCCCAGATGCAAGTACAGAGGGGGAGAAAAACCCATTGAGAGCAGCCCTATGGAGAAGGACTTGGGGGCTCTTGTGGATGAAAAGCTGGACATGAGCCAAGAATGTGCACTCACAGTCCATCCTGGACTGAAACCAAAGCAGCATGGACAGCAGGTTGAGGGAGGGAATTCTGATCCTCTTCTCTGCTCTGGTGAGACCTCACCTGAAGTGCTGCATCCAGCTCTGGGGTCTGCAGCACGAAAAAGAATATGGACCTGTTGGAAGGGGTTTAGAGGAGGGCCATGAAGATGATGACGAAGGTCTCTTCCAACCCAAGCCATTCTGTGGATTCCACCAGAGAAGGAGGTCCAGCCACCTCAAGGGGCAACATATTGCAGCGATGAAACGCTGTCATTGCAATTATTTTTTTCATGACACTTAACCCAAATGTCTCTTGTTGCATCTTGTGGTGGTTGCATCTTGCTCTGTCTGTACCTTGTAGAATAGTCTGGCTCTTCCTTCCCTACAACCCCCCATCAGCCCATAGGACCTTGTAGTTATTTCTCCATCTTAAATGCTCTTATCCAGGCTGTACAAGCCCATTGCCCATCTCTTCTGCCTCTCCTCATCTGTTATGTTCTCCAGCCCCCTAATTGTCTTCACAGCCATCTTCTGGCTTTGTTCCACTCCGTCCAAAAACAGACACTGCTTCTTATGTGCCATTGGAAGTGCCAAACAGAAAGCCATAATGTTCTCCTGAGCTGCTGCAATGCTCTTGCCCAGAGTGTGGCTGCCCTCCATCTCTGCTGGGAGGCTCTGCTGGCTGCTGGGCAGCCTGTGTTCCCTGAGTCCCAGTCCTTTTCCAGAGAGGCTCCTGAGGCAGTTGGTCCCCAGCCTGTTGGATGGGCTTGCTCTGTTCTGTGTGCAGGTCTGTGTTTGTCTTCATAAGGCTTTTTCAGTCCATTCTCTTTGATAGTTGAAGTCCCTCTGAATGACAGTCCTAAAGTCCAAGGAGGTGATCTCTCCCATTACCATAATTTGCTGTCATTCATGTCTCTTCCAATTTCTATTCTCCTCCATGTGTAGTCTTTTACTTGGTTAGTATTGCATGTGAAGCTGGACAAAATGACTGACAGAATGTGCAAATGTATCCCAGCATCAAACATTTTTCCTGCAAAGTAGCATCTCCATTTGTATGTCTGGAAGCACTGCCTGTGCAATTCCCTTCTGATTTATTAACACTATCAGCAGGAAACATCAAAAATTTCTAAGAAATACAAAAACCAAGACAGTTGTTTCAGCAGGTACCAACCTCACATGCAATGCACATACTCTCCTCTACTGCTAAAGCCAAAAAGTGGCTGATTATTAGTTCTTATCAACTTATTTGCATATAGATGCACAGACGACCCACTCAGGAGACTCAAAGAAGATTTTTGTTTATCATGGGGCCAAGGGCAGCAGGAAACCACCTTCAGCATTGTTTCAGCTCCAAAACCATGGGGCTCTCTGAAGCGTTGAGCTCCACATGACATAGGGTCCTGCACTTCCACTGGGGGTCATTAATCAGCGCTTCACTATCACGGTGATGTGGGGCAGGTTGAGGACAGACAGTGAAAGATGAAAAGAGCCAATTAGTGCTGGGTGGGATACAAGCTCCTGCCCACCACTACAGGGACTATGGCTCCATTCCTGCTTGCCTGTTTAAAAACTTGACTCGTTTTAGCCATTTGCACAACACGCGTCTTGCCGGGTGCGCTGTTGGGGCTGACGGCAATCTGAGCTGTCTGCTGTCAGATGTACAGCCACAGCCCGAGCTGATGGATCTGATACTGTACCTCTGACTCCTTCTGTCAGCAAAAAGTGACAAGGACAGCATCATGGTAAATCCCCAAGGTTAACAGAGAGATAAAACACCATTTGTGTATGGCAGCTCTTTACCGTGTACACTTACCATGTCTTTGCCTAGGAAGCGCAAAGCACGCAGGTACCAAGCACAAACATTTTGTTATTTCCCTAATCTTCTTATTATAAAAAATAAACCTGAATTATATTGGGCTGAAATCAGAGACTTCAAGGAATTAATTTTAAGTCCACACTGTGCCCTGAATCAGTTTTGATTGAGCAAAGGCTCTTATGCCAGGCCCTCACCACGGGTATGCAAGGAGGAATGCGGGAGTATGGGAATGAAAGCCTCCCCATGCCTGGGGTGGTGCACATTCTGCAGCCACTGGGCTCGAACACAACCACCTCCTCAATGGTGTCCGCTTGGCTGCCTTTGAGGTGGCACACCGGAATATCAAAGTATATCAGGAGAAGTTATGTGCAGGGATGTGAGGAAAGTAAACACCAGCATGCTGCTGCAGCTGAAACAGTGCAAACCTCAGCCGGCTCAAATGCACGTGCCAGGCTGCTCACATACTCAGCCTGAGAGCTCCTCTGAGTGACAGCCACATAATCAATTAATTAGTCAATAAAAATATACACTTCGTTATTGTCTTTTGGTCACCAGTCATCATGTGGAGATATATTTACCCAATACTACTAGAAAGATTCCACCAGAAAGCCTTGACCCCACCCTGTTGACTGCTGACCTCAGCAGAGATCAGGTTTAGGGACTGCTGTGTACCTGTGTGACCAGCTGTTCTGCCTTTTGGGAATGGTTGAACCAATCCAAACCTTTGCTTTGAGGAGATACTTGGTTTAGACATAGGTCTGTTTTTCTTATGCAAACTGGATACCATTTTCCTTCTGGAAAAGTTGGGCCTGGCCCTTTATTTCTCATTATCTTGGCAAAGGGATGCCAGAACTTCTTCATTTTCCATCAGCAGGAGTTTGCCAAAGTGGAGTTGATCACCCACCTGCCAAGTGCTCCGTTTCCCACCTGCAGAGGAGTGTCAGCTCCACAGCTGATGACTCTTGTTACTTCCTAGAAGATAGAAAAAAATGGTTACCTTTGTGTCCTGGTGCCTCAAAACTGAGGCTGCAGTAACTAAACATTTTAATACTTCCCATTATCTTTGCTTTGAAAAATGTTGTAATATTCCATAATCTGTTTTAATTTGGAGAGGAACAACATGCTGCTGGCATGCAATGCTTCTCATGCTCTAATGTGCTCACTTAACTGCAGTATTCAGAGAACTGAGTAACAGCAGCAATGTATAACCCTAACACAAACTACGTAGTGGAAGGGTAATCTAAATTGTGTTTCTGAACATGTTGTTCATTAAATTCAGGTAGCACCGAAAAGAAATTCTTGGCTTGCTCCAAAATAGCCAGCCCAGATCATGGCCTTACGAGTTTTGAGTTCCTTTTATCAATACCCTGAGTGAACAGGAATTTGTTGGTCTTTCCAGAGCAGCAATGGTTATCATCTGTGCTCTGTGTTTCTGATGAATTTATTACATGCAAAGTAGCATTTTTAATATATGACTCTATTCTTTTTCCATTACTTTGTTTCTGTCTCATCAAATGGACTTGATCATATTGTTTATCCAGACAGTTTTCAGGGTGTATTACACAGACTTGGTACACATGTACATAGTAATTAAGTAATTGCTGTGGATAGAGCATGCCTTCAAGCGTCATGCTTGCAGCATTTCTTCCCACTTTGTAAGCCTCATCATACATCAACATGGTTTGTCATACCACAATCAGAAATTGAAGATGCCTGTACAAATTTGGAAAAGACACGGCCATATCATCTCAGCCTGTAAGCACAGCAGGGGCTTAAACCGACCACAACTCACTGGACTCAAGGCAGGAGAAAATCTTTGGCCCTGTTTGGGGCCACCAGAGGTCAAATGTGGCAGCTGCTGGGCTCCATTTGCATCTCACCATTTATGAATCAGCTCTCTCTCCCTAAGGAGAGCCAGACCTGGTCAGCCTGCAAAGGAAGAGCAACACAAGTGACTCATAAGAGATGATTCACTCCTGCTGAGAATACAGATGTCCTGATGGAGATGCTGCAAGTGCTGTACTATGAAAAGCCCTCAGTTCACCAGAGGTTGTTGTCTGGTTGTTGTCTGCTCCTAAAGAGAAATGCCAGACCTTACATCTATATCTACAGTGTTTTCTGCCTCTGTAATCCAGGGCAGGATTGAATCAGAGCCAAAGCACAGCTGATCTTGTACCTCTTTATGCTGTGTTCACCACTTTCCTCCTTAAAATAAAGCAAGAATCCCTGAGCCAGGCACACTTTTTCTCAGTGCCCAACTTTGTGTGTCCATTACACCAGGTGGCAAAGCAGCATGGCCACCGGTGCTCTGAAAACAGTCTCTTGTTTTTTATTTTGGGGTGTTTCAGCTTCTAAGCTGCTGTTTTTAAATTAATCTGAATCTTAATAATCCCTACTTGGACCCTTGTTTCAAACGCCACCCCAAATCCTACACTCTGCCCTTCCCTCTCCTACAAAGGGACAATTGAGAAGATCCTGTGCAAGCTAAAACATACTGAGTTTCCTGGGGAACCACTCCTGGTACAGCAAAAGACCTAGTCCTTGGATCCTAGTCCTTGGATCTTGGCCAATCTGAGAAGAAGTGCTGGGTGAAAAGGTAAATAACTCCCCTTAGATAAAGAAAATAATGTTGTGAATCAGTGAAAGAACAAAAATAAGGCCTTTAAATTTATTAAGGTGCATGATAAATTGTACCAGTAAGGTACTCACATTGATTATTGCTATTATCTCACTGCTATCTCTTCAGGTATTGCAGAGGAAGTTCCTTGAGAGATGATTATTTCTGAAGTTATCCTGCTGGTGTCACCCACTTTACCATTGCATCCTGTCTAGTTATCTGGAATACAATTGTTTGTGTTGTACCACAAAGTCATTAAAAATCAAGCAAAAATACAGAGCCTGTCCTTAGCTATGTCATTTCTGCCCTTTTATCTGGCCAGCCTCTGTATTGCAGGAGGCAAAGGTCCTGGGACAAACCAGGTGTGACCAGACTGCAATGTACCCCCACCTTCAACAGGGCAGAACCAGCATTTTCAAGCAGAAGAGTGTTCAAACAATTTTTTCCACTAGACAGCAGTGAGCCTTCTCTCCCTCATCCCCATGTGCCAGTGTGGGGCTGGGCTCCTGTGATCAGAGGCAGAGTGGTGCTCTCCAGACCAGCCCAGGGACAGCAGTGCCCCTCTGCAGCAAGGGCTGCTGCCTCTGGAAGTCAGCCCAAATGGCCAAAGTACAACCCAGCTGCCTGGAAGGTTTGAGAGGTGTGGGCAGGGTTTAGCTCTCTCTTCATCCTTCACCACCCCTTGCATCTGCAGGTGCTGAAACCTGTACCTAGCAATGGCCATGTTCCCTTGTTATTTTGGGATGCTGCCAACTTTGAAGAAGGTTAATGAAAGAAAATAACATCTGTAGCAGTTTAGAAGTGAGCTAATTCTAGAACATAATGCTGTGAGTGAAGACAAGGTGTATCTGTAGATCAACATCTCTCCAGATGCCAAATTCTAACCATCTGCTACGAGCAATTACAGGAAAAGAAATCTTTAAAAAAATATATTCTCTTGTATAGGAAAACTGCAGCAGCCCAACTATATAGTTAGGTATCAGCAATCCCCTAGGTTTACTATTTATAGAAATCTTAGAAAAATGGAGAGGAAAGCACCACACAGAACTCTTGCTTGAGTTCCTGTGTTTCCAATACCAGTAGAAAAATGATATGAACACCTGTCAGTAAGAAGTTACTTGGATATTTATTTTTAAAGAAATGCAAGTCAAGCTAGTGAAGGTGTTGTCTTTGCTGGCATACAGACATTAATCCAGGGCATTGCAATATAGATTTGAATCTTTCTTACTGCAGCCCACTGGCTTTTCTCAATAGCCTTTTTTTGAGTTACCTGCAAGCCTGTGCATTAACTGCTGGGTAGCAATCCACACAAACCCGATATAGGCAGCACTGCCATGTAGGTGCAGGCAAAAACCTCAAGTGTTCTACAGGGCTTTCACTGTTGCAGAGATGTCTGAGGCCAGAGATCACAGTGCTGAACCAGAAAACTTGAGAGGAGCTCTTGAGGCTGGCAGTGAAGAAGGCCAAAAAAAGAAAAGAGAAGGAAAAGAAAGAAAAAAAAAGGAATATATTCTTGTGAACTCTACCTCACTGAGCACTTAACAGTATTTTGGGTAAGGGTTCCTATGACATTTGGGACAGATATACCTTTCTTCATATCCTCCACAACACAGACAAACACACACTTTAAGACACTGGACACTATTTTTCTGTTGTCAGATCGCACTGAAGATTAGAGCAAGCATCATTACTAATATGTTATTACTGCCATTCTTCAAGCAATTCCCTCTTTAGAAGTTATGAAATATGGATAATAAATAGAATCTGAATAAGCACATATTTTCTTTGTTATGTTAATGGCCTGGCTGAAGTCCACCAGAACAGTCTTATGTGTGAGACTAATTGCTTGTTTCAAACTTTATACAAACAGGCCCAGAAAAGGGCACTTTGCACAGACCTGTTCATTTGGTGCCACATCAGCCAGGAGAAAAGCCCAGTCTGAAAACTGTTTTTTAACCAAGACATTCTTACACTAATGAAAATAAATTCATAATTGGCCCTTGGGAAAAAAAATCCTAGCAATAGGCAACAGGAGAAGTGTCTTTGGGCTTCTCCTATAAAATAGTGTATTTCTTATTTTTATCAAAGCCCGATCCACGGACAAGAGATGATTCATATGGATGAGTCAATTCCTCTAATAAGTCCTAGTTTCTGGGATATGAAATCTTGACCAGACAATGAAAACACAGTTAAAGCACAAGCTAAAGCAATGAGTGTAGTTCCTAGAGGTGACTAGGAATTTGGCCACAAAATTCTTTCAAGGTATGCCCACCACCTTGGTTTAGAAAAAGGGCTGTAAATAAAGTTTCCTTCAAGATTCACAGCATTTTTTTTTGCCTGATTTGAATGATAGAACAGTAAGAATAATCTGTTTCTCTGCCTCCCATTTTGGTGTCCTTCCATTTTAGCCTCTCCCCTGATCAGCATCCAGGTCTATAACCATGTTTTCTCAGACCCTGAGTTTTTAAGAACTTGGCAAGAGACCATCATGAACAACTTTTTCCCAAGAAGGAGCTGGACAGGCCATGCAGCTGAGTCATGTGTGATGTTCAAACACCTGGAATCAGAGAAGTAAGTGGCCAAAAAAATACAACTCCTCTTCAGTCTTTGAAAATTTCTAGGAGGAAGTGAGATCATTTCCTGAAGTGCTTAAATGGTAAGGTCTTTTCATCCACAAAGTAATCCTGTGAGCCCTGGCAATTTGCTTTGGAATTTGCTTTGCTTTCATAAGTTCATTGCATCTAGCAGGATTAGTAAGAGAAGCTACCCCAGATAATCTCTTCTGCCACATGTGATGTTCACCTCTCTACATGCACTTACAATGAACTGCTATAAACATCCTATCAGAGCATCCAGTTCCCACTGCCATGGGAATTCAGGCTGGTAAACTCACCAGCAACCTTCACTTTTGTTTTGTTTTACTGACACGGACCCAGAGCTTGTGAGAGTCTCCCCAGTGCCAGGCCTGACACAGCAGCACTGCACACAGTCACACAGGACACGTGGAGCTTGGGCAGCCAGAGTAGGAATTCCCTCACTCTGTGCTATGATCACATTTCATGTCTGAACTGGACAAGAACATCTGGGTTGTGTCCAAGCACATTTGGGTTGTGTCCTGTCTGTAAAGTCAGGTTTTAGCCTCTCTTTCAAGACAGACAACAGAAGTGCCCACTAGCATGAGTTGTGAAATTGATACCTGGTAGAGGCATTTCTAGTACCTAGCTGGAGCATGAAAACATGTTGCCTCACCATATCTAGGCTACCAAAACCTGTGCTTTCTTTGCTCCCTGCAGCTCAGGGAGGAGTGTGGGGAGTGGGGCAGGGAGGAGGAGGCACGACTGTTGCTCTAAGAATGTAAGGCACAACCAAACCCCTTGAAATCCTCCTTTTTCCCTGTCCTTTATTCTCAAGCCAGGAGTAGTTACTGTCTTTCTGAGCACAATATTAAGTCATCAAAGGTGTTGTGCCTGCCAAATTGTTCACTGAGGAGGGAGTTCCTTTGGGTGATGCTCCTCTGAAGCTATTGTCTCCTCAAAGCACAATGCTGACACTACACCAAGTAAACAAATGAGAGAACTGGTTCCCAAGGATTTGCAGGTTGTGGAATCTGACTCTGCTTTTGCATCCCTGTGTAAATCAATAGTGATGCCTGTGTGACCTTAGATCCCAGCTCCCAAGTGGAGACATTCCACCTCAGCTCCTAAGAAAAGCAGGCACAAACCCTTGAGCTATAAAAGTGCAAACCATTTGATGAATTTTCCCATACAAAAGTTTCAGAAGACATAAATACAGACCTGTTATTTCCCTTTGGGGCTGGACAGATACCATGTGTGCAAGGGAGGCACCTGGAAGTAACAAGAGAGAAGGGTGAGCCCATGTTAGACTTTTCACCCAAAGCAAATGCTGTCTGCTGTGCCAAAACTGCTGTTTCACCCGCCACATCCTGCCTGCCCCTTTCTTCTTTGAAGATCCCAGGCTGGAGCTGGCAGAGACAAGTGAAACTCTCTGTCTGAGCCATCCAGTGGGTGAGAAGCTTTCTTCAAGGAAGCGATTCTACTCAGGGAATTTGGCAGTCCATAAATCACAAGACTAATGTTCATTGTAAATTAATGCAGAATCAGCCAGGCAGAAAACTCCAGTGGCTATAACATTCTACACTATATAAATAGGAGTAGTTACTTTGTACAACATGAAATAACCAAGAAACAATAGGGCATCTCTTATACTGTGGCTGCAAAGACTCCTTCCATGCACCTGAAGAAGGTAATAGCATCATTTATTTCATGATCAATGTTTAGACTTCAAAGGCAAAAATCAGCTGCTTCTTCTTGCCTGATCTCAGGTGAAATTGGGTTTGTTGCTCACCTCCTGCACTAGAGAGGGAACAAAACTTTATGCATTGTTCATCTTTTGTCATTCTAGAAAAAAAATAGATTTCCAAATAACTTTTGCCTGGGTCCAATTCGTATCAAGTGCCATTGAACCTGTCCACGGGTTGAGGTTCAATGACGGACCAGTGGAACCATCCAAATCTGACCCAGGGCTTCTCCAGGGCCAAGGGAGAGCCCTAAGGCTCAGGCTTGGAGCAGGCTGTCAACAGAATGTATGATGGGATGGCAGTGGCTCTGGCTTGCAGCATGGTCTCCCCACGTTCCTGCTCCGTTTAATCCAATTTCCCCTCCCAGGTCTGGCTGTCCAGGGGGCTCTGGCACGAGCAGAGAGAACACTGAGACAACACTCATCTAAAGACCATCACTACCCCAGCTGTCTGCAGCTTTGAGCAGCAGAAATCAGCTGTTGAGGAAAGAGGTATAGCTCTATGAACAAGCTGGATGTGTGGTATTAATGAATCATGTCACTGCTTTTTCACTCTTAAAACAAAAATTGGTATGGCTCTATGCACAGTGATGGTGCTTGTGCCACATCTGGCTAAGGCAATCTGCATTTTGGGTGCCCCTAGGAGGTGCCACAGCCTGCTGCTCCACCTGGAATGGGAAACCACATGGGGCCCCCAACAGGGAGGTTGTTGTGTAAAAACACATCAGGCCAGAGTTCCAGGAGGAAAAAATGAGCAGACCCTGTCACTCCCATGCTCTCCATTGCCTCCCTGTTGTGTAGCTGTCCTTGCATTCCCCTAGCCTTTACCTTCTATTTAAAAGTTCTAGACATTCACAGTCAGCTGCCTTTGAAGCTCCCCTGACCTTCCCATGTGTGCACCACTCTTGCTGATGCCTTAAACAGTGAAGTCAACATGAGCTCAGTAAAAAACCAGAATAACACCCTACAAACAGGCAAAATGGAGGCATAGCATTTCACTGCAGCACGTCCAGAGAACAGGTAACCCTGACTTTGTGCTGAGGAATCTGCTTTCTTTGCCCCTCAGTGGCTCTATGGGTTTTACATCAGCTGCCAGCTTGACCCCCTGTCTACAGAACTGATGTTATTTATGAAGGACCTCAAAGTCACAGCAAACAGGGAGGTACCCAACTCCACTACAGTCACTGGGGGTTAGATAAGGAGGAGCACAGAGTTCAAATGTTCTCGCTGTGTCCAGTGCAATGAGGCTTCATGCAACTCCTCAGGATCAGCATGGGGCTCCTCAGGTGTGTTATCTGACAACTGTGAGAGAGTTTCTTGTCTGGGGCCACTTGGATTGTGTGGCTGCAAATGCAGCACAGGGGCTGCATGGGACCCTGCATCCTCCCACAAGAGAGTAACTGGAGAGGTGGGGATGGCACCTCAGTAAATCTGATCGCTTGCACATTCACAGAGCAGAGTTGTTTTTTTTTTCCTCCTTACTTGCACTCTCCTTTATCTTTGAGTGTCATATTTCCATGCAGCTTACTCCAGGACTGTCAGTGAGATCTTCTTAAGGCCTCAGGAGAGGAAGTCACTCTGTGAAATCCTACACTCTCTAAATCTAAAAGGACATTTGATATATTGCTAAGGAATATTATAAAATATACATGTCTGGTCCCAAATCTAGCCTTGGAAAACTCTTGTATTCCTTCCCTAAAAGATTGGAACCCAATACAGACTAGAAGTCAGGTACAGTGTGGCTCCCCATTCTCAGAACAAGTCTCCTCTAGCATGAGACTTGCAGTGTGTATTTGTACTCAACAACAAAATGGGTGGGGGCAGGGAGCATGATGAAGGTTTCTGCACTAGAACCCAAAATATCACGTTCAGGCTTCAGCTGGTTTGGTTTTCTCCTGCAGCAGTGCCTACAACAGCTTTCTGAAACTGGGAAATGTGTGTTTTCTCAGTCATAATCAAAGAAACTCATGATTTCACAGAGACACTGTGACTGTGGCTGTCATCTGTGTGCAATGAGGCAAGCAAGACAAACACCATGTCTTTTGCTACTTATGCTTTCCGTGTGTCAACACATTCACCCATCTGTACCTTACATCATCCTGTGTATATTGGCTCAAACGCAATTATTTAGAAAATCTGTGGAAAAATTGTGTGATCGAAAAGCTGAAATGTGGTATAATCCTAATAACTCCTCAGTAACAGCCCAGAGCTCTTATCACAATCTCTCCACGCATTTGATTTTGCCACTAAATCCCTCATGCTCTCTCAGGCTAGTTATCCTTACAGGCTGGAGGTCAGGCTGCATCCAGAATGGAAGATTCTTCTCTGATAGCATGTCCAATATGAGGGAGATTCCCTGCCTTCAGCAAGTCTTTTAAATGAGATTATTGATTTCATTTTGCAAGCGAATCAAAGTAGATCACCTGACCAAGAGTGCTGGGATTTCATTTGAGGGGTAAGGACAAAAGGTGAAAGTTTTTCCGTGAAGTGGTGAGCAGAATGAGCAAAGAAAGACTCCTCCAGTTTCGAAACTCCCAACTCTGCTCTGGACATTTTTGGAGAAAACTGAGAGCAACAGAACTCTTGGTTCTTTCAGCAGCTCACTGAGTTGCACTTGTTAAAATGATGTAAATTTTCCCTTAAGACATTCACCTAATACTAGGTTACCTTCCCTGCATTGGTTATCAGATCTAGGCACTGAGATCTGTAAGTTCAAAAGGGCCTTCATCTCTGAAACGTTGGAGACCATGAGAGGAAGGTGAAATGATAGGAAGTACAGAATAGTGCCCAAAGGAGATTCTCCGGTGAGGCCTGACATTTAAATTGATGCATCCCCTCACAAACCCGGGTCTGCTACTGGAGAAATACTCATTAAAGAAGGAATACTTTATAGCCTAAAACAGTCTTGCAAAAAGCAACTCATTTTGGAGAAACAAATACAGTCTCTTCACAGGGGACTTCATCCACATTGTTTCCATAATCGCTGTTGGATTATGGATCATTTATGCCTGGCACCAGTACATTCACCTGTGGGGTAGTGGGCTCTATCAGCAGAAACAAAGATGCTCTGCCCTCTGTTTTCTGGAGGGAGTGACAGAACTCAGGCTCCACAGAGCTGGGCACGATTCCTGCCACAGCACTGGTTTACATCAAAGGCATGATGGTATTTCCTGCCAGAGTCAATGAAGGCAGTGCTTTTTGACGCCTGCTTCTGTTTAGGGAATGCATGTAGCTCTCACCAGGCTCTGATGAAAGGAGACTAAACTGCAGCAGCCTGGCCTGCCCCAAGCACAGCCCCATTTCAGTAAGTCAAAATAACTCCATTCCCAGCCAAAATCTTCCATAGGTATAAACGGGAGGGAGGGTGAGCTTTAACCTCTCGACATGTTGGTGGCTGAGTCACTCCAGCCTGCTGGGATTCCAATCCATGGCACACATCCCAGGCTGCAGCAGGGAAGCCCAGGGCATGAAGAGGGGGAGACAAGCAGGCCTGCTGCTCTTTCAGCTACTCTGGCTCTTGTGATCCTGGCTCTGTTCCCCAAGATCACTTCCATTACCTTGAAGAATGATCCAAACAACTTCAGTAACATGATCAACCGAGTATGAAAAAGATGCAGAGGTGATTAAGTATGTTAGTGCTATGGAGGTGTTATTGTATGTTGGTGCTATGGGGGCACAAATGTATCTCAGTATCTCCTTCTCTCCAGTTCCTGCACAGCCAGAGGGACTCTGAGCACCAGCCTGCCTTGCAGTAACAAAGACAGCACAACTCCCCTGAACATATTTTCTACAATTGCTGTATTTGGCTGCTGATGGCTCCTTTTGGAGAGGGCAAACCCAGAAATGCTCCATTGTTTCACATTGCTGTGCGTTAGAAATAACCAGAGGATTTAACTTCCACTCAACACAGAGTTGTTGAGTTTTGCATATTTTTGCTCTTTGGAAAGTTTTATCTGTGGAGTGTAAAACAAAGGCATAAGTAAAAAATCCCTGTTATTGCCTATTTTTTTGTTTGGTGACGCTCTCCGCTTTGCACTTTGCTTTTGCACCGTCATTTACAAACCGGTCACAACACTGAGTTCATTCACTGTTTACTTGAATCATGTAGCATATTGAGTTTCATTACAAGTATCCAGAAAACATTTTTCCTCAGATAATCCTTTATGGCCTCAATGTTCAAGGATCAATTTGTCTCACAGGATGAAGCCAAGGTCAGAAATTCAATGCAGTGTGACAACACTCTGTTATTCCACTTATTATTATGGCAACATCCTCTGGTACCACAAGTGTTAAGACTTGCATAAACACTCCAATTTGAAATCTTATTTTGAAGGATCTGCAGCTCAGTCATAGAGATTTGCTGTAGGCAGAACTTGTCACACAAATATTCAGCCTAGAACTAATTTTCTTTAACATGTTTTAACATCTTCCAAAACAAACAAAGACTTCAGCACTTTTAAAAATACAGTTCTCTGTATCTTGATCAAAACACAGGACTTGATTCAACAGTGAGTAGCTGTGTTTGAAGCTAGTTTGAAGCCAATATAAAGTATAGTAAGGTTAAGTGAAGTGAGTTACTCTGGCAAACTAGAATAACACACTAGTAGATCAGGCTCAATGTCATTTTGTTTATTAGATTCTCTGTTAGGGCCTCAACTAGATTTACTTTAGTATCAGTTTGAATCCAGCTAAACTCTGCTCCTCAGAACAACGTGTCCAAAAAGGATAGAAAACCTGGTTTGTAAAAATCTGTTTCCAGATGATCATATATCATTTGCTGAGGCATCCAACAATGCTTCAAACTTGTTTCAGCTGAGATAAATTGGGTGAGTGCATCTCACATCTCCTGTTTTCATTTATTCAAAGTGAAAAATCGCCTTCAAGGGATAATCACCTTGTGTCAAACACAAAACAGGGCTGACTTCAAATAATCCAAGCACTGATCTAGCTTGTAGCTAAAGCAGGTCAGGGTGTTTTGCATTTTGTTCAAGATCTTCATAACATTCATTTAAACATCAAAGGCAACAAAAGCAATGAACAATGGAAAACTCCAGAAAACATACTATAGTGCTGAACTCCACACCTGTGCTCCTTTTCTGGTGCTCCTCTTGTACTGAAGGGAGGGAGAAAGGAACTGTCAGTGGGTGACTCACTTCAGAGGAGCTCTGGGATATCACCCAGCTGAACCACCTTCTGCAAACCCTTGTTCTCCTTCTCCAGCTATTAAGAAAGTGCACGTGGTAAGTTCAGATATGGGAAGCTTCATCCAGACAGATCTTCTTTGAGAATCTGTAGCAGAAACACAAGTGAGAGGATTGCTACCAAGCACCCTTCTTGGATTTGCAACAAATAGCGACAGCATGTTTGGAAACAACCTTAAACTAAAGAAGTTTATTTTCCTTTCAGTAACCACACTCCTCTGGGGAGTTTCAGCAAATGTGCATCTCACAGGAGGTGTACATACGTGTTTTATTACTTCAACTTCTGCCCAACACCAACATTTTTGACTGTGTCTATCAGGAGTATGTGTGCCTCCACCTCTACAATTGACATCAATAGCAAAGTTTCAAAACTCTCCTTTCCCCAAACCGTAGCCAGAAAAAATCTCAGATGTAACAAAAGAAAAAAAAAAGTTACATGTCCAGAGAGCATTGGGGGTTGGTGGGAAAGCAAAGGAACAGGGCAGAAACTACTGCTGCATGTCCCTGGAAAATTGGGGTAAATAACTGTCTGGTAAAAGCTTCAACTGGAATATTGTGTCCAGTTGTGGACTCCCATTATGAGATGGATGATAATAAACTGGAGAGAGAGCAGCAGAGAACCGCTCAGATGGGCAGGAGCCTTAAGGCAAAAAGTGGCAGTTGAGAGAATTGAGTTGTTTAATCTTTAATCTGATAAAGAAGAGACTAAGGGATGATTTAATAGTAGTCTACAACTATTTTGGGGGGATTTACACAAACGAAACAAGCCAAAATTTTGGTATAGCCAGCTGATAGCAAGGGGGAACATCCACAGATTGTGGCTGGGATGGATGTTAGAAAAAACTTCCAGCTTTAGTGAGGGATAATACAGGGTACTCAGGGAGGTATGGAACCTCTGTCCTTGGAGGTTTTTAAGACTTAGCTAGACAAAGCCATAACTAACCTGGTAAAATGGCAGTGCTGCTCCAGGAGGTTGGACATGATAACCTCCAGACATTCCTTCCGGCCAAAATTTCTGTCACAAATTTTAAGTCCTGTTAATTGACAGTAAGTGCAACAGCTTCAAAAGGAAATGTGGTTCCTCACGGGGGAGGAAAAAATGTCTCTGCCTGTATGAAAAATGGACTCTCAACCTTCCAAATCCATACAGACCAAATGATATAAATGCACTTAGAGATGAAAGAGAGCATTTACTTTCCTGGAAATGTTGTCTTAGCAAGTTTAAGGTCATCAGATTATTTTAAGAGAACAAAAAGCAGCTTCATTAAAAACCAGAATTCTCCATACTTCCTGCTCAGAGTTGGAACATAAAGCCCCAGTCGTAAGAGGTTCACAGAGAAGGGCATTTTTAGACAGTACAATACCTAATACACATTGGGAGTTAAATATACATTCAAAGGGATAGCTATTCAGCTTTACAGGCCACTGCTTTGGACATTAGAAAAGATATTTCATGCACTTTAAATATAGATATAGCTCCTGTGGTTACTTCCAAAATAACCTAGGAACCCTGAATTTGTCTGCCACTAGAAAAGAAGTTCTACAATAAAGTCTGAATCACCTCATGGCTTCTGCAAAAGCGTATTTAAAACTAAAACCATATATATAAAAAACCCCCCAAAATCACATTTAGCCAGGGAAGATCACGTGGCCAAGAAATAAGCCTTTCCTCAAAGTATGTGAAGTCTCTTGTGCCACTTTTCCCTTTAGTTGACTTTAATGAGACAAAGCTGGTTCCATTTTTTTAAACCCACTTGGTTTCCTGCATTCCCAGCTGTGATCCGCAGTTTGTGCTCAGTACTGCTAACACCAGATTGTCCAGAGTTACCATTGTACGACCACAAGCAGATGTTTCAAAAACGCTTAGGTAAGTGGGAAAGACATCCTCTCTTGCATTTCACAGAATACCAGGTTGGAAGTGACCTCCAGGATCATCTGGTCCAACCTTTCCTGGCAAAAGCACGGTGTGGATGTGGCACCCAGTGTTTGACCACTGTGTGTGTGCTGTGGGCAGTTTGAAAGGCTACAGGAGGACAGCACAGGGGCTCTCTGCTTTACTCCAGCATGCAAGGAAGCAGCTGCAGCATGTGGGGCGGATGAAGCCAGCAGAGGAAGGGGAGCAAAAGACAGCAGGGAGCCTGCAGGCCAGCTGGGCACTCACAACGGGAATGGGAGACTTGTCTGTAACAAAAGGACTCACAAAATAATCTGCAAGATGCTAGGGAAAATGACACTTTCCTCAGGTGCCAGATGGGACCATGCAATTTAGGAAGCTGCTCAGAGCTCCACAACAGGAGGCAGAGGGAAAAACCAGCCCTCATGGGTGGGCAGGAAAGATTTGATTCTGAACATTGGGTAAAAACAACCTGTCTCCATCAGAAGACCAGTGTACCTCTGTCAGCACTTGCTCTCATCTGTATTCTGATCAAATCAAGTATTAGACACTAGACAGCTTTTTGGTATTTCTGGCATATTCCCTTCAAGGAGAAGGTGCAGGTGTATCTGCAAGTCTGATGCCTCTGAGCATCTGCATTTAGTGTCAGCACAGCTCCGAATGCTCACTCATTCACAACACCAACTAATAGATTCATGCCATCAATAGTAACTGAATATTTCCATATCATTCCAAGAACTGCAGCTTGGGTATTTCTGAGAACTTTCCTAGAGATGAAAAATAGTGATTTTTATGGAGGGAATTTGTAGCATTTCTTGTAAAACGTGGACAGATTGTTATTCCCATATTGTATCCATTCACTGCAGTGGGTTTTGCTGTACACATGGTGCGACAGAGAAACTGTGGTGCATTCAGGAATTAGAGACTGGCCTGTTACATATGCAAGCCTAGTCATTTTCCTCTTCTTCACTCTAAGAGGATTATGAAAGCATCTCTGTGACGTTATAAAAACATTTGAAAAGGACGCTCCTCTGTGTTAGTCTGCAGATTGATTTCACTCTCTCTCCTTAGGTTTCTTTCAGACTCTCTTCTGGTTCATGTTTGATATATTAAAAAAAAAGTACAAATAATCAGCAGCTGAACAACGCCAGGATGTTCTGCAATAACGAACTAGGACAGACTGGAAAGCAAGGTACTGACATGCAGTCATAGCAAGAATTCACACTTAAAAAATCCAAGAGGATTTTATGCCTGAGCCTTAATAAGGCTATTTACAGATGATGAAACTCTCCTGTCAGCATCCCTTTAAAGGTTCTCAGTATAAACATCAACAGTCCTGCCGGACAATTGGCGAGACGTTAGGAGGCTTATGGCATGCTGTGCTGTAAAGCTATCTAGTTTTAAAGAGCAAATGACTCATTTAATAGATATGGTTCTGTTGAAAGAACATTCTTCAGAGCTTAGTAAGATGTTTAAACCACATTAACATTAAAAATCAATAAGCCAAACCACTGTGGACTACTGAGGTCACGGTTAATAAAGAACGACTTCAATTTTATTTTCATATCCTGTTTTTGGTCTAATCATTTGACCTCATTTTAAAACATGGTCTGGATGTAATTCACCATCCCACACAAAGAGACTGATTCTTTTCCCAATTTTACTCTCTTCAGTAATTTCTGTTATATTAAGTCTGATTTACACTAGAGGAACTGAATACATTTTCTGATATTTTTAAGAAAATCAGCCACCCAGTTTACAAAGCACAGCTTGATATAATGGTGACATTTGGACCTTTTCTGGCTACATGATATACAGCTTCTGTTGGCTATGTGACATAAAAATTTGTAGGAATGAGCCCATTGTTTGCTTTCTCCTTTGAGTGGCAGATAACTCATTCCTCATTGTCCAAGCTGTGTAGACTGTAACAGATGGAATGGCATTTCTCCCATTGGAAACAAGGTTGCCTCTGGTCTGCATACAGGCTGAAAGCACACTGAACATATTTGTAAATTAATTAGAGCTTATGCTGAAGATCCCCTACTCATACACAAGTATTTCAGGATTTCAAACAGGCTTTGAATTGTTCAAGTACTGAGCCACCCTGAAGCTCCTCGCTAAGCTTTCTGACAGGAAAAGACACAGAAAGGAACATCAAAGGATGTTTGCACCTTTACAAAACCCCATGTATTTCCTAAAAAATGAAGGCATTGCAAGTCTGAGGGAGCTTTTTATTTTGTGCTTGTTTTTAATGAACCCGCTACTGAGAAACTCAGTTCTTAGCAAACGAAAGGAAGACCAAGATTCCAGCAGCTGTGTGGCAGAAGACAGACAGACAGCCTTGAGCACAAACAGCTTAAAGTTGCACCAGTGCGAGAATATACTTCCTGGAGCTCTGGTCTTACACACAGGAGAACCATTGCTCGTTGGAAAGAAACACTGTGTCGTGGATTTGGGCAAGGAATATCCATCATCTTGAACAGAATGTCTGTGCAGAGGCAGAAACACAGCACTGACAAGAATGCAGATACCTCAGGTTTCCAGCAAAAAAAAAAATCCTTCAGAAAATATTATCTATCAAAGTTATGCCTGAGCTGAAAGCAAGACTACAATTTAGTGGTAACAAGAATCTCAGATGACCAGACTGCTATTTGCTACTGGACAGCACTGGGGTCATTTATTTAGTCTATTATTAACAGCTCTTGTTACTCAAATAATCACAGATTTTCACATGTTTCAAAATAAGAATCAAAGAAAAAAAGGAATGAGTTTCTAACACTCTAAATTTGTGTTCAGTATAACCAAGCCCCACATCTTAAATTCAGTTGTAACTATCCAAGTTTTGCAGACCTTCTCCCAGGTTTCTGGTCAGGGATAATACATGGGTTTTCTCAAGGTAAGCTCACAATTGCTTCCTGGGTTCCAAACAGTGGATTTACAAAACATAAAACAGGTTCTGAAAATTTTCTATTATTTTAAAGTTCTAGTCTTTGGACATAGAGTCATCAGTCAATATATTGCCCGTGATTACTACTGCTGCACTTCAAATATCCCACTTTTTGACATGGCATGGTTTTGTCTCCTCACTTTCCCATGATCCTCAGAATTATTTTGAACACCTCCAGCTGATGTTTAGACACATGGGCACCTGAATTGGTATCAACAGCATACTCAGTAATTTTTAATTTTTAATTTTTTTTAATTACTTCGGTCAGAAAATGCTCATCTGCTGTTTTTTGGCAGCAGCTTAAGCTGTGTCTGTGTTACTGCACTGTGAATAAATGGCTTCATGGAATGAGACATCTGGGACTCTGCCATGGGAAATCCAGGGTCAAACTGGTAAGGAAACTTGGTCTGACTGTACAAGGGGGATGTGTGGAAGCCAAGCAAGGCACCACCTTTTGGAAGGGGCTTCGGTCCCAGCAGTGAAAGTCTCTGGCCTTGGGAGTGTGACTGCCAGGGAATCTCATGAATGGGCAGACTGGGATGTTTCCTTAACAGTGACCACTACCAGAGTAACACTGTGATGCTGTATGGCAAAGAATCCTTTAAATAGCTGTGGTTATTGGAAATGTCTGAAAGATCTCCAAAACCTGGGCTAGCAATACCCTGAATTCTCCTAGTGCTCCACACTTGTTGCTCATGTAAACGTAGTCTTTGCCTTCATGTGTCTAAACCAGGCATTTTTTGTGAGCACAGTGCTTCCAAGAGGATTATTCTTTAAAAACTCAGTTAATTAAAATGTCCAATTAAATGTCCTTTACCTATGCCAAAACTGTATTATGGTCTCTGATAAATATTGTATTCCCATGTCATTAAAACACTAACAGCCAGGCTAAAAACTTTTCCCCTTGGTGAAAGTTAATTAAGAAAGAACCATGTGCTCCCAACACAACTGCTTTTGTCAGCAAATGAAACAAGAGTTCTATAGACAAAGCTTTCTGCCACTTTTGGAAATCAAACATTTTCAGTTGGATGGGAAAAACGGAAAAAATAACTACTGCAAGTCCTTTTTGTGCACCTAGCTATAACTGCTGGTTTTCAACAACCGAGATAAAGAACTAAAATGAATATTGGACTATAAACTCTTAGACAAACCTAATGGTGTCCCTTCAGAGCCAGCTCACCCTCCAGTCCATTTCAGTTAGCACAGCTTTTCAAAGGAACAGACCAATCCTCACAGAAATGTGCTCACAGACAAATTGCCCAAGTTGTTCTGCACGGTTATTTGGCAAGGTCTCCAGCCAGATGGATTTGCTAATGACTTCTGTAAGGTGCTTAAATCAGAAGCTACTGTAACACATGACTGCCATGTTTAATTACCCTGTTAATACAGCTCAGTGGATATTGTTTGGTATGCAAAAGTCAGAGTTTTTGATGAAAAATACAACACAAAATGCTCTTTTAAATTTCAATGTAAGGATACCAAAGGCTTGATTACCTGCCCATATACAACCTTTCCTAAGAAGAGTCACTCAGAACAATTGTTACAGCAGTGACAAACACTTGTTCAATTTATAAAGCATTTCTCAGCCAATGTGCACTAACGGTGGACATGGAATTTTAGTTGCGTGAGTTGAATACATTTTTAATTATTCGACAACTTTCCATAGGATCGCCCGAATGCATTCAGCAGCCAAGAGGAAACTGGGACAAAACTATGATCTTGAACTTTTTATTTTTTCCTCAGGGTAACTCAAATTTGCTTATTAGCTTCATTTCATTTTGCAAAGGTGTCCTTTTTTGGTGTAGACTTTAAGCTCAGTACAGTACACAAAGCGCCTCACATACGCTAACACTGCAATCAATTCCTCAGTTGCTGGCACAAGAAGATGGCAAGTTATTTCCTCCTACAACTAACATATAAGGTAATGTAAAGAAACTGAACCTCTATTGAGCATTTTCTCCAGGATGTGTTTGTCAGTAAAGCAGGATTCTTTTCTCCTAGGCCACTCATCAATGCCTACGAGCAGCCCAAAGTGCTTTTGTTCAGACTGGAGAAGCCATGTCCTGGCGTCCAGGACAGGATGCACCAAGGAAATGAACTGTGATAACGGTGGCAACCCCTCCTCAGTAGGAAGGGATCCTGACAGCTCTGAGGGGCTGAACTGTCTCTGGATGGAGAGCCCAGGGACTGAGCTGAACAGACACCTGAGTTATTACTGGTAACAATGATCACAGATAATACAAGATAAAATATTTCGGGTTTAGATTTTTAACATTTATTAAAAAAGCAGGATGTATGTTCATTTCAAATTAAACAGTTAAAAATGTTAAAGCATACAAACAAATCAGTTGTGTACTAGCAGCATCCAATTGTTAGAATTTTCTAGAACTCCTCAGTACAGTCTTGGCAAGCTCAAAATATTCCAACTTGCAACCAACTGACCTCACCATAGTGCAGATAAAACAAACTTTATAAAAACAACAATTTAAGGTTAAATAAGCTTAAATAAAGGTGTTAAATACAAGACACTTGATCAAAGCTTCTGTACAAAGATAAACAAATTTGGCATTGTACAACTGATTGGCTGGCTCACACCATACATGATTTCAATAGTTAAGCCGTGTAACTGTTTAGCTGAACATCAACTATACAAAAGTAACTGAAGTTGGGAGTGGGCTAACCCCAGTGAGCCATTTACAAGGCATGTGTATTTTTAGAAAATCAGAACACTGTTTATATTCAGGCACCATTTGTTCCTGCAAATAAATAATCTCTAATGTATCTGCATCCAAACTAGTGTTAAACACGTCAGTGCTAACATTTTATAAACACAGCTCTGTGACTATTCACTATACCTCCATCCTTATTGCTATGACAATGTGGACTGTGGAAATAAAACTACTGTACATACAAAAAAATAGAGCACCTTTTAACATTAAAGTATATGTCTGGTTATTCTTTTTATCTTACAATACTGAAGCCCAAGCTAATTTAAATTGCTTTAACATCTTCACCAGCGCACCTGAAATGCAGGAACTAAAACCCCAAATATTCCTCTTCAGGCAAGCCCCAGCCAGAGCAACTTCTAAAAATGTCTAAAATGACACTAAAGATTTTTTACATTCATCTGCACACAAACAAGTATCTGCTATTCTCTGCTTTCTTCATATGAATTTAAAGACGGGTTGCCACAGTTCTCTCTCCCTTTCAGATGAATAAAGCTGGACAGAAAATGTAGCAGAAACACCTAAAATGGATCGTGAACACAGTGAAATTATTACCCTGCTAATTCAAAAGGTACAGCTGTTACATTGTTCAAATAAGTATTTTGCAGGGCCCCAGCCATTAGGATTTTTTGTCTATCGTATTAAAAAACCATTCTGTGAATTTCCTCAGTTGAGCGGCTGCGGTTTGAGACTCTTCCTGAAGTCTCATGTTATCTTGTCTCAGGTGCTGTACCTCTGCTTGGAGAACTGCCTTGTCCTGTTTTTCCTGGTTAACAAAGATACAAGTTGAGCAAAGTGAGTAGTTGTGATGACAACATTTATTTTTGTTGTTAATATTTCTATGCAAGTCGTAACAGCTGTATTTTGTTGAGCTCCCTAATTCATTCTGACAACTGTTAACTGTAAGTTAATTCCCCAAATATGCTCCAACAACCTCATTCATTCCAAGAAAATACTGCAAGCTAAAAATAAAACTAGATGTTACTTTAATAGAAAAATTAAAGGAATTTACACCATTTAACAAAAAAAAAAAAAATCAAGTATTAAAAGCATAAGAAGCTTTTATCTATAATAAATCATATGTGAGAGCTCAAGTTGTAAGTAATTGATTTCAAGCACATGTTTAAGGAAGAAAAATATCTAATTTCAAAACTTTTTCTTACATGATTATTTCCTTACCAAAAGCAGCCTCATTTCTATTATCCTGGCATTATCTCCAGCTCAGAATATTGACAGCAAATGAGGCACAAACCAAGTCGTTGCTACATGACCAAGGTAACACAAGGCAAGAAGGATGACAAAACCAGAGTGCTAACTGCTTAGCAATGGTGCCCTGTCCAGATCCCTATCCTTTGTTTAATCCAAAGTACCATAAATGAAGTGTTTCCTTTTTTTCTGGGGTGTGACTATTTGTAGGACAGTTGTTCCGGAGTAAAGACCCGTAAACACCGAGCTATACTGTCAAGTTTAACTGATGTACTTCTTCCAAGCCCTTGATGATCTCTTCGTAAAAATAAAGCTACTAAAACTGGGGAGTAGTTACAGTGCTAATGGTCTCTTACCTTTCTCAGGTCAGTTTGTAGCTGCCGCAGGATGACTTCCAGCTGGTTTACTTTTCCAGTCAGAGTACTGGGAGCATGTTCCCTGGAAAGTAAAGCACTACCTTCACGCTGAGTTAGTGAGAAACATTTTCTTCCCAGCTTAGAAGAGTTACACTTTTAGTAATAGCAAAGGAAACCAATCAGTTTAGACATAGTTAGGAAAACAGAGACAGAACCAGCATCAGTAAAAGACTACTACTAGAAGATAAATCCAGCCCTGCAATATCTGAAAAAGGACACTGCTTCTCATGCAAATCAGGCAGAAGTAACAATGCTTTTAAGAAGGAATGTTTTAGGAATGACTTGCACATACCCTCACAGAGCAAGTCACACTCACTGCTCCGTGGTGTGCAGGCACATTGGTTAACAAGCTGCATTCTGATAAGGACTGTACTCATCTCAAGCCAGATGCAGCAGCAATTACTGCAAACCAAAAGAGCTGTAAAGAGTTCTTTTATCTGCTGTGCAGTAGTGTAATTTTCAGTAAAGGATAAACCTATGGCTTAATGGAGACAAATATTTTGTTTAAAGGTCAGAACACATAAAATATTGCCACAGGTTAATCAAATGCATGACTGAAGGAAAATACTGAGAACAGCTTCTGTTTTCTGAATGACAATGAGCACTGTGAGAGACAGTTTCATGCACATTATAGATGCAATTAGCCATCATGTGAGTAATTGTGTCTAAAAGAGAGCAGGTGAAGAGAGAGGCTTTACATATAAAGCTGAATCAGCTGCTTCATGCAATTGCACAAATCTGACAGGCTTGCCACGGCTAAAAGAGGAACATCTTTTAACAGTCTTTTGCAATCCTTACTGATCATTAGCCCGGGGAAAGATATGGACTTAGAAGTCATTACAATAAATGTGCTTTACCATGTAAGCAAGCTAATTTGTGTAAAATTGGTTCAAATTAAAATGTGATAGTCTAACAAGCAAGAAGACTTTTCCCTCCATTTCCCATTCTTCCATTCCTACAATTGAAGAGCAAAACTAATCAAAGATGTGTTTTTCTTTTAAAGTGTGGTGGTTGACAGATTATACTGCTGAATCTGTATAACAAGAATAATCTTTAAATTAACAAGTATACTCCTTAGAGCAGGATAGGTGGAGAAATGGGAAAAAAAAGGAATAATTTCTCCCAGAGCACTGGGGAGAATTTGAAGAATGGGGTAGTTTGGCATAAATTCTGCAGTCCTCTGTTACAGATTCTCTTGATTAATTTAACTCTGTATAAAAGAAAAATTATGGGTTTGCAAATAGTTGCAAAGATAGGATGGACCCTGTTCCAAGGTTTGAGACATTTGCTGTCCATCGGGTTATTGCATCCTACAGAGTTGAGCTCCTGTTATTAGTTCTATTAAAATGAAAACAGAAATAAATGTAACAAAACCTATTGCTGTAAAGGAGGAATACAGAGAGAAATTTCATTATCTGAAACTCTGTATCTAACCTTGATCTGCGTTACAGACCTGCTGCAGTGAGAGAGAAGTTGATTTGAAGAAACAACGGTTTTCAAAATTAAAGAAATTTTAAGTCAGGGCAACAAGTCTGCCATCAAACAGCCAAGGAACATGCATACAGGCAATCTGACATGCAACATTAAGAGAAAATCTTGCCTTAAAATACTTCTGTAAGAAATATGATTTAATTCTGACATACCCAGCATCCTCAAGAAAATCTTTTCCATCTGGGGGACTCTCATCCAAAGGTAACTCTTGTGCTCCTTCCAAGCCCTGAGCTCGCTGCATATCATTCAAGGTGCAGAAAGATGCTACTCTCTGATCTGTAAGAAAGTAACATAAGGATACCTCTAAAACTGGACAAAAAAACCCATTATCCTGGTTCAGTTAGCAAAATGGATGTAGGCTTCTACATCTCAGCTTTGAAGATAATCAGCAGATGTATGTACCAACTAGTTGGCTTCCCCACACCTGCATCCAAAGGCAACCCTGAAGCAATTTTTTATGTCTATCAGCAGTATGACAGTGTTGTCTGGACCACTTAATGCTGATATGAACAGTAAATTTGTCTTGATGAAATATGCAGAAAACCATTACAGAATTCAGGGCCACAACCAATGACTAATAATTCAGCAAAAAGGTTTGCATTTTTTCCATGGACTTAAAGCCCTCAGATACCTCAGGAATCTTCACTGTTCTTTTCATGCTGCTTTACTGCCTCAAGCATTTGCAGAAGCTGATGGTAATCTGCATACTTGCAAACCAATAAATTCACACTATTTTTATCAATTGAGTTTTTATTATGGGTATTACTAAGGCACTCTGTTATCTGCATTGAATTTCACCAGAACATAATCTAACAAGCACAGATGCAATTACCTATGGATATATAGTGTGGTTGCCAAAATACATCAGTCACCACGTAATAGAAGTATGCCATGCAGATCATCATTGCACAGAACAGGAGTAAATGATGCATTCATTAGGATTTAATTTGTCTTCTTAAAAAAAAACCCAAAACAACCAAAATCCATATTCTGTGGAGATTGATTTAGCTTATTTCTGCCAAACAAAATCCATGTCTGTGGGCTTGTATGAATTCTGGTGACAACATGCCTGCCTTGCCCTTTTTCCCCTTGCTCTGCCACCCCACCAGGCCCAAAGCTTGCATCATCATGCAAACGTGCAAACATAGGAAGTATTAAAAAACGTTTACAAAAGGCAAAAGCCATCAATCCCAGACCATCACCTAGAAACGGCGTCTGATGACAGAACGGCCCAAATTCTTCATCTGAGTCAAAACCTGGAATAAGATTTAGAACGTTCCTATGAACAAGACAGTCCATCTCCACTGGAGCAGCCGTGGCCCTTGCGGCAGCGCACGCAGTGGGATGTTCCCCGTGCAATTCCTGCTGGCGCTCACTCCCAGCCTTGCCAGGCCACTTCTACACAACACCAACATCACGGTCAGCACGAGGTGTCACGCCCCACATCTCCAACAGCAGCACCCAGTACTGTCACACAGCATGGTAACCTGGCAGGATACGTGAGAGGACAATCCTTCCAACTCTTAAGGACACAAACAGTCAACACAGGCCAGATCTGCTCAGATGGAAAGGACAAGTTCTACCAAACAAAAATAGGAAATCACTAAAAAGCTCTTTGTTGGTTTAAAAAATCCCTTCAGCGTAGCATAGCTCGCCAATTCATTCTATAATACTACGAACAGAAGTCGCATGTCTGATTTTGTCCAATTTCAAAGACTGCAGCAGCTTTCCAGCTTTTAGCCTTATTTCTGACCACTGATGGATCTCAACAAATATGAACATGACTGTTCTGTATGTGCTGACAATAAGGTAAGAATATAATTTTAAACACATAATCAATGACATCACTTGACGATTTGAAACCTACTAAGATAAATAGATTTACTTTGTACAGATAAATTAAAATTAGTTTCCCAGATCAAACACAGTACGTAGCCCAGAAACAAGACAGTGTAAACAAGCAGTCTGAAGTACACAGATAATTACTGACTTCATCTTCATACTATTAACATTTTCATCACAACAACTGGTTTTTATAAAGAACAATTAAGCGTATTTCTGGGTATGATGCTGTAGACCTAGATTCTGCTTCCTCCAAATTACAGGGACCCCACCTATTCAACTGAAGCAAAATGTACATACTAAACAGAAGAAAGTACATGTAAATCTCACAGCTCTTATTTTTAACTGAGATGTCCCTGCCAAACTCCAAAGAGAGCTCACCCACAGAAAACTATTTGCAAAAAAATATTAGTCTTTATATCAAAAGTTTAAACAACTGACTTAGCAAGATCAAAGGTGAGACAAAAATTCATGTTTAAATTTACAGTAAAAGAGTCTTATAGTTGTAACCACTAAGAGTTTGAATCTGGATTTTCACTGTTCCAGACCACTAACAGAGGTCAGAAAAAACTCCAGGCAATTTTGATGTTCTGGAAGCAGAAAAGGCTAAAATGAGTATAGTGCATGAAGCCATTCTCTCATTGTTAAGGCAAAGTCTACCCACAAACATACACTGACATATGCATTGAAGCAAAATGAGTTACACATGCATGCCCTAGAAATCACCAAATGTTAACTAAATATTGTAATTTTTACTTTTTCTAGCAGTTTAAAACAGTACTTTGGTTAAAATAATTATCTGTCATGCTAAATGATTCACTTCTTTCTCATTATATTGTGTGTAGCATTACATTTAGCTATGAAGATTTAAATCAAAGTATTAAAATAACATTAATTATAATAGCACAGATGTTTCTGCAAAGATAAATTTGCATTAAGAAACACTGCATTTTGATTAGCACCAGCAGACATTCATAAATATCACCTGGAAAAAAATTAGGATTTGAAACCACCAATTTTAATGAACAGGGACATCAGAAGGACTATCTTAGGCTTTTAATGCTCACAATATGACTTATCAAACACTAAACAGCTGTAAATTAAAGCGTAATAAACCCAGTTTGAAGTAGAACAAATAGTACAAAGTTCTATTAACAACAATATTCAATATTTGAATTTGTGTCAGTTGTCTTTTATAATTGCAGTAACAGGTATGAACATCTAAAAAGGCTTCTCTTTTTTTCCCCAAAACATGGAAAAGATCTCAAATGTCATCAGCAACATAATACACGTTGAAGGCCAGTCCTTCTTCCCTTAAATTAATTAAAAATTAATTCTCTTATTTCCCCTTAGTCTTTTCTGGGATTTCTCCTTTTTCAAATTTGGCTTTCCAGTTTGTTCTAGAAACCCTCCTATCTTTATCTTTACTCAGTTCCGCATGCTTTCTTCCTTTTTGGTTCTTTAACTTCTTCTTTTTCACCCCAACTGCCTTCCCTCTTTTGCTGTACAGTCACATACAGTCCTATCTATTTTTTATTGTTTGCTTCAGGGATGGATACAAAAGCATTACAACGGAGTGTTTCCATCATGTGAACTGCTCCCTGGTGATGTGTCTCTGCATTTCCCAACGAAACAAGGGAACTGGGAGTAGCCTGTCCATGTATGACAGAAATGGAAGGATTGCCCTTGCTACTGACTGGACTGATGTTAGCATTCAGGCAAAACATCATCTCTGGAGAAATATCAGAGTCAAAACTATGTCTTGCAAAGGAGGCAGAGCAGAGTGTTAAAATAATGCTCCACTGTGCTCCAGCTTATGGGTGCTGACCCTCCACAGAGGCAGCTCACGCAAAAACCCTTCCCTGATGCAGCTTCTGGAGCTTGTGGAGTTAATGTCTGCACAGCTCTCCACTACACTGTGAAGACCTGTCTTAGGAATAACAGGTTTTCAGAAAAAGTTTGTAGTAAATGCTCAGTTTCCCAGAAAGGTTCTTGTCAAGCAAACGCAGTGAAAATGAAATCCTGACAAAGTGAAAAGCATTATCATCATACTTTCCACAAAAGTAATAGCTTCTTCCACCCTCATGGACCACAGTTTAAAAACTGCTGTTCTACACAAGACCAAGTCTTCAGTTGAATAAAAGCTAATACTAATAAACAACCTTGTCCACTCTTCATCTGAGCAGAGGAAGAAAGTGAAAAATGAGACTACTGCTCTTACACCCATAAGTAAACTCTGAGTAGGGATGATGGTAGCAAAAATCTTGCTACTAAATTTAATTCTTAATCCAATTGATGGCAACAATACAAGCACCTAAAAAGTCTACATCTAACATTAATCAAGATACAATTGCTTCTTAAGACAGAGATGAAACATCATGAAACCCACATTAGGGATGTTGAACTGATCAAGTTATATAAATTATCAACACAATCTGGAGAGATCACAAAAGAAAAACTCTGACCTTGGAATCAGATTGGTAATCTTGATAAACTGATAATAAGAAAAGACATTGGACAAAGAAAAAGTTAAAATTAAGTCTAGTATCTAGGTTCTAGAAGAGAACACCATGTCAAAATATCAGGCTGGCAAAGCTGGACTAGAGAAAAACTCTTAATTTGACAGATTCAGTATTAAAAAATTCCTATCTTTTTAGTGATCCTGTCCACTGAAGGTGGGGAGGCAGGTGTTTGTTTATTTTGGGGTTTTTTTATATGGTCCTATATGAAATGTGATCCTATTTTCACCCAGTTTAAAAAAAAAAGATAAAAGCAGTTTTATATTCAAAAGTGGACAAACTTTAGAATCATCCACTCTCTTTTTCACATTGATGGAATGTAGAAAAGTAGTTCCAAGCTATTTTTAAATAGAAAGTTGAAGCAGTTTCTATGTCAAAAACATTAAAATACATATGGAAACTGCACTGTTAATTCATATGCAACACATTCCTTTTCAGTGATCTTTTATGACATGCCTATCAGTTATTCTTTTTTAAATGACTTTCAAATTGCAAGACATAGGATGAAGCTGAATAAGGTTTTAAAAATTCCATGCCTCGCAAAAGTTTCTAGTTGCAGCACTATGAATTTAGTCAAAACATTGTATAAATCATCTAACACAGATGTCTCTACTGTAGAGTCCTAAACAGAAAAGAATTACATTCCTTCATACAAAAACAGATTACTACTCAAATTCTTACAATAATTCAAAAAGCATTTAATAAATAGCTTCTATCTTACAACTCAGACCACCAGTTCTTCAGCATTATCTACAGATATATCCAAGTTATTTGCAATTAAAACCCAACAAGTGAATACCCTTCCTCCCTAGGATAGAGCACTGTGGGTTAGCTGTATTGTTCTACCTCTCATTCTCAAATTCAAATGTAATTACAGTTACATAACTCTTACCAAAGTGAAATTATTTTAATCATGATACTAGGTAGTAAAAAGAATGAAAATCTGTTAGTTTTCAAAGAAAGCTAAATATACAGGAGCATAGCTGGTACAGAGTGATCTTTCACTCAGATGAACTCAACATTTTTATTAGCATTTAAAAATATTCTTCAAGTACAAAGTTACAGAGCTAGTCATTTACTGATGCAAACCTTTTTTTCAGTAGTTTAAGATGTCAGTAACAAATAGCAGGGTGTTCCCTGAGCAATTGAACATAGGAATGCATGGGAAGAGCTGTCATGGTTCTCAGTGTCACAGTATTTCCTGCCAGCTACCACAGCCATGTTTGAGTGGTATTGAATACTCATGAATGCACATCAGGTCAAGAAATACAGTTCTCCAAATTCCTAACCATTGCTGTTAGTTTGGGTTTTCACAATGCCATTTAAATTAGTGTAACAAGCAGTTCTGAAGAGCTTTTGGTCAAAGTGAACTTTAATCACTTCATACTTTGGGAAGGAATCAGGAACCAGAAAACTGATTTCCATGGTTTAAATAAATTAAAAAGGACCCAGATCACTAACTTCACAGACACTTTTCATGAAGTCAAAACCTGTATCTTACACAACGATGACTGTGATAACGTCCTACTTATTCATGGATTATATTCAGTAACGCAAGCAACACCAGGTAATAAATGTCAGACACTTTAGGACAGCACTAAAAAACACCTCTCAAACAACAAAACACAAACACTTAGCTATGTATATTCATAGAAACACTAAAACCAACATCTGTTTTCTCCGTTTAGACATTAAGTGTAGGTTTAGCTCCCAGAGGTGGATGAGGTTTTTTTCTCAGTTAATCTGGTCCCATAATTTAATAAAGCAAACGTGGTCTGTATCCTGCACCCCAAGTCCTGCTACTGGAAAATACACTGTACATTTCTCCTGGTCTTCCAGGGCTTATGAAAACCGGGAGGGCTCACAACATCATTTGGACTACACATGCCAGTTTATAAACACAACACAACAAACTCAGGGAAGTGTTACTCCCAATTTCATTTTAAATATCTAACTTAAATGTTTTGCATCTCTCCTTCAAAGTTCTGATTTTTCAACTGCTAACAGAAGGAGCTTAGGCACTAAAGTAATTACATCTAAATGGGATATAGAGTATCATGAAGACCTCGAATTTTCAGTGACAATCTTCCACACTGAGAATTGATACTGCCAAAAGAACTGAAGGGCTACAGAGGCAAACACTGGATTTTTGTAATTCAGAATGTGGCTATACAATATATATTAAAAAAAAAAAAGTTTGTGTACTGAACATCGATCTTTATTCAAATTTTCCTGTTACCTTCAAACGCTCGTGCAGCATCTACCAGGTGAGACCAGTCTAGCCCTGTGGCAGTGTCTGGCAGGGGCATCAGGCCAGGATCATTGAATTTGGCTTTATCAGATAAGGACCCATCTGAGAACCAGAATTCATCTAAACAATAAACACAATAATTAGTCTTCCTACAACAATGATGTACAATTAATTTTGAAGCTACTATAATAATCTGTAAAAAAATGTATAAGCAAAAAGTGCTTATCTTCATTTGTCTTGTGTCTGTCTTTTCCTGTTCAATACTCAGTATGGGTGGAACAATTTTCTATATGTTTGCAAAGTAAGATGGGAAGGTTTTAAAGGGTATTTTTTTGCTGCCACTGCACATGATGTGGCCCTCACATTTTCACATGAACACTGTGTGAGTAGGCAACATCCATTCTAAAGCATAGCATATTAAACCTGAGCATTGAGCAGAAAGTTGAAGTTATATTTGTGAAGCAACATGAAAGATATTTACATGCAGAGTTTTATTTGGAAACTGAAAATATTCCTATTCCAGAAACAAAAAAAAAACTCACCTGCTTTTCTTTTAATACATTTGTAAATTCTAGCCTATATCCAAATTTCCCTTTCACATTGAAAATACTATCCTAGTAGTTTAACATTTGTAGCTGTGTCTCTGAGGATGTAAGACTTGGGTGAGACCTCAGAGTGAGCTGTTACACTGTAAAAGGTACACAGATGATATATTAAATGAAATGTATACACTATAAACTGTTCAAACAAACCTTCAGTTATGCAGATTCTAGAATGCACTCCAAACATACATTTTAGTAGAGGAGATGCTAATTTTCATAATTTTCTTAAATAGCTTTGAATAGACATGTTCCTAATCTGTCCATAGCAATCTTCCCTCTGATCAATGTGAACATGTTAAAAAAAATACTGAACAGACAAACAGAGTTTCTTAAAACTGATCATAAACCAAAACTGTAATTTGCAATCACATTTCATCTTAGCCATAAAGCCACCAGTGGAATATGATAATTTTATCACATAGTATAGTCAGGCAAAGACAATTCTGGCTTCAAACACATCCACTCCAATTAAACAGAAAGGTCAAAATAATAATTTTTCGTCAAATATTTCAGGAAGAAATTTCCATCTAGTTATTCCAGGGATTTAAACTCTAATATGAAAGATGAGTATTTTTTTCCAGGAAAAGACCAAACACAAAAAACAATGAAGGAAGGAATGCATTCATACAAGTGGAAGATACGTTATTGTTTAAGGAAATGGCATGCTGTCATTGTCCTGATATTAACATCCATTTGACATAAAGATTCTGACCTAAAAATCCAAAGACAGTAGGCTGTTACAAAGCATTCTACTGCACAGAGCAATGACTGAAGCATATAATATGCTCTATTCTTTGCAGAAACCTTGCTTAAAAAGAACACAAAATAAGAGGAAAAAGAAAGTGAAGGAGGCTTACAATCCTCTGTTGTAAATTAGGAGTCCCTGCAGAAGAGGTAGAAATTCTCCTTACTGTGAAATTTATCTTGTTCTACACTCTTATGAAAGATGCAGTATTGCTACATTATACTTGGAAGTGGCTTAACAAAACGCTGTAAAAATGTCCTACTCCCAGTATGTAAAAGTAGATGTTTTATGAAATGGAAAATATAATATAGACACATATTCTACTCATATAACTGTACTAAGATTTTATTTTCAGTTCTGTATAAACACACATAAAGCCTTACCTAAGGCTAACTTGTGCAAATACATTGAAAGCTGAAAGTCAGAGCAGTCTCTGAACTTCTGTATATGACTTGGGAACGGTATGAATCTTATTTGTGCAAGTACAAATGTTTCATACATCCCTGTTGTGGAAAACAGACAGAATACCTTATTTGAAAGACTGGCAAGCCAGCTTTTGGTTCTAGACCAGCAGGCAGGCCCTAAGGGACAGCCCTTGCTTTTGTGTGATCAGCCTAGAGAGGCTGATTGTGAAACCTGTCAGGAAGAAGCCCGCTCCCAGTGCGATTCTGCCAGCTCTCCAAATTGAAGTGTAGGAGTGATATATTCACCAGTAGTCATCCTTCATTATGCATTGTCTCTGTGAGAACCTCAGTTCACCTTAGGGTGGATCCTATTCAGTCCTGCATAAGCCCTGACAGAGCCACTCAACTGCAGAAAGGCTGCCAGAGTGGAGATTTGAATATTGATAGCTCTGAAAATGCAAGTGCTCATGCTGATGGCTGAAATTCTAAGTGGAATAACTGAACAGGCATGAGTATGCCACCACAGAATTATTCATTTTCAAGACATAAATTGTGTTCTTCTGCAATGGGGGAGCGAAAAGATGAGGAAGAAGGAAAAGAATAAAAATACCAAACATGAGCTCTAATGACACAGGCCTTGGTGCCTTTGAATTTCAGAGAATATTGTTTGTATTCCAGGAATGCTCTGAGTGAGAGAAATTCTTTCTAGCCTCCTGTATTTGCATTTCTTTCCTGCTCCTCTTACCTTGCTGTTGCCTCACTCTGTGTAGGACTGCCACGTCAGCAGCTGTTGCCAGTTTCCCTTTTTGATTTGTGCCAAGGTGGCAAGTGATGCTTAAGCATGCCCACCTCTGTGTGTCCAGGAGAATATGCCTAATCTAGTAGGTCACTATTTACTGTACAGAAGATTGACTTTTGAAGCAACACAATTTCCTTTTAGGAAACATTTTCAGTATTATCTTCAGTTTTAAAGATTATTTTATTTGCTGTTCTCCTACTGGTGAAAAAAAATTATAACTAAAATAAAGTAAACTAAATAAATAACTTAAATAAATTAAATAAATAACTAAATATAATTATTGATCTTGTAGTTTCTGGTCTTTTCAGTTGTGTCACTTACTACACTTAAGAATTTTATTTATTTTTTACTATTGATGCATAAAAGTATAAGGCATTATCAAGAATCCCTATTTCCACCAAAATTACGTGGTCAGTTTATTTTCCAACACAGTTCCTGAAATTGGTGGTTATTGGTTCCACATACATCCATATTCAAAGAGTAACTAGTTATGCAGAAAGAAGAAAGATTCACCTGACTTAACCTATTTTACTTCCAAGACAATTATCCTGCTTCAGCTGGAACTGCTACTTTTATGCAGAGATTGTAGATCATGAAAAAATTATCTGCTAAGTACTCCTTGCTTCAAACTAGACATGTCATTCAGCAAGTGATTCTCTCCAAAGCAGCTGCAGGTGAAGAAGTATATCAAATCTCATGCAAATGTAAATCCCACTCTCTGTGGGATGTCTGTTTTTCTTTCCTGCAATCAGTAATTATATCTCTATAGTCCTCTTAAGCAACAACTTCTGCCTGAACCCTTTCCCTTTAACATTGTCTAGGGTTGCCCAAAGTCTCTCTTCAAAGATGCCAGCCTGCTTTTAGGCTCTCATGCACATGTGCTTCTGATAACCATTTTTTCCTTCCNTTCCCTTTAACATTGTCTAGGGTTGCCCAAAGTCTCTCTTCAAAGATGCCAGCCTGCTTTTAGGCTCTCATGCACATGTGCTTCTGATAACCATTTTTTCCTTCGCTTCTCTTACTGAACATAGTCTCATGTTCTAACAAGGTGAACCATTCACTGTGTGAGAACAGCTAACACCAAACATGCTCTCCTTTGGTTGTGTGAATTAATCAATGGCCTTTATCTCCTTGATGACAAAGTGATTTCCAAACTGCTACCATTGCACATCACCAATATACAGTGATGCTCTTTCATTTTAATATTGCTTCTTATCAACAAGTTTAGTTTTGGATTGAAGCTAAAATGGGTAGTAAGGCAGTTTGAAGACAAGACTTTCGTCTATGAACATAGTTGCAGAGACAGTTCCTGCACTTCTGGCAGCCTTTTCCCTATGGCATGTATAATCCGAGAACTTTCAGAATTTGTCAGTGTATCACTGTAAAATGTTCCCTTCCTTATGACCCTGTTCACTGTGACTATCCTGCACCTTGCTCCTTTCCTCCCAGCACAGGAACATCCTGCCAGTTTATCACTTAGGCCATTTTCTTTCCTCTCTCTTGTGCTTCATGATCGAGTGGACCACAGTGCCTGCAATGTAAATCAGACTGTCTCCATCTGTCTCCCTGGGTTCCTGAGTTATGTCACAACACTAGTTCAGTATCAGTGGTTCTCCTTGTTTTAAATCTTTCCCTGCTCATTCACCTGCCATGAATTTGCAAGAAGGGCATAGATTTGTACCTGCTGCTGCACATTAGAATCACTCTGCATGAACAGGCAGCTCTCAGTCAGTCTCAGTGAGGGAATCCTTAATATGCCCAGGGTAAAATTCCAGAGTTCTTACCTACACAAATTCTCCTTTCTGGTCCAAGTTAAAAATAAGATAAAATTAAGTCAATATTTCTACATTTGTGTACTGTTTGCAATCCACAGCACTGGACAGTCAGGCTTTGCAATTCAGCTTTACTGACAGCAATTCTTCTTTTCACGCCACTTCCCCAGTGATAAAACAATAATTAAAAAGTCCTATAGCTTCACTTTTCCCATCATCTTCTTACAGTCAACATCACACACAGATGAAGTTTCTGTTTCTTTATTTGTGTGGTCATTCTGTTTCATAATTCTGATTTCCCAGTAAACTGAAAACCCTCAGGGTCATCTATTACTCTTTGGTTTTGGTGCAGCCATGCTTACCTATTCATTACACTCTTTTCCTTTACCTATTAATGCCCTCTTTCCTCCTAGAGGGGTCTTATCAGATTTGGTGCTGCCACAGTATTTCATGCTGAATAATAATGTGCAAGAATGTACCTTACTAAAATTGATTTCAGCCAAAACCATGCTATTTCCACTGATATCTATAAACCTTAAGTATCAGTAAAATTAAAATGCTTTGAGATCACATACAAAAGACATTACTATGACAAGATATGAATCCTGGTGTCTGAAACTACAACCTTATGTTAAAATTATGAAAAAGAAACCTCTCACATCACTGCTGTAAAATGTAAATACCCACCAGGCACCATCTACAAAAACCCTACCTAAAACAAGCCAAAGTTAGTTTCTCATATGGAGATACTGACTAACCTTATTTTTGAAGCATAGGTGGGCAAGCCATGGTGTAGGGTTTTTTTGAGTGTAATTACAGATAACCAATTAAAACTTCCTTGAAAAAAACACCCCGCAAGATTCTATAGCTGGCATTGATGAGCGCTTTTAAAACACAGAACCAGGAGCAGAAAATAGAGGTGTTTGCATATGAAAACAGTGTGAATTGCCCTGGATCAGTTTTTGACTGACAGGATACTGATTCTGTGGGGGATTTTCCAGTTATACATATGTTATATATATAGCTTTCTGTATCTAAGAAGCAGCAAGAATGACATGTTAGGTGTCTAAGACAGAACTAATACAAAACCCACAAAAATATCACTGTTGGAGGAGCAGTATGAAGCTTGGATGTACACAGTTAATTGCCTTGTGGCAATCTCCTGAAGAAAAGCAAGCTGAAGATTTGATCCCATTGCATGTTTACGTGCATAAGAAACAGCTCCAAAAAACAAGTTCTAAGATGGAGGAAAACAAAAAAAGAAAATACAATCAGGATGCCTAACTGCATACTAAACAGCTCCTTCACAGACCACCAAAATCTACTGAATTAATCTCCAGTGAAACAAAATGGATCTCCATTTGCTATCTGTAAAAGAATAGGATCCTCTCAGATTAAATTTATAGTAAAGAGTTTCACTCTGATAGAAGAATATTTTTAGAATGGCAAAAGGTACACCAAGCACACATTCCCTTCTGAGGCAGGAACTCAGCATTCTTTTGAGATATCAATTTAAAATTAACCCCTGGGTATTGACCAAAGCTCAGTCTCATGGCTACAGCCACTCACTAGAAAAGTGTTTTGTAGATAAAGCTTATTTCTCAAAGTTAAGAGATGACTGCTAGTTCCTGAAGGACATGATGAATGACAGAGCCCTTTTTATTGCTACTTCTTTTAAATCATCTGGCTGCATTCTCCCTGGACATGGGCCTAAAATGGCCTTAATGCTTTCAAGAAATTCACCCACAGCTTCTTAACTATGGACTTCAGAGTCCATTTTTTAAATTGCAGTCAGCTGTGATGCAATATTAGAGTAGCTAAAGAAAAGAGGCTTTTTTTTTTCCAGATTGCACATCAACTCCAGGTGTCCACTCTACGTCAGCCTAAACTAACTGAGAAGCATATATTCAGCATTTTTGAAAAAACAATTCATTCTTATTAAGTAAGCAAATATAGATATTTAATCTAAATATGCCTATCTGTCTATGTAGATTTGGGCTTTTCATTTGATTTACTTTTAGAAATTACTACAAACGTCATAGCTCATCCTGGAATTATTGCAAGCTAACAAGATAATAAAGGCCTCACTTATGAAAACTTCTCAAGTAAAACAACCACATTGATAAAATAGTTTTAACTTAGCACCTCAGACTGCTCTTCTGCTGCCATTAAAAATGAAATGTCATTGGTAAGGGTTTTACTAATATGCTAAAAAAAAGTATCAACATATTCAATTTGGAAATAGAAATCAAAGTCAACATTTATTGCACGTTTCCTTTCAAGGTGTTACTAAAAGGATCATCTAAACAAAAGCTGTTCCACTTAGCTATTATTTCAAATATAGGTATGAATATTTCAATAATTCAAATGCACATAAAATAAAAATAAAAAAAACC
>WAAE01022445.1:0-14556 GCA_013400495.1 Nicator chloris
CTCATCTGTATATCTCGGATGCTGCCTTGGAGGAACGGACCCGCCCATCTGAGAGCGGGGGTCGAGAAGGGACGGGGGGGGAAAGTGGCCGTGGCCCCATGCGGGGCGGCCATCCAGCTCCGCAAGCCCCGCGGGGTTGGGCCGACAGGGGGAAGTGGCTGCAGCCCCGCACGGCCAGCTCCGCCAGCCCCACGGAGTCGGGCCGATGGGCAGGGTGGTTCTGTAAATACCGGCGGGCCAGACTGAGGACCCTGGCGGGCTGTATCCCGCCCGCGGGCCATAGTTTGAAGACCCCTGGGCTATAGAAACCTCGTTAGGTAACATCATGTGGTCTAGCTTACCCTGGTTCTGTTGGCACATGTTTGTGGCTATATTTCTCCCATTTGCAAGCCCTTATCTAAACATGGGCCCTATAGGCTACTGTGGCTATTATCCAGTTTGCTTTATGGGTTAATAAGGTTAGGAATTCATGGATTTTTAACTTCCTCTGGTGTGGTGTTACATTTTTGTTAAATGGTATGCCCTGTCCTCACCCCTCAAAAGTGTACGGTTTATTCCAAGCCTGTAACCCTCCCCTAAGTATCGTGTATCTGTAATCTCATTGGCCCAAGTCTTACTGCGCGCCCACTTTGAATCTCCCTGTTAAGCTGTGCCAAGAAGGCCATGCGCCCTCTTTGGCCCAGCAGTCCCCTCTCTCCCCTAGGCTGTCCCTCCCTCCTTCTTCCCCCCTCCTCCCTCAGAGACCATGCTGGTCCCCGGGGTCGGACCCCCAATAAATCCTCATCTAATTAGCACCCTCAGAAGCTGTGTGGAGTCTCCTTGCCTGCCTGCTGCTGCTAACGAACATACAGCTTAAGGGGCCCACCAGGGACCCCCCCCGGGGGGAACCCCTTGAATGCAATGCAACACTCTGGAAGGCAGGCACATGGATTCAGAGCCATCACACACTAACTGTGTGGTTTTGGGGTTACTTTAAGAATGGTGCCTACTGTGAAGAAAGGACAGCAGGGGAAATTTTTTCCCAACCCTTCACCCAGCTCTTTGGGTCTACCCCACCAGTTTTCAAAGGGTTCAAATCTTCTTTGAATGCTAATGATATCATACAGTGGCTGGTGTTGCTGATATGCCTGTTCTGTTTAGCATTCAGAGATAAGGGGAGATTGACCTAGATAACCACCCTGATACCTACCCCACAGAATAGGAATGCTGCCCTAGAGCCTGAAATGGCCCCAGAGTTTAGGGATGCTGCCCCAGAGCCTGACCCTGCCCCACAGCTTGCCTCAGAAATGAACCACCTGGATTGGGTAGGGGTTCTGGTGAAGGAGATGGGCCAGATGCTAAAGGAGCACATTTCCCTAGTGGTGGCCTCATTAGCCCCAGCGGAAGGGAAACCCTCCCCCTGCCTTGAGAAGGGAGTCAGATGGTGCAGCAGTGGAACCCATAGACGTTACAGCTGTCCAAGTTCCAGTTGAACCACAAAGGCAGTCACAGCCAGCAGGAGTCACCCCTGTGGAAACAAAGAAGTCTAAGGTGAAATCAGAGCACCCAGGTAATAAGGATAAGAAAGGAGGGCCTTCACAACCTGCAGGGGTGCCAGAGGTTGAGATCATCACTGAGTCCCTGACGTATGAAAGTCTCCGTAATCTGCAAAAAGACATTGTGCAACGAGGGCGTGAGGCTTATGCCACCTGGTTACTTCGGGTTTGGGACCTTATGGGTACAGGCGTGCAACTGTGTCATTAACAATTTGGGACGGCATGAAAAAAAGAACAACACAGTCTCTAAACTCAGAAGGCAAAATCTTCCTCTTTATTAGACAACCACATTCTTTTATAGACAGCTACGAGAAAAGAGACATGATTAGACACTCAGAATAACACCCCTTGAACATTTTTACAAGTAAACAAGTTAGAAAAACACCACCTGTGGAGACACTTTTTCACCTTCAAGGACTGTTTTGAATCCTCCTCACAAAATCCCAGGCCAGTGTGGGAAAGCTACCCAGTCCAATTTCAGACAGACTTTGCTGCTTCTGCCTGATCTCTCACATTTAGCATCCACACAACTGGGTAGTGGTGAGGCAAGGAATTTGGGACCCTTGACCCAGGACTCAGGTGTGAATCACAAGAGAGCCAGGGCCCCTTTCCCTCTGGAAGCAGCTTTTAGTAAGTGCAAGACAAAGGTTTGTCCACAGAGAGAGAATGAACGAGTACCATCATAAAATGCGCTGGAAGACCCTTGAGGAAGGGATCCAACAGCTGAGAGAAGTGGCAGTATTGGAGGTACTCTTTGGGAGAGGTAGACAGCATGATAACCACCCCGACAAAGGTGCACAGGGCAAATGTTGTGGCATCTAGCAACTCAAGGGCCGTCTCAATACGCTGTGATTATGCATGTTGTTTTGTTAAGTTGTTTTACCAGTGGTTTGTTCCTTTTTACCCCTCCCCATGGGTTTGGTCTGTCCCAGGTTGTTCCCTCCGTCCCATTGTCCACCTCCCTTACCCTTCCCCTTGACCATAAGCCAGGGACCAATCCCATATTGGCACCACCCCCGTTTATCACCCCGATAAAAACTTGAGCTGGGCCCTCGGGCACCCCCTCTTTTGGCGCCCCCAGAAGAATAAAGATGTGTGCAAAAGACCCTTCTTTTACCTTTACTTCAATCCTAGACGCCAAGAACACCCAGGGACAAGAGAGCAGAAAAGCAGCTCTGCTTTTTACCATTGCTTGGACTGCTTGCAGTGTGAGGACGGGACTCCTAACCATGGGGCTGGGGGAACAGAGCTAGCCAGGCTCCCCGGTCTGTTGTGTCAATACACCACCTTCATTGCAACAATTAATGCTGATACCTACCGAGAGACAGTGGGTTCTGTCGCCAAAAGGCTCAGAAATTATGAGAGTATGGTCAATGGCCCGATGCAGGCTCATGCCTCTGCTGTGGTTAAGGAACTCAAAGAGGAGTTTAAAGAGGAGATGAGGGACGTGAGAGAGGAGATGAGAAGGAAGAGTTCCCATGTGGCACCAGTGCAAGTCACAGGCCCCAAAGTCAGAGCTTAACGTTCCCCAGCTAGAGAGAGGGTACACCCCTCAAGCTGACCTTTGGTCCTTCCTGCACAACCATGGGGAAGACATGGGAAAGTGGGATAGGAAACCCACTTCTGTCCTGGAAGCACAGGTGCGTCAACTCAAGGAGAGAAACACTAACCGAGGGAGTTCCACTAAAATGAAGGTAGCCTCAGCCTCCCATGACCGAGTTGCCAGGTACTACAGAAGTGAGGAGGATCTGTCAGATTCCCTTGAAGGAACCTCTAGTATGTATGCCCAGGAAGGAAATGATAACCAGTGCTAGAGGGGCCCTGTCTCTTAGCCAGGAAGACGCATGGGAAAATTGGGTATTTTGGATGGTGTGGATCCAATGGCCTGGCACATCAGAGCCACAAAAATATGAAGCATTAGTTGATACTGGTGTGCAGTGTACCCTAATGCCATCAGGCCATGTGGGGGCAGAGCCTGTTTCTATTGCCGGGGTGACGGGGGAACTCAGCAATTGACCTTGTTGGAAGCTGAGGTGAGCCTGACTGGGAAGGAGTGGCAGAAACACCCTATTGTGACCAGCCCAGAGGCCCCGTGTATTCTGCGCATAGACTTCCTCCGGAACGGCTACTACAAAGACCGAAAGGGACTCAGGTGGGCTTTTGGAAGAGCTGCTGTGGAGGCAGAGGGCATTAAGCAATTGAACACCTTGTCTGGACTATCAGAAAACCCATCTGCAGTAGTGTGGTGATGTGTTTTTGTTAAGCTGTTATGAAGTTATATTCCCAAAGGATCATCCCTGTTCTCCGCCCCCCCAATATGTTCGGTACCATCCAAGTTATCTCCTCCCTCACCCAGTTGTTGACCTCTCCCTGACCCTACCCTTTGTTCTAGAAAGCCCCTTGTCAATCTTCCCAGGGGCCAATCCCCTACCTCCCCTCCTCTTGTACCGTCCCCATTTAAAAGTTTACACGCGGGCTTTTTCATGGGCTTTTCGGCATGGACCCGCTCTGGGAATAAAGCTCCTTGAGAATCACCCGAGAAGACCCGTCTCTGATTTTTGCCCCGATCCTCGGCGCTTCACAACTGATGCTGTGCAGAGAGAGCAGCCCTGCTGCTGACAGGACAAGCAGCCCTGCTCTACCGCCACCCGAGACAGATCTGGTCCAGGGGCGGCCACTCTAGGCGTAGTCCGGAATGGGCCTAGTGGGATTTCTCCAGCACAAGCTGTACCCAGCACGGTCCGAGAAGGGGCCAGCTGGATTGTCTGGCATCACGTCACAGTAGGACACCTGAAAGTGGAAGAGCAACAAGTACCAATTGCCACCTCGACGGTGCACTGCCGACAGTATCGGATGAAATGAGATTCGGTGATCCCCATCCACAAGATGATCCTAGAGCTGGAGACCCAAGAGGTGGTCAGCAAAACCCACTCAGCCTTCAACAGCCCCATTTGGCCTGAGCGCAAGTCTGACAGAGAATGGAGATTGACTGTGGACTATTGTGCCTTGAATGAAGTAACTCCACCGCTGAGCACTGCAGTGCCGGACATGCTGGAACTCCAGTACGAGCTGGAGGCCAAGGCAGCGAAGTGGTATGCCACTATTCACATAGCTAACACATTTTTCTCCATTCCTCTGGCTGCAGAATGCAAGCCTCAGTTTGCTTTCACCTGGAGAGGCGTGCAGTACACCTGGAACCGACTGCCCCAGGGGTGGAAGCACAGTCCCACCATCTGCCATGGACTGATCCAGGGTGCAATGGAAAAGGGTGAGGCTCTGGAACACCCACAGTACATCGATGACATCATCATGTGGGGGTGACGCACTTGCCACGCTAAAAGCACCACATGGATTCTGTCCAGGATTCAACCAAGAGAACTAACTTTATTACATCACTGACTCCACTATATAGTATATCAAACAAGCTCAGTCATTGGCAGGCAAGGTCAACACCTCTCCAATCACATTGGCCAAGACAGATGTCCATCAAGAGAACTCCACCGCCAAGAAAGAATGTAAACACTCTATTGTTTACAGAAAAGTGTGTGAGAAAAAGAATTTTCAAAGGTAAACATCAGAAGGCTGAGAAAACCAGGGCGACATGGGGGAACATGGCAATGGAAGTATTTGAGAAAGGAGAGAAGATCATCCAGATTCTCCTGAAAGCCAGCTTCGCCATCAAGAAGAGCAAAGTCAAGGGACCTACCCAAGAGATCCAGTTCCTGGGAGTGAAGTGGCAGGAAGGATGGCATCAGATTCCCACTGAGGTCATCAATAAGATCACCATGATGTCTCTACTGCCAACAAGAAAGAAACACAAGCTTTCCTAAGCTCCATAGGTTTTTGGAGAATGCACATTCCTGAGCACAGCCAGATTGTGAGGCCTCTCTACCTGGTCACCCTCAAGATGAATGATTTCCACTGGGGCCATGAACAGCAACAAGCCTATGCCCAGATCAAGCAGGAGATCACTCATGCGGTAGCCCTCGGCCCAGTCAGGATGGGACCAGAAATGAAGAATGTGCTTTACTCTGCAGCCGGGAACAATGGTTTGTCCTGGAGCCTTCGGCAAAAGGTACCTGGGGAGACTTGAGGCCGACCACTGGGATTCTGGAGCCGAAGTCACAGAGGGTCCGAAGACAACTACATTCCCACAGAGAAGGAAATCTTGGCCGCCTATGAAGGAGTCCAAGCTGCCTCAGAAGTGACTGGCACAGAAGCACAGCTCCTCCTGGCACCCCGACTACCGGTGCTGGGGTAGATGTTTAAAGGAAGGGTTACCTCTACTTACCATGCCACTGACGCCACATGGAGCAAGTGGATTGACCTCATCACACAGCACGCCTGTGTTAGAAACTTGAATCACCCTGGGATTTTGGAAATAATTACAAACTGGCTGGAAGGTGAAAACTTTGGTCTCACTGACGAAGAGGAACAAGAGCAAGTGGCACGTGCTGAAGAAGTTCCACCGTATAACCAACTACCAGCAGAAGAAAACCAGCACGCTCTTTTCACTAATGGTTCTTGTCGCATTGTAGGGATGAACCAGAAGTGGAAAGCAGCTGTATGGAGACCCACACAACCGGTCGAACAAGCTACTAAAGGAAAGGTGGGTCAAGCCAATTTGCTGAACTGAAAGCCGTTCAGTTGGCCCTGGACATTGCTGAGAGAGAGAAGTGGCCAAAGCTCTACCTCTATACTGATTTGTGGATGTTAGCCAATGCTGTGTGGGGTTGGCTGGAAAGATGGAAAAAGACTAATTGGCAGGGTAAGGGAAAACCAATCTGGGCTGCTGATGAGTGGAAAGACATTGTCACTCGGGTAGAGAAGCTACCTGTGCAAGTCCATGATGTAGATGCCTACGTCCCCAAGAGTCGGGCTAATGAAGAGCACCGAAACAATGAGCAGGTAGATCAGGGTGCAAAGATAGAGGTGTCAAAGACAGACTTAGCTTGGCAACACAAGGGAGAGTTGTTCTTTGCTCAATGGGCCCATGATGCCTCAGGTCATCAGGGTAGAGATTGCCACCTACAAGTGGGCACAAGACAGGGGTGGATCTAACCAGGGACAGCATTTCTCAGGTTATCCATGACTGTGACACATGTGCTGCGATCAAGCAGGCCAAGCAGGTGAAGCCCCTACAGTATTGTGGGCGGTGGTCCAAATATAAGTATGGGGAAGCCTGGCAGATTGACTACATCACCCTTCCCCAAACCTGCCAAGGCAAGCGCGATGTGCTTACAATGGTAGAAGCCACCACTGGATGGTCGGAAACCCACCCTGTGCCTCATGCTACTGCTCAGAACACCATTATGGGCCTTGAAAAGCAAGTCCTTTAGGGGCATGGTACCCCTGAGAGGATTGAGTCCGACAACGGGACTCATTTCAAGAATAGCCTTATAAACACCTGGGCTAGAGAACATGGCATTGAGCGGGTGTACCATATTCCCTATCATGCACCAGCAGCTGGGAAAGTTGAACAGTGCAATGGCCTGCTTAAAACCACCTTGAAGGCATTGGGTGGGGGGACTTTGAAGAACAGGGAGATTAATTAGGAAAGGCCACATGGTTAGTGAACACTCGAGGTTCCAGCAACCGAGTAGGCCCTGCCCAGTCTGAGCCCTTGAGAACAAGAGATGGAGATAAGGCTCCAGTGGTGCATATGAGAGGTATGCTGGAAAAAAATTTTGGGTTAATTCTGCCTCCAGCAAAGACAATCCCATCTGTGGGGTTGTTTTCACTCAGGGACCAGGTTGCACCTGGCGGGTGGTGCAAAAGAATGGAGATACCCGATGCATACCTCAGGGGGACCTTGTTTTAGGGTGAACTGCCCATGTCACTGTGCTTGTATCTGTATCTGCATGTATATATGTATATAATGAGGGTAGTGCATGTATGTATATAATTTAAAGGTTTACATTTGATGTAACCTGTTGGTATGGGAAAAAATTCGGGGTGGATATGTTGGGGGTTGAATTCCTTCTTTCCTTTTCTTTACTTGTTACGAATGGAATTTTTTCCCATTGTGCTGCTAAGAAGCACTGATGGCTGGGTGCTTGAGATGGCGGGGAGGGGAAACTCTCACTCAGTCTGAGCCTTCAGAGGGGAGCGGTGTCACTGCGGGTTGGGGAAAGGAACTTGCTGCTGCTACAGACGTCCAGCTCAGTCCTGTTTCTTCTGGTGTGGGGTGAGCCTGGGAGCAGCCACTGAACTGGGACCTTGTTGTCTCCTGCCTTGCTGGAGGAGAGGCCTGTCACCATGCTGGGAGCCGGGTCGCTATTGTTCTGCCCCCCTGCTGCTTCTCCGGCGCTGCTCTGAGATTTTTTGCTGCTCTGTGGCCCGCACCTCCTGCCTGCTGAGACCTCCCATGTCTTCAGCCACGGCTCCGGAGTTTCTGGTACATCTCTTCCATCCCTTCTCATCTTGGACAAAACCGCCATTACCGCGTGCTCCCTGAGCCCATGCCACGGTGCCCCCTGCAGCTGCGTGGGGATCATTGCACCTGCCCTGCCCACCGGGAGCCTGCCAGCGCCCCTGCCAGCTGCAAATGGAACTACGCCAAAGGTGAAAGTGCCTGTGGTCAGGGAAGCTGTTACTGGGTTCCTGGTTCTGTTTAGTTGTTAATGCTGTGGTTGTTTTGTTTGCCTTGTTATACATACTAGTAAAGAACTGTTATTCCTATCCCCATAACTTTGCCTGAGAGCCTTTTAATTTTCAAAATTATAATAATTTTGAGGGAGGGGTTTTGAATTCTCCATTCCAAGGGAGGCCCTGCCCTCCCTAGCAGACGCCTGTCTTTCAAACTAAGACTGTTTATTTGCGGAAATCTTGGATATCTGGATACATCTCTGTTTTGATTTTGGATAAATTAGGAGGAAACATCTTGAAATGAACGTGTCTTTTAATAGAAGGCAGGTTCCAGCAGCCTCTTTCTCAAAGCAGGCTCGGAGGAAAGTTAAAAAAACCAGTTTATTCAACACGTAGGGTGCACACAGGCAAAGGGAAAAAAATAAGAATGCATAATGTTAGATAATAAATCTTCTTGCTGTGGAGAAAAATTGGTGGATTCAGAGTCCTTTCTGTAGGTGTGGCTCACCTCTCTCCAAGATCTGGAGCTGACCTCCGGGCTGCGGCATGGGCGCGGGCCCCTGGACGATGTTCTCGTGTTCTGGACAGGAGAAAAGCTGAACAGTTCCAGAAGAGGAAGAAGAAGCCACAGTCCTGGGAAAAAGTTCTTGCCTCAGCTAACAAACACAAAGCTAGCTAAAAGCCAAGAATTTTAACTCTCCGTCCCTGTCTTGAGAAAAGAGAGACAAGAGCTGGGGGGAAAAAAACAAGTGAGTTCTCTGTGTTTTGAACGCAGGCCACTGAAAGAATTTCACCGGTTCACTCCTCCTCTTCTGGATCTAACTTAAAGGTACAGGACTCATGTCTGGGCATAAAGCAGATGATAGGGGAATACAGTATCATAAAGTTACCTCAAGACATTCCACCCCTTATCCCATATCTTCATCTTAATGCCCAAACTAATATATTCTAACTCTACACACACATGTATATACACAGTTATATACAGATAGTGGCAGTGACATTTAGTAAACAGTGGTATTTGCACATGGTTCTCACCCAACATCAAATTTCCCTGTGGTACACAATGTGTTGTTCTATCCTTTTGCATTATCCACCACGTGCAACTTGGTCCTTGAGCAAAGACAATCTCACAAATGGGTTTCTCTGTACTCAAGGCAGAATTAATCTAAATAGTCTTTTTTTACCAGTCTTTTGATATGTATTATTGTGCGGGAGGGTCTTGATCCCGCAGCCTTCTCTGCCTGCAGCACCTAGGTCTGCCGCAGTCTGACCTCAGAGACCTGCCTTTAAAAAGGCAGCCCATTTCAGCTCAGTGATTTCAGCCGGTCAGACCGCAGCTCCTAAGGTGGTCTGCATTCCAGAGGCGACAAGTGACATGAGGCGAAACGAGGCCAGTCAGTCCTTTCCACGAGTCCTTTATTACTGAGATCCCGGCCGAACTGCCCTGGCTGGCTCTCAGCGCTCTTTTCATGCCCCCAACGGGATTCGGGGAGGAGCGTGGAGGATCAGAACAAACCAATTACAGAACTGAAAAAAACAGGAAGTGTGAAAACAACCAACCGAAGGGTAGAAATTTGCTTACAACTACAATGCTTCATGGGAGCAATTTTCCCCCCACCGGCCCAACAGGGGTCAGAAAAACTTGGGGTTCAGCGAGAAAACCAAAACCTGAGGGGCTTTGGGGGAGATTCTGGAGCCTCCCAAGGCATCCCGGTCTCTCGCTGGGAGCGACAGAGACACTACTGCTGCTGCACCCGGGGTTTTCTCTACACGGTAACAAGTCAGAGGCTTTTTGCCCTCCATGGTAAAACCCCGCCCCCCGGGAAACTCCCAGGGGTTGCCACATTATTGGGACTTTGTTTCTGTTTATTGTATGCAGGGGCTCAGATTGGGCAGGGCCTGCTTGGTTGATGGAGTCTCAGCTGTTAACTAATTAGGTGGCCTTTGCTAAATGCTGCTCTTAATTTTTGAAAGATCCTCCACCCAGTGCTTTCAATGTGGTTTTTGACAATCTAGTGCACCGTTCCACTTTGCTTGCTGCTGGTGTATGATAAGGGATATGGTACATTTACTTCATGCCATGTTTTCCAGTCCAGGTGTTTATAAGTTTGTTTTTGAAATGAGTCTTGTTAGATTCAATTGTCTCGGGTGATGCCTTTGCGAAGGCTGACCTAGAACAGAGGCTGGACAGAGCTAGAGAATAAAGTAGATATTTATTAAAAGGCTTTTAAGGTTATACCTTGGGCAGTACAAGAGCCTGACCAGGGCTACACCCAAGATGGACTTAAAATGGTTACAAAATGGACCACCGGTCATGAGGTGTCAGGGTCCGCTAATGGGTGCGGGGCCCTGATGGTTCGTTTTTATGGATCTCAGAGTACAAAAGACACAACAGGGGACAAAACCAGTATGCTTAAATAGAAAATGCACTTTTATTGAGTGCCAACTTCAGTGATGCGATAGAGGGGAAGGAAAAGAGAATAAAAGGATAGGAAAGAAGGAGAGAAAGAGGGTTTTGGGATATAGCTACCAACGAAGAAGGACAAAGTCCTTGAGGCAGATGATGCCCATAGACACGTCTTCTTCCGTCTGGCTGATCACAAAATAGGTTAAATCAAGGAATCTCTTTTATAGTCCTTCCAAAAGCGACAGGCAGCCGGCCAGAAGGTGGGGTATTGTGATGGCGATCAGGTGCAACTTTTCTGGGCAAACTGGTCTGGGCTCACTCGCCAGTTCAGGACAGCTAGTTCAGTTCTGCAGCCAGGCACAGGCTCCATTGTTCTTGCACTGGTTGTCATGGAAATGCATTGGTCCAGTGAACACACCTGCAGACAGAACTTGGCAGACATCCCACCTCAGTCAGGCCAGGGCTCCTGCTCTTTAGGGTCTCAGTCTTTGGGGTCTCAGTCCTCAGAGACGGTCGTGAGGCAGATGAGGGATCTTCGGACCGTCCCTTACATGAGGTCTTACACTTTTATAGGTTTTGGTCCATTTGCATATTGGGTTTAATTGTCCAGCTACAGCTTCAGGTTATGAAGTCTCATCCTTCTTGTTTTCTCTCTTCAGTCCACTGTTGTTTGTGCTTTGGGGCCTGAAAACTTGTAACAGTTGTCCTTGGTCTTCATCAGGAAAGGATTTGTTTTGTCTACCTACTCTGTGAAGAGAGCTTACTAGTACTTAATATCAGGCTCAGAACTACACCCCTAGGCAGCACAGAATCTGAAAAACATGAAAGCTAAAACTTAAGGCATCACAGGGGTATCATGCCTTTAAAGGACTTGCTTTTAAAGACCCAGGATGGTGTTACGGGCAGTAGTGTGAGGCACAGGGTAGGTCTAGCCATTTAGTGGTGGTTTCTACTATTGTGAGTACGTAGTGCTTGTTTTGGTGGGTTTGAGGCAGCATGATGTAATTAATTTGCCAGGCCTCCCCATACTTAAATTTGGACCACCACCCACTATACTACAGGGATTTCACTCATTTGGCCTGATTGATCATAGCATATGTCTTACAGTCATAGATAACTTGAGAGAGATTGTTCATGGTTAGATCCACCCCTTGGTCTTGTGCTTATTTATAGGTGGCATTTTTGCCTTGATGGCCTGAGGCATCATGGGCCTATCGAGTTAGGAACAATTATCCCTTGTGTTGCCAATCTAAGTTTATCTGTGACACCTCTGTGTTTGCAGCCTGATTTATTTGTTCATTGTTTTGGTGCTCTTCATTAGCCCTACACTTGGGGACATGGGCATTTACATGGCGGATTTTTACAGGTAGCTTTTTTACTCAGGCAGCGATGTTTTTTCATTTTTCAGCAGTCCAGATTGGTTTTTCTTTACACTGCCAATTAGCCTTTTTCTACTTTTCTAGTCAATCTCACAGAGCATTGGCTACCATTCATGAATCAGTATAAAGGTAGAGTTTTGGCTACTTTTTCAATAATGTTCAGAGCCAGCTGAACAGCTTGATTCACTTTTTTTTTCAGTATTTTCTGCAACTTGTCATGTTGGGCTCCATAGGGCTGCTTTCCACTTTTGTTTCATTCTTACAATACGACAGGAACCGTCAGTGAAAAGAGCATAGCTTTTTTTTTTTTTTTTTTTTGGCAGTTGGTTGTATGGTGGAGCTTCTTCAGTATGTCACTTGTTTTTGTTCCTCTGTCAGTGAGACCAAAGTTTTTACTTTCAGGCCAATTTGTAATTATTTTTAAGATTTCAGGGTGATTCCGTTTTCTGATATGAGCGCACTGTGTGATGAGAGCAATCCACTTGCTCCATGTGGCATTGGTGGCATGGTGGGTAAGGGGAAATTTTGTTTTGAATATTCATCTCAGTACCACTAGTCAGGGTGCCAGGAGGAGTTGTTCTTCAGTGTCTATTATTTCTGAGGCAGCTTGGACTCTTTCATAGACTGCCAAGATTTTTTTTTTCTGTTGGGGTGTAGTTGGTTTCAGCCCCTCTGTAGCTTTGGTTCCAGAATCTTAGCGGTCAGCTTCAAGTTTTGCTAGGCACCTTCTGTCAAACGTTCTAGGACAGACCATGGCTCTCAGCTGCAGAGTAGAGCACATGCTTTATTTCTGGTCCTGTCCTGACTGGGCCAAGGGCTACCGTATGAACGATTTCCTGTTTGATCTGGGTGAAGATTTGTTGCTGTTCAGGGCCTCACTGGAAATTGGTTTTTTTTGCAGATAACTAGGTAGAGAGGGCTTACAATTTGTCTGTACTCAGGAATAGGCATTTTTCAAAAGCTTATGGCACTTAAGAAAGCTTATGTTTTCTTTTTGTTGGTTGGTGGAGACATTGCTGTGATCTTACTGATGATTTTGGTGGGAATCTGATGCCATCCATTTTGCCACTTTAGTCCCAGGAACTGGATTTCTTGAGGAGGTCTTTTGACTTTGCTTTTTTTCATGGCAAAATTGGCATTTAGGAGAATTTGGATGATTTTCTCTCTTTTCTCAAATATTTCTTTACACAACGATGTTGTCGATGTACTGCAGATGTTCTGGAGTCTTTCTCTTTTTAAGTGCAGTCTGGATCAGTCAATGACAAATGGTAGGATTATGCTTCTACTCCGGGGGCAGTCGGTTCCAGGTGTTCTGCAATCCTTCTAGGTTGTCTTAGGGTGACTTTATAATGCTTGTATTCCCAATTGTCTGTTCTGTTTATGCTAGATATTAAGTTCTGCACCTTTAAGACTTGTTCCTAGAGTGAAGGGGGGGAAGAAACACACAGTATTCAGAAACTGCATTTGCTCCCCTGCATTCCTTCTCACGGACTGTGTTGTCTGCAGCATGGACAGCGGGAGAGAGCGCTTTTTTGCTTTTAGTTAGTTTTTAGCTAGCTGAGGCACAGAAGTTCCCCAAACTGTAGCTTTTCTTTTTCTTGGAACTGATCAGCCCTGCTCTGGAATGAAAACCCAGAAAAATACCAGGAGCTCACACCTGTGGCTCACCGGGGCCTGGGATGCAGCATTTTCCAGCGCAGCAGGGACTGATAAGAGACTGAGCAAGCCAAGCTACACCCCACAAGAGGGACTTTGTGAATTTGCCATCTTTTCAGAACTGTCGGAGTTCAGGGCACTCCTCTGACTGCCCTGGAGGGTTTGAGATCCTGGCAGGGGGTCAGAGACCCCCATGCACAGACCCCTGAGAGACACTGTCCTGGATCTCAGTCCATGGAAAAGCTTTCAGCTTGTGAAATGAATTACAAGTCTCGAGAATGTAAGAAAAATAGTAATAGTAGTAGTAGTAAAGTAATCACAGGGTGTAAATGCAGAATATTAGGATTTTTAGAAAGGGGTCAAAAGAAAAACATGGAGGATTTGGGTGTGGTTCTTGTTCTTTTTGTTCTTCTTCTTGGTATCCATTTTTCTGCTGTAGTGGCTCACAGGGATTGGTGTAGAATAGAGGTGACATGTCTAACATCGGAAGTAGGCATTGGTGATTGATAGTAAATAAAAGATACGTAGAATGTAGTATAAAAAGTTCTGCCCACCTGTCGTGGGCAGGGGAGTCGCTTCATGCCCGTGCAGAAAGATCTTCGCAGGGCACAGAAAGAATTTGTAGATAAGAAATAATAAACAACTTAAAGAGAAGACCAGAGATGGCAGCGTTTGACTCTTCTTTTGCTTCACCACGGGGCATTCAGGGAAAAAAGACTCTTATCTGTCATATCTTGGGAAACAAAAACCTGAGAAATGGCGTCCCTGGGTCTGCGTCCGAAACATCAACCCTACCGAGATATCGTACAAACGTAAGCTGCCAAAACCTGAACTCCCACAAAGACATAGGAAAAGCTCTGCGGAGACGCTGCCCTCTGAATCTGAATTCGACAGGGATGAATTCCAAGGCGCCTGGACTTCATCGCTTTGACAGCTCCTGACCAGAAAACTATTGAATCCGATTTCAGAGAACAGCGATGGCCTGATA
>WAAE01022446.1:5970-33699 GCA_013400495.1 Nicator chloris
TTCAATATTAAAATTAAAATAAAACAGAAGAATGAAATTAGCAATTCTGACCTAAAAACCTGCTACTGAAACTGGAAAGAGTAGTGAAGTCAGCAGAATGCTTGGCTGATGGAAGTCCTGGGTGGCAGTTCCTGATCTCTGTGATGATTTCTGGAAGATGTGTTTGGAGTGGAAAGCCTTTTCTGAAACTGGACCATTTAATACTCTTCCACTTACTCTGAGAGATATTGTACAGTCATTTCGTAAAACAGTAGAGCCCTTACACCTACCAAGTTCTTTTTTCTTTCCTCGCTACTCTCAGTGGAAAGCTGTTCCAGCACACTGCTGCACCTTGTCTAATTTCCAGTCTAAATTTAACCATGACCAGGGTATAAATATTTATTCACATACCGGTGTTTCCCTTTATTTAAAGGCTGGTAGAGTGCTTTGTCTCATTGGTGTTTATACTTTTACCTCCAAGCACAGCTGCTTTGTCTGACTGAATCCCATATCACCATTTCTCTCCAAGCCAAGCAGATCTTGCACTTTCACTGTGTCTGCATTAGTCCTCAGCTGCCTCGCAAGTGCAGATGTACGGCATAGCCAACTTTTCTGCCTGACATCCATACTATCATGACAGGTTCCAGTCTTTGCTTATGTGCTTTCGTGTTGGTTTTTTGGTTGGATGGTTTGCTTTTGTTGTTGTTTTTTCATGTTTGGTTGGTTGGTTGTTTTTGTGTTATTTTGGTTTTGTTTTCTTCTGGTGCTGTTTCAGGCCTTCACCTTCATGTGGACATTTAGAGATCTTTGTATCTCTGGCCATAGCACGTGTTCCATTTCAGATTGCCTGTCTGTACTGGCAGCAAGACACATCTTGAAGGAAACCAAGACCATCTTTCAAAAAGCAAAGTTTTTAAATCTGAGCAATTGTTTTTTTGCATCTCCATGTGAACTTCTTTTTCAAGTGTGCAGACAGCAGTGAACTTCCATAGAAGTAGTCTATAGGACCGATCCAAGCAGGTTTTACGAAGACAAATGAAATCTCAAAGTAAAGAAGACTAATAAAGTTGTGCATGGAACTTAATTACAGAGGATTGCAATGTGTGACAATATGAATTGACAAAGAATGAACTCTCCCTCAGGTAGGAATTTGTAATATCTGCAATATTTGACTAAAATTTGGTCACTTTTGGTCACATCTTGCTATGTCAAAACTGCTTTTCTGATTTTAATTTTATCATAATCACAGTTAGAACCAACTTTTATTCTCAGACATCCTTTCCTAGCTTCATGCTCTCCATTTCCTTGCCTTTCTGATTTTTTTCTTCCTGCCCCACTAACTTTGTAGTAAAAGTGCAAACACCAGTTTGGCAGAATTAATGCAGAATAACATGCCAGCCTCTCAGATCTGCAGTCTTGATGCTTTTAACTTAAGACTCTTCCAAGGAATAATGTTTTTTTTAAGAGTTGGGGAAGTATTTATTGAGTGTTTACTCAATGTTGATACTTATGATGTTTGCATAAGCAAGTTTTTGGATGTTGTGCTGTAGACTTTAAGAGCTTCTATAAACCATGGTCTGTAAACTATAAGAGTTGTAGTTTGTACTATAATTGTTTAAATTTTTTTTCAGTTCATTGAGATTGATGTTTTCTTGATGAGTGCCCTGGGAAACTTGGATTATTTAGCAGATAATTTAGCATCAACTTTAGTATCCTAGCATTGAATGATCCACCCTGACATAATGTTAGCATGCACTATGTCACCTTGGCATGTGAGCTATGAGACATGTTTCACTTCTTGTCTTAAGTTACTGCTGCATGCTCTTAACCAGTTCTGCCTTTCTACCTCAGCAGTGACTGTGCTGATATGAAGCCTTTCTTGAACAGCTTTTTCTTAGTTCACGGATTGTTCAAAGGCTCAACAACTATTAATGATTCCACCAAAGCTCTGGTCTCTCTGTGAGGGATTATCACTTTTTTATTAAATACTGAAAAGGGATTGATATTTAGTGGTGGTGGGTTAATGCAATTGTTCAGTAATTTTTTCATCCACACCAGCTCTGTTCAATAGCTTTTAATCATGGTCTGGAAGCATTAATAATATTCAGTTCAGTGCTGTAGTTAAATTGGCTAACGCAATAACTTTGCCTCAGTCTTCACCAAAAGGTTCTCCAGACACACCATCCAAATCAAGGAAGACAAAAGCAGGGGCTGGCAGAATGTAGAACAACCTGACTGTAGGAGGAGATCAAGTTCAAGACCACCTAAAGAACATATAGATGCACAAGTCCATGGGATTGGGTGAGATGTATCCACAGATCCTGAGACAACTGGTGAATGAAGTGGCTAAGCCTCTCTCCATCCTATTTGAGAATTTATGGCAGGCCAGTGAGGTTCCCACTGCCTGGAAGAGGGGACACATAACTCCCATTTTTAAAAGAGAAATAAGGAAGACGTTTCCTAATAAGGGAATTACAGGCCACTCAGTGGCATCCCTGTTCCCACCAAGACCATGGAGCAAATACCCCTGGAAACTGTGCTAAGGTACATGGAAAACAAGGAGGTGATTGCTGACAACCCTTCACCGAGGGCAAATTTTGCCTGACAAATCTGTTTGCCATCTATGACAGGGTTACAGTGTTGGTGGATAAGGGAAGAGCAACTCATGTCATCTGCCTGGACTTGCACAAAGCATTTGGCACTGCCTCACACAACATCCTTCTCTCTAAACTGTGGAGACGTGGATTTGATGGATGGACCACTTGGTGGATAAGGAACCAGACGGATGGTCCCACTCCAAGGGTTGCAATTAACAGCTTGGTGAATTTTCTTCAAATAACTTCTCAAACAGAGTTGATTGGCCAAATACAGGAATAATTGGCTGAAAACCTCTGGAATGCCATCTTGAGGGACCCTAATAGCATCTAAAATATATGCAGTATATATTTTAATCCCTATATTTTTCTCAGACCTGGTTTCCACTCACAGCAAAACCAAGGAAAGGCCCATAAATTCAGTGGAAGGTAGACAGAACCTAAAAGCTTTTACAAGGAACAAGATACAGTGTGTTAATGATCCATGGATCTGTGGTTCAATTTTGAAATAAGTGTTCAAAAAAATCTTGCAAATAGTTGGAAAAATAAATATAACTGACATTTCTCTCAAATTGTCATGGAATGCACTCCAGCTGTATTTATTATACACATTTTCCCCACGTGCTGTGTGCTTGCATTCTTTTGTGATGAATGATGTTGCCGTGTGTCTGAGTCTTCGTGCTATCTTTCTTTGAATCAGGAATGTGTAGGAGGCTATTTGAGGACAACATTCTCTAGGACCTCCCTTCATATTTTTGAGTTTGTAGCACGGAGCTGAGCAGTGGCTGAATGGCTTGGTTTAGGAGAGTTCATTGGAACCAGAACACAGCCTGCTAATGCTACCAGAGGACTCATGCCCTGCTGCCCATTTTGCCATGTCTACAAGAACTGAGGATCAGAACTCCATCTGTTGTTGTCTGACTTTTCACTGGCAGTCTTTAGACATAAATGCTACCTTTCTGATAAGGTAAATTGTGGGCCTGGGCGTGCCTAATACTCCTAGACACTACGGCAGCAGTAAATAATGCATTGCCATGAATCACTGCAGCTTCATGGAAATTAATAAACTTGGCTGCCACCCAAACCTGGAGAAGAATTTCAGCCTAGGGAGGCCTCCAGCTCCATCATGGAACATACTAGAAAGCAAGCTGATCTTGTGGTATGCAGCAAATGTAAAGATCCAGTTTCAAAAAGGGAAAGAAATGATACAACATGTAATGCCATAAAAGCCACATGCTGTTGTACAGGATATTACTCACATGGCACAGATCCTCACGGTGACATACACTTTGATGGCTATTTTACCCCTATGTTGTGACTGAGTGCTGGTTAAAGGAAAAATAATAAAGGTAAACAGCATGTATCTTAAGTTTAAAGAGAAAGTTTCCAATAAATACAAGCTCATTTGTGGGAAAAGCTTTCTGCTTCTGGTTTCGCCTGTGATTGTAGTTTTCCATGAATATGTTGAATTTCGAAATTTGTTCCGCATTTTTTTCTTCCAATGGAAACAATAAATGAACTGGCATCCCAAGTCTTCTCTTCCTAGATGATCTTCTCTCTTCCTTTCTGTGCTGTTACCACTTGGCCAGCATCGCTTTCTGATTTTCTCTCTGACCTCTTTCTCTGGGCTTCCTGGCAGCACAATGGTTCACTTGGAGATCGTTTCCTTCTTTGACCCCCACTGCTTGAAAAGCAGTGATTAGAAAACTTTCCTAGGATATGAATGCAATGGCTTCAGCTCTTGAGAAAGATCCAGCTCTCCCACTACTGGGCAAGTGCTGTAATCACTCAGCTGTTATGAAGAATCTGCACTTTTCCTGTTCTCTGTAATGAAGTCAGGGCCAGCGTTTTCTTCTCCTCTCCTCTTCTGAGAAGGTGTAGGGGACAAACCCCCTTAGGGATGCATGTAGAATTTAAGGGTCTGTCTGCCTAAATCCAGACTGCAACAGAGCAGAAGATGAGGTGCCCAGATCACTCCCCAGACTGGAAGGACAGAGAGTTGTGCTCACAACAATGCATGCCATCACTGCAGGAGCTAGCAGGACAGTCATGCCATGGTGACAGATGGAGATACCTGGGAGTTTAGATGATTTGACTCTGGATCACTCTCAGACACACAAGCAGAATTCCAGCACCAGAAAACTTATAAGCTATGTCTATAATATTGACTACAACATTCAGTGTTTGTTGTAAAGTACCCAAGTATACTTCAGGAGAGTAGATTTGAGTGTGGAGGATGTTGATGGGAAGTAGGCCTGGCAGTTGACTGTGCAGTCAGGATGACTTTGCTGATGCAGTAGAAGAAACATTATCAGAGCAACTGTATCTTCAGTCTCTAGGATGGTGTAGCAAGTTGTCCTTGGCTAGAACTCAGGCACCCACTACTCTCTATCACTCAAGCCTCTCTACCACCCAAACCTCCTTATCACTCCTCTCTGCAACTGGACAGGGGAGAGAAAATAAAACAAAGGGTTCACGGGTAGAGATAAGGACTGGGAGACATTACTCACCAAATACTCTCACAGGCAAAACAGACTGGAATAGGGGTTATTAAATGAATTTATTGCTAACAAAATCAGAGCAGGATAATGAAAAGTAAAACAAGGTTTTAAAAACACCTTCCCCTCATCCCTCCCTCCTTCCCAGCTCTATCTGCAGCAGTGCAGGGAGATGGGGAAAGGGGTCATTAAGTCTCTGCTCAGGGAGAAGAGTCCTTCCCCGCTCTGGCATGGGGTCCCTCCCATGGCAGACAGTTCTCCATGAACTTCTCCAATGAGAAGCAACCATCCCACGAGCAACAGTTCTCCACAAACTGCTACAATGTGGGCCACTCTTTCATGGGGTGCACTCCTTCAAGGACAGGCTGCTCCAGCATGGGCTCCTCTCTCCATGGGTATGCAGGTCCTTGCCAGGACCCTGCTCCATCATAGGTCTTCCATGGTTTCACAGCCTCCTCTCAGGCATCTATCTGCTCCAACATGGATCTCTCCATCCCTTTGGACTTCCATGGGCTGCAGGGGCACAGCTGCCTCACCGTGATCTGCACCAGGGGCTGCAGGGGAATCTCAGCTCCAGTGCCTGGAGCAACTCCTCCATTCCTTCAGCACTGACCTTGGGGTCTGCAGAGCTGCTCCTCTCACATATTCTCACCCTGCTCTTCTCTGGCCACAGTTACATCTGCACAATAACTTTTTCTCCTTCTTCCTCAATATGTTATCACAGAGTTGTTACCTCCATTTCTGATTGTCCCAGCCTTGGCCAGTGGCACATCTCTCTTGTAGGCTCTTGGGACTGGCTCTGCTGGACATGGAGGAAGCTTCCAGAAGCTTCTCACAGAAGACACCCCTGTAGGCCCCCTTACTACCAACACCTGGCCACGCACACCCAATACAGAGGGGCTGCCTACCTTGGCACTGTATGGACTTGGCAACGTAGGACATGGCACAGAGACCATCAGAATCAGAGGATGAATGTCCACAAAACAGAGATGAGCTCAAATGGTTTGAGGGTCATATTATAACTTTTCTAATTATTTGGATTATAACAAATATCTATGATCATTTCTGAGTGCTCTTAAGTTTAAAACACACATTCATATACATCTGGGATGGCTTAAAACTGAAAATGAACTCAGCCTTTTCTGTGGAGAAAGAATGTAGATGTATTAGGGGCCACTGGTCTTTGCCAGACTCTTCTTGGGCTAATGATTCAAAGCCCTGAGCTGTTTCCAGGGTGAAGGAAAATAGGGATGTTTTCCACAAAAACACATTCCTTGCTCTGTACCTAGATATGATGTAGGATCCAATGTGGACGAGCATGAGTCATGTGCTCCACATGCCTTATGGCACTTTGTAAGTAGGCAGTGAAGTGCTGGCTCATGAGTCATCAGCTTCAAGTGAGTGGGCAGTCAAATCCTGCATAAGCTGATTTTTCAGAACCATTTCTAATGTGCAAATATAGTATGGGCAAATTATTTTGGTTTTGTTTGTGTCTCCTCGGCTTCAGTTTTGGCCAAGCCTCCATGTTATTAAGCCTGACATATCCTACAAGTTTTATTTTGTGCCATTCCAGCTTTGACATGCTTGTCCAGAGAAGATTCATCATCTGCTTTTCTGTAAGCCGTTTCCATTTTCCTTAGCATTACAAGAAAAGCAGGGAAGTGAATGGAAATAGCAAACAAGATAAATAAACTCTACTATTTCTTCTGCTGTTAGGGCTGCTTTGGCATCAAACTATGGTTCTCTTGAGTCTTAAATTCACAATATGTATTTTCCCTTTCACTAGTTTTCCTTTTAGTGTCATTAGATGGTATAAAATGGATTTAATCCAGCTACTTCAAAACTTCACCTAAAACTTCATACAGCCACGGAAATCCTGCCACTTGTTGAGACAGAGCTCCTGCTGCAGCAAAAATACCTTCAACTGAATTTCAAAGGCGCCATGCCCTGCTTGTACTCTTTATTCCCAGGACCACACATGGGTCAAACATTCCTTCCACCTTTATACAAACTGCAGAAAGATGGCATTTGCCCCCTTCCATTCTTCTCTAGATCCCTGGTGTGTAAGTGGCTCAAAAAATGGCAACTTTACAGATAATAAGAGATAGAGAGCCAGTTCAAACTGGACTGGATGAGACTACTCAGCATCGCTCCTTGGACTTGGCATGTCCCAGAAAACCAACCTTGCTCTGCTGCCAGCTGCCACCGCTGCCGCTATCTCAAGGAGCGACGTGTGCACCACGATGCCTGGTGATTGTTGACTTCTTACGCTGACTCACAAGGCTGTCCTGTTTGAAAGCTGCTAGCAACAAGCATTTTTATAAAAAGCTTTTTCTTACTATAAAAATCAGTATCCGGTGCAACTTTCCCTCAAACCCCACCCTCCGCAAACCCAAACTAAACACGAAGACCACCAGTAAAAGCAGACTGCCGGCAAAGCGCCGCAACTCAGACTCTGGACACTGGATGTGGAATTGCCCATAGCCCCTCTTTCTTGGCTGCTGTTCGACTGCACGCCCGCTGTGCCGGCACACGGGAGGCGGCCTCTTCCAGTGTCCTCCAGGGACACCTGATGGAGCAGGATCAGACTTCAAATAAATAACACAGCCTGTCCCTTCCCGGCTTTCGAGGGCCTCACGTACTGCCCGAACAGTAGTTTCTTGGACAGCCCCTTTGTTTCACCCGAACTGCAGAGCAGTTGCATGCACGGCTGCTCCCCCGCTCCCTCCTGCTTTCTGTATCACATTTCAGCCCGGGCGGGGATGCGGGGGGTCGGGCAAGTGGGATCCCCACGGACGGGATTCTCTGCGGGGAGACGCTCTTCCCAAAGCGGGGGATGCGAGGAGGCGGTCACACCGCAGCGCGGCGGGGCAGGGCAGGGCAGGGCACTGCTGCCCTCCGGGGCATGCAGCCCTCGGGGATGTCCCCCCGAGCCCCGGGCGGCCGCGCTGCGGCTCCCGGGGCGCTCGGCCGCGGACAAAGCGGCAGCGGCGGCGGGACGGAGCCGGGGGCCGGCCGGCGGCTCGGCGGGGCCGGAGCGCTACGCCCCGGCGGCCGGAAGACAGGGCGGGGGGTGAGGGGTGGGGAGAGGGGAGGGAGGCTCGGCCCGGCTGAAAAGGAGGGCTCGCCCGACGGCCCCCACCCTCGGTCCTGCCCCGCGGGCGTCCCGCACCATGGCGCTCTCCTGGAGGAGCTGGCTGGCCAACGAGGGGAGCAAGCACCTCTTCCTGGTAGGGGCGGCCCCGGGGGGGGTCTCCTCGGCGGGGCTGACCCGCGGAGGAGGCTCAGGAGGGGCCGGTGGGTGCTGGCAGGCAGCGGGGGCCGGCCCGGGACACCTCATCCCGGCGCGGGGCAGGGGTCCCGGTGTGCGGGGCAGGGGTCCCGGTGTGCGGGGCAGGACACCGTGCGGGGCAGGACCCCGTGCGGAGCGGGCTGTGCTCCGTGCGCGCCCCGGTGCGCGGCTGGCTGCAGGATGGATGGCTGCAGGATGGATGGCTGCAGGATGGATGGAGGCGGGTGCCATGGCCCGCGACAGTGCCCGCGTCCTGCCCTGCCGGGCTCGCACACGCTGTGCGTGTGTGTGGCTGCTCTTTGTTAGGCTCTCTTTGGGAAGGTTTGGGGGAGAAGATGCAGCTTCTTGGAGGTCAAGTTTCTTTCTTCCTTTGTCTCTTTGTTGTTGTTTTTTATTCTTTGAGTCTCTTAAATGCAACTATCCCGCTAAGGATTTGGGACAGAGTCTTGTATGGGGGTGCTTTGCCAGCTCTCGGTTGTCATAAGACACAAAAAGTTTTGTGAAGTTCAGTGAAAGTGAAAATTTCCCACATAGAGGCACTTCCTTTTAATACTTTAAAAATACTACGTGCATGAAGTTTGCTTTCCCATTCCATTTATGTATGTTTATGAAACTACAGACCTATGAGTTTTATGAATGAAATGGACACTGAAAAGTTTGCACATGTAACTTTCACTTACAATCTCTTGTTTCTGTTTCATTTCAGTTTTTCTGGCTCTCCCTCAATGTCTGGCTCTTCGGGAAAACCTTCCTGCTTTATAATCAAGGGCTACAGTATTATTATTTGCATCAGATGTTAGGGGTGAGTGACCTGGACATTACTTTTTGCCCTGGAAATTGGGATGCTCGAGGATGGGATAAGGGGCAGAACGCATTTGCTAGTCAAAGATGACACAAACTGCCTGTTACCTTTTCAAAGTGGGGAAAGATCAAGTAAGAAATTACTGGGCTACTTCTGACAGTCATTTAGGAGTAGAAAGTGAACACTGTTGAGAAGAAAAAGAGCCAGTCAAGTGTGGGACAGCTATTCTTTTCCCTCCTCTCTCCCTTCCCGGTGTTCCCAGCAGCAGACAGGCTCACAGGAACACAGACGTGCTCAACAAATGACTGGAGCTCCATTTTTCGTCATCAACACATTAAGCAAGCTATGGACTCATGTTGGCAAATTCTTTCCAATCCAGTTATTGTAATATACATGCTTGCTGAGGGACTTCTTTTAATAAGTCTTAGTTCTTTTCAGTCTTTGTCATTCTCATGGATACTCTGTTCTGTGTAAGTTCACTGTAATGCATATAACTTTAGTTTTGTTTTCTAATAGTAAGCTCTTTGCTTCTGGATGGTTTAAAGAAGATTCAGGTATTTTGATTTAGCAAGGGCAACATCCACTAACAACAGATGAACCCAAAAAGATACTTGGGAGATGTGAGATACCATGGCCTTGGTCTACTACCCATTTTAGTAATTTGAAAAAAGCTTCTATCTAAAAAGGCGTAGAGTAAGAGTTAACATCTTTCTGGAAAATGCCCATGGGTTGCTCAGAATCTGACAATTCCGGAAAAAGTGGCTGAATAACGTGATGCTTTGTAGCATTGTGTCATACTCAGCAATGGATTTCAACAGAAAGTTGACATGGGATTAAACACAGATGATGCACCTCCTAATCTGCTGTAGAGCTTCTGGGGTTTATTTTTGGTAAATCCAGGGTACATAGTTTCATGTGGCTGATATTGTCATAACTAGCCAGTACCATAAGGTTTTGTGATCTTGCTTGGAAATCAGTTGAGTTGATACAATTTTCTCCTTTTTTTTCCTTTCTTCTTATGATTGATTTAGATGTGTTCAAGCACGAATCTTAGCAAAGGCAGTGCAAAAAAGAAGGGAATGACAATAATTAAATCCTTCATGGTGGTGACTTTCTTGACAGAAAAAGCACAAAACTTGTTTCATTTTACCTTAATTTCTAGTGGCTTTGCAGCCCAGTGTATCCATTTGTAAACTGTGTTTGTTCCTGGCGGAGCGAATGGATTGTTTGTAAAGCGAATGTTCTTGGGTAACATGTTGGACCAGATTTTCAGCTGGTATCAATCAGCAAGTTTCTCTCAATTCAGATGACTTGTCTGCCTCATACCAGCTCATCATGTGGTTGGGATTTTTTTTTGGTTTTCTTGTACTTCAAAATGGAAGACACTTGCAAAATAACTTGAAGTGTGTTCAGAACCTGTGAGATGATTCAAGCAACATTTTCCTTGTCCTGGTCAGAAGATGAAGACTAGGAGGTCATGCTTTTAAGTTTGTGTAATTGTGTCTGCCACTGTGGGAAAAAGTATCACAGAATTTAGGGACTTCTAAAATGAGGTTAATAATGAAGAGCTAAATCTAAAAGATACTTTTGGTCAAAGTTATAAAACTAATTTTAACATTTTGAAAATACTAAAGACTGTAAAATGTACTTGCAATTCACTTTTTGCAGTTCATCTAAATATCTTTGGTAGATCCCAAAGGTAGCTTTCTCCCTTCTCTTCATTATATCTGTGCATAATATATCTTAGTAATCATAGAGATTATTTTGCAAGGGTTGGGAAAACTGAACCCAATTTGGTTTCTTCAGGAGATGGCGTAAGCAATACTACAGCTGTAGTTGCCTTCTACAGGGATTTTTGCCCCTCTTCTTTTTCTCTATTGGTTTTTTATTGCCACTGACCCATGGTCCGTCTGCATAACCAGTCTCCTCTCTGTTCCATGCATGTGTGAGTAGTTTGCAGAGCCTCTGTGCCATTTCTTGGCGTCTGAAGATTTTGAGATTTAGATTAAATTCTTTGTTTATAATTCAACAGTTGATATTTTTTGTCTTAACAGATTGAACTCTTTAATGGATACTTCCGTGACAACTGGTTCCTTTTTCCAAAAGAGCTAACAAAGTTGCCAAAAAGGAGTGGCTCTTCTTGAATTAAAAAAAGTTTATTTTTTTTCAGTGAGGTTGCCTAAGGAGTTGGCTTTTTTTCTTTCTCAGTATGCTACAATAGGCTATAATCGCCTTAAGAACTTTTGCACTTGCAGCATGGAAAGATTTACCACAGGTAATTTTGTTGTTTACCAAGCAACAGAATGGAGAACAAGAAGAGTTGCTGTAGGAAATCAGAGTGTGATATGAAATGAGACCTTGTACTGAATATTCTGGGTATATTCAACAGTGCCATGTTTTCATGCCATCTCTTTTCTTTCTGATGTGCAGAAGGAGAAAGAATGGGGCTGTTCTTTTGTTCAGTGGTCACTGAAGTGATTTACTTTCCTTCAGCTGTCTACAGAAGAATGAGGCTTAGATTTATTCTTTTCCGATTGTATTCTCTGTGACGTTGAACAAGATACTTTAGGACAGGATTTAAAAATTGTTTAGGTATCTAACTCTCACTCAGTCTTTCCATGTCAGTTGGCCTAATTCTGCACCTGTAAAAAGCCTCTAAGGGCATGGTGGTATCCTGGAAGTGCAAAGAGAACAAATAAGCAGAAGGCAGTAATGTGGAAGGAGGAGGTTGATAACCTTTTATGTGCCTGGCAGCTTAGTGTTATTTTGTGTCAAATATCTGTGCTGCACTCAGTTTGACTTGTGTTGATCAGACCATGAACTTTTCACTATGCAATCTCTATCCCTGCGAGTTTTCAAAACGTAATTGAGTAAAAAACCCTGAACAAACTTAATCTGAGTTTGATGTTGAGCATTCTTAGAACAGGAGGTTTGAGCAGAGACGTCCTGAGGTCCCTTCCAACCAGAATAATTTATGGTTACATAATGCTGGCAGTGAAAGCTCACCAGAACCTAGTGGATCTAAATCCCTTTCCAGTACTTTTGCTTTAATGAACCATCCCTTGTTTTTTTTGGATACTGAATTGCTTGCAACACTGCAGGTCATAGTCTTACTGTATGAATGCATTCATTGACACTGCTTCAAAAACACAATTCAGATAAAGAATCTCATTTTATTAATGATTTGATAGATGTTAACTTGTGGTCTTACATTGCTGAAGGAAGAGAAGCCTGTGAAGAAATCCCCAACAAACATGAATTTCTTATAAAAGAGGAAAGGAATATTCTCAGCTTTGTGTTCACGATAAGATACTATAATGTGTAGTAAGCATTAGTTACAGAAAGGGAGAGTCTTAAATTACTCGACTCCAAAATCTTCATTGTTGGAGAGTTTGGTCCTCTCAATCAGTGAAATTGTCCAGCTTGATTTCTTCACAGACTTCAGGATTTCTCTCTTCAGTTTAGCTTGGCTGTATTTTTGTCCAACAAGTTTGATTGTGCCTGATCAAAAAAATCAGTCATAAATTTGGTACTGGCCTTATAGAACTCAAGTTAACAGCATTGAATGAAATGCTTGTTTCTTGTTGCTTGAGTTCCCTGTGAGCAGAGAGAGCTTTGAGCTCATTTTGTCATGGCATGAAGGGTCTCTCTTTCCCCATTCCCTCTCTTGTCCCTGCTCAAATAACTGTAATGTAGTCAGATGTAATGCAAGAGATTAGCTTCTGGGTTTCAGACCAAAGTGAAGAAAATGCATTGTCAGAAGGATCTCTTTGGGAAAAGACTGAACAACTGAAAATGGGGCTGAAAACAAAAAGTGCTGCCTCGCTTTCTTATCTGCACATTTGCTTCCTTCTTACTGTGCAGTATTGTGCATAGCATTTGTCACCTTTATTCACTGCTTGGAATGTGTTCCAGATGTTCCAGTAACTTTCATGTCTCTCCTTGTTAGTTTATTGTAACGACAGAGATTTTACTAATTGAGACTAAATTCCACTTTCATTGATTGTTGCGCAACCACACTGCAACCTGCTTACCCTCCACATCTTAGCACTGGAGGGAGTTGTGTATCTTGATCCTTTGCTTGGAGATTATGAGAGCAGTTGGAAGCTGTTACTGCACTCAAGATTAAGGTAATTGCTTTGTTCAGTTTGAATGACTGATTTAAGCAGAAGGAGGAGTACATCCTACACAAAGGCACTGCATATAAAATGGGAACATGACCTAAACTTGTAGACAAGAAGAGGTGGAAAACCTTCAAAGAATGCCTTTGTGATGTACTACAAGTCAATACTGATAATCTTCTCAGCAGTGCAGGGAAGATACCCCATACATATTAAAATATATTGCACCACTTAAAATAATTTTTAAAGGGTTGCAGTACATGAGATTAGGATTTACAGAGTCCTTCTTTGAAACCTTTCTTCTTCAGGAGCGCAACCAAGTCAAGCTTTCATAGAAATTTTCACATGTTCTGGTAGGTTTCCCCTACCCTCACATTTTCCTTCTTTTCAGCTGCTTTGTGTTTTTGTTGCTGGATCTCCAGCCAGATTTGACAGGCCTATGGGGAATAATTGCTGTGCATACAGTTCAGTTCTGTCCTTCATCTTAGATTATCAGTGCTCTGTTACTCAAGAGAAGGAGTACTCCATGGGGAAAAGGAAGCTGGGTCAAGCGGAGACATGTTGTGTAGCATGGTTTGTTCCACCTAGGAAAATAACTAACTTTATCTGCTCCAGTAGTGATCTTGGGAGGTGATCTGACACCTGTGTCTACAGAGCAGCACGTGGCTTGTGAGTCTTGCCAGAACCTTTCAAGGTGCCCTGAACCAAAGAAGATTGAAAAAATTTAAAGAAAGACTCTTAAAGACAGCATCAAGTGGGGTGTCTCTATTGCACCATGGCCTGTTTAGGCTTGTTGCTTGTAGGTGGTGAAGACTTGAGAAGCAGAATCACATTACTCTCAGGTGTGGAAAGGTTTGCATTACTGTAACATTTTTTTGATACAAGATTGACTTAAAAGGGGAGATAGGACAGTATTTGTTGAAATCTTCATTTTGCAACCATGTGTCAAATATCAGATTTCTGTGCACAGCAGTCGCAGGTAACATTCATTTCTGTATTTATAACTGCTGAACTTTGGGGAATTTTGAGGTACACAGTAAGGTACTTCAGCTCTAAATCCAATACTGAAATAGTTTGCCTAACAGAGAAAGCTCATTTTCTCGTTTTCATTCTTGCTGACAGTGAGATACAACGAGAACTGACTCTTTGCTTCTCTGTCCTACTTTGTGTGCTGTATGAGCACAGCCAGGAGTCCATCTGGATTTCTGTGGGACTGTACATCAGATAGGGGTAAATGGAGAATTTACATTCTGGAACTCCGTTATGCTGCTTTGGAGAAGGTGGCGATTCCTTTATACTTGTCTGGTGGAAAAATCTAACCTAGTTTCTAGGATTTGAGGTTGTGGATGGTCCAGTTCCTTACTATTTTTGCCACAGATTTAGTCTGTAAATTTGAGTAATCCATTAGTTTTTCTGTGCTGCTTTGCCCCTCTATGAAATGAGATACCAGTGTATGTTGTATCAGGTAGGCAGGTTATGGAAGGAAGTGGTCGAATGCTTAGACTTAGTATCAGCAAGCCTGGATAAAACAGTGTCCAGCAGAGATTTTGTGTGTGGGGTTTTTTTTTTTTTTTTTTTTTTTTTTTTTTTTTTTTTTTTTTTTTTTGGTTTTTTTTTTTTTTTTGGTTTTGGTTTTTTTTTTTTTACATTTTTGATCCTGCAGAAATTTCACCTGCTAGTAACATGCAATAACATTTTTTTTAAGTCAGTAAAAACTTCGTGAAGAAAATAGGATTATATTTCTCTCATTTCTTAACTACTTAATAAGGATATTATTCTCACCTTCTAGGCCCAGTGAGTTGCCTTGGAGCAAAAATCATCCTTTATTCTACTATTGTTTAAAAATCCAACAATGTACTGTGTTAATTTGTTACTATGCCTCCCAGGCAATGCAAAGGAATTTAAGAAAGAGAGCTCTTGGAAACCATTTGGAAAGAATTAATTTCATGGTAATATTTTTAGCTTTTGGATATATATTAAGAGCAAACTTAAACTCTTTTTCTTCCTGCATAAATTTTGATTCTAAGAATTTCTAAATGTATTTACCATTGTTTGCAAATCAGTCATGGACTTGTTGCAGGAAATACTGCTGAACTTTATTTCTTCAGAATAAAATCTTACATGAACCATTGGTAACAATATTTTAATATTTGAATCATACTTCCTTGGAAATTCAGTACATATTTAAGTAGTTGGTTGCTGGTCTCTCTTTTGTTTTTTTCCTTTCTTTTTTTTTTTTTTCTGCTATGTACAGATGTTGATAACATTAAATTATAATGAATATAAGGACATTCCTCCATAGTAATTGCATGATGAATGAATATTTGCTATTTGTTAAGTAGTGGAGGAAAACAAAGGAAGGTTAAAAGGATAGACTTTTCTATGCATTATCGGTGATTCATACTTGTTAAATTGTTTGGCATTTTACTTAGAATCACAGAATATGCTGAGCTGGAAGGGACCCATCAGTCTATCAGACTCATCAGACTCCTGGCCCTGAGCAGGACATCCCAGGAATCACACCATGTGACTGAGAGTGTTGTCCAAATGCTTCTTGAACTCAAACAGCATTTATTTCATTTATTTAACACTATACAGTGTAGATTTGACTATATTCTAGACCAAACTATTGTTTTGTTGAAACTTTGGAAGAAAAATGGTTGTGCTCGGTAAAGGAAGTCTTGGGATAACTGATGTCATGCCTAATTTATGTTTAAACTCAAAGACAACATAAATTCTTGAGAAACCAATGATATACCATATAGGTCACACAACAGAAATTACTAACATTTTCAAACTGCTCATTAATGTTATTGCAACTTTTTCAACTTTTTCAGGTTTTGTGAATGTCTCAACAGCTACCAAAATGATTCAGTTTACTTCTGGAGTTTGCATGACATTGTTTCTACATAATTCTTGAGTTTTTCAAGTCATGCCTATTTCATCAGTAAGCCTCAATAAAAATTCTTATGTGTTTTAATGACCATGTTTCTGAAGTTATTGCTTCAAAGAGGTGTATAGCTCATTTTCAGCTTCTCTGTAGAGGATTTAATGAAAACAGAGACAGTGTTGTATATGCAAACAGTGCATTATAGAGACATTTTTCTTTTCATTATGTCCTGTCTGTTCAAGGGCCATTTCCAGTTGGGAGGGTCCAGAGCTGGGAGGAGAGGATGGCCTAAGGTCTGAAGAATATGGCTTAGGAGGAAGGAGTAGCAAGAAAAATTTTTCATTGTGCAAATGATCAGAGAGTGAAGTAACAGATGAAATAGAAACAAGGGAGGTTTTATGTAAGGAAAAAGAGGACTAACAGTACATTGGAAGAAATAGTGGAGGACATCTGGAGAGTGGGAAAGAACTAAGTGACATGGCTCATTTTAGTCTTATTTTCTATCATTTGGTAGGTTGGAGATGATCTGTTCCTGGGGTTTTTTGCTGGAGATCCCACGTTTACATGGTAGAGAACAAGGTAGAGCACATTTTTGTGGGGTAATTGCTCCTACTTCTCATGGGCAGCTTTTGAGAGAGGGTGCCCTTGTGACTGCTCTGTTCTTTGGAAGCTGGTAGGGTCTGGTGAGGAGGTCCTTGGCACTCAGGTCTAACTAAATAATGTAAAGTAGCTGAAAGAGAAAAGGGATTTAGATGCAGAGCTTGGTTCTTCAGGTGGATTGAACATCTTTACCTTCTGTTTGCCTCCTGGAGCTGTGCCCAGGTGCAAGTGAGGTACATGGATGTTGCTAACTGTGAGAGCACGCAGTTGTTTTATGGTACTGGTATTTGGAAACCCTTTCATACTGTTGTGCTTGAGATCTTGCAAGATATTCTGAAGTGCAGTTATTCTGTTTGTTTTTACTAGCTTATATATTCATCCATTTCTGCAACACAAACATAGTCTGTAAATTTTGTTTCTTCTTGATAACAAAGATAAGAATATGATAGATGTTTCACAGATTATTTTTGTCTGTGAAAGTAAAACGTTCATTTTTTATGTAGAGTTTAATTTTGAAAAGGTAATAAATCTTAAGTAATTTTTATTAGATAATTTGTACCTGTTCAACTCATTCACATGCTCCTGCACTATCTGAGTAATCTTTAATATTATAATACTTTTTTACTAATTTATTCAGGGGTTGAAATACTTGGGGTTTTGAGAACACTGTAAGAAATATCATTCCAGAAATCTGTTGACAGTCTAAAAGCATCTTTTATATAAGCTAGTAAAATGGTAATTCAACCTAATAACTAGGAGAACAATGGCATTTTGCTAACATTTTAACATCATAAATGAATGAGATAATACAATAAGATTTAAAATACAGGTTTATGACATGAATGTGTGCTTTGTTCATTTATTTGACAAGTGTTTTTGTTCTAATTATGTAAGTTCCAAATATATCAGTGAAAGCATTAGTGAAATTAGATTTCATTACAGTTCCCAGCTATTGAGCAGTTAAACTGAAGAAAACCTACTTTTAATGTCCTAATATGGCATTGCATAATGTGAATGGGTGAGGAGTTTTGTGACAATTCTATAACAGTCCTTGAAACATTGTGGCCATTTCAGTTTGACTAAATCGATATGTTTTTACATCTTTTTGTGGCTTAACAGAAAATCATTACATTCGAGTGGCTGTCTAGTGTCATCATAGTATTTATCGCTTTTTTTATTTAGGTATTTAGTTTAGTTATTTAGTCTGTTGAAGCTTTCAGGTGATTTCTCAGTGGACAGTGGATTTCTTACTGTTGTCTCAGATGTTTTGTTCCGTGTGCCTTTGGGCCCTGATGAGGATATTAGCTCTTCTGGTAGAAAGTTGTCATTTGTTGTTGACAGAATTAATTTTTAATAACTTTTTGATGCAGAGGTGAGAGCTGTTTCCTTCCCTGTGAGGACAGGACAGCATGCTGTGTGTACTGTGGTTTCTCCAGTACAATAAAGCACCATGAAACCCCACTAGTCTGACAGCTTGGAGAGCATGGGAACCATTTGATTTCGCAGCAAAGAAAAAGAGGGGCAGTACTGACACACGTACCATTCCTTTCTCCCTGTAAACTAACTCTGGCAATGTTTGTTCAGCTAGGATTGTGTATTAGCAGAGCTTCGGCGTCTGTCCTCAATCTCAACTGCTGCCTGGTCCTGCTGCCGATGTGCCGTGTTCTCCTGGCCTTCCTGCGGGGATCCCAGAAGGTGAGTGCTCTCCTCGGAGTAGGAGGGCCCTGCTCTCTCTTTAGTATAAAAATAATAGAATTCCTGCAAAAAAATCCCTGGCTGTTCCTGCACCGTGTGCTTGCACGGTGCAAGTGTCAGGCATTTAGCCTAGATTCATGACTCCTTTGGAGACAGGCATTGTCTGGTTTGATTTGACCTGTTGAGAGAGGGGTTTCTTCCGGGCGGTTTTGAAGGATGGGGAGTTGCTGGGGAGCTGTAGCCAGATGAATTCTCCTCTGTCTTTCCAAACTCTTATATTGGAGATTTTTGTGTCCTCTCAAGTGCTTCCTGGTAGAATTCAACTGAGTAAACCCGACTTTGTCTCTGCACGACCACAAGTGTCCTACTGAAAGTGATAGAACTTTCTGTAAAAATTCCCAAACGGATACATTTGATATCATGGGAGAAACAATGGCTGAGCTTCTTTGTGATTCTTCAGTTGTTTTTACAGAAATATAAATAATGCTTTTGAGGAACATTTGTGTTTGCTAGATGCTTGCAAATTGGACCTGTGAGTTCTGTTAATCATGTGACAGTACCTATAAGATTTGATGCCTATAGATGCACATATGTATGCAAATATACCATTCCTTTTGATCTTGCTTACAAAAGAGACAGTGATGCCTTCACAATTAATGCTGGAATTCCTAAATATTAAGGCCAGGAGGTACATTATGTACTCTTGACGTCTGTGTAATTTCTTCATTATTTCCTTAAAATTGTCTCCTTGGCATAATCCAAGTAGTTTTTAAATTTAGGTACTATGCTTGCAAAGGTGTTAAACCTAGTGAAAACTGAAGTTGCTACTATATCATCACAGTTGCTGTTAGTATTTTTTTCTTTGCTTTGTTTTGGAAGAGATTGCTTGAATTCTTCCCCTTACTAGGTTGCCAGCAAGAAAACCAGAAGGCTGCTAGATAAGAGCAAAACTTTCCATGTGACGTGTGGTGTTACAATATGCATCTTTTCAGGTGAGATCTTGCTGTGCTGAGCAGCAGCATGTTTTGGAAGCACATTGATGCAGTACTTTGTGGTTTTTCTGCTGAAGTACATTTGGGGGTAGTCTTGCTCTGTGCTTGCTCGTCTTAAATTGTAAATGCGTTCTCGAATGTGTGTGGGTTTTGGTTCATTTTTTGCTTTAAACATATGGGCATACATTCTAATGTCAAGCCTTTCCTTAAAATGCCAGTTTCTTAGAAGACAGGTATGTGAGATCAGGTTAAAATCTGCCATTGCAAGTGAACCCTCATTGTGCCTAAGGAATTTGAGTGAAAAAGTAGGGTACTGCATGCTTACCCATAGAGGAGGGAGCAGTGGAGACAACTACCCAGTTTGGTGAAGAAGAAATATTCTTGGCTGGATACCTTTGAATGTTGTCTCTCAGCTGAAACATTGCAGTACAAAGATCATTGCTGTAGAGTTGAAAAAATATTCCTAAAATATGTGCAGCTTTCTGTCATTAATATCTATAAGCTGATTTACTCTTGAAAGATAATGAAGAATTCCTTAGTCCCTGGTATATCTCATGCAGGTGATGTGATTATATCTTGGCATCTAGGTGGCCACAGGGAACATCCAGCACTTGTTTACAGATCCTCAGCTTTACTCAGTTTTTTGGTTTTTTTTAGTCTTACATGTTGCTGCTCATCTGGTGAACGCTCTTAACTTCTCTGAGAACTACAGTGAGGAATTTGTGACCCTAAATGCAGCAAACTATCGTGGTGAGGTGAGCCAGCTTTCCTTTCATACTTTGGTTTTAAGCATATCATTTAAATACATGAATATTTGCATATTCAATGCCATTGTGTGATCTATACAGTGCTCCTGTTTTGTGCACTGAAAACTCACCATTGTGTGGATTGCTCTGGATTTTATTTCTTTCTCTGGACAAAGCATGTATTAAAGCCAGCAAGGTTTGGTCCTGTTTGATTATTAGGTGGAGAATGCAACCATCTGAACTTTTCACCTTGCACCTTGTTCTCCTGCTTCTCTTCTGCTTCTCTCTGTTCCTTGGGTGGGCTTGGCTAACATATTTCTGCTGCTTTTTGGGCAAATTTGTTCTGCATTTCCACTGTTTAGAATACAGTGATATTTGAAACTAATTTTGCATTTTGCAGCTGCAGTGAATGTATATATGAGTATATATGCTAAGCATGGAACTAATTATCTACATGAACTGATTTCTACTAGCAAAATACTTGATTTGTCTGCCTTTCTGACTGTGGTGCAGATCTCTTGCAGGACTCTCAGATTCCTAGTCCCTTGGCGAGGTGCTTGCTTGTGTATTTGACACTGGAGAGATATTTGCAGATTTTAGAAGCAAGACCAGGGTCCAGCACCCTTTCTTCTTGGGCTACAGTCAAGTTCTCTCTTGTTTGTGTTATTCTAGTCTCCGGTCTGCATTTCTTTTCTACCAGTTTCATTAGGAAATATTTAGAATGACCCTATCCCAGCTGCATCGTTTCCTGGAAAAAGAGAGCTTGGCTCATTCCAGGCTCATAAGGACCAGCAACCAAGGTCTTCCACTCCCTGGGTGAATGATCTAATCACCCAGCTATTCAATGGCAGACAGACATGCCAACACCAACTATTGTGCCGAGCTTCTGGTTGAACTGTGTGTCTGCTTGTGTTAGGAGTGGTCTGATAGATTTCACTTCATCAGGAACATCAGCAGGAGCTTGCCTCAGGCAAGAACGTGCCAGGGTTCTAAGCCTCTGCTAAGCAGCCTTAGAAATTTTGCAATAGAAAATGGAGACGATAGCAAGTTTTTTAGGAACTCTAGGATCAAAACTCCTGAATTTTAGGTTCTTAAGTAGCTCTTGCACCTTTGTACTTGAATCCCACTTACATCCCTTTTTAAGCTGTGGTGGACAGTCTGGATTGCTGCTCTCATCTCTTCTGCCTGGGTACACACATCTGGATACAGACAAGGTCAGAAAGAGGGTCACTTCATTTTTCCTGTCCTGTATAAAATCTTCACCTCCCCTCACTACATTTTACTGCAAGTTTAAATAAAAGAAGTTTTCCAAGCAGTGTAGACAAAACCTCTTGAAGTATAGGATCAGGGGAAGTGAGGCAGTTTCCCTGATGTTGAAATATTCCCCTCTTCCTTTCACATGTGGTGAAGGACACAGGAACACCTCTCAGATGCTTTGTGTTCAGTCTTGCTTCACTAGGGCCCACTGCAAATGTCTTGATGATGTAGCTGGCAGTAAAATGCTTGCCTCTTGTCTTATATTTAAATTCAAAACCTCTCCCTCTTCTGCTCCACTCTGTCTTCCCAAAGCAATGAGGTAACTGAGTAAAGTTAAGCTTTCAAAAACAAGTATCTCTAGAATTATATGAATCCAGATTATAGAACAGAATTATCTTTACTGGGGGAATGCAAAGGCTAAAGGTTTAGTTTTTGTTGAATTGCAGTCAGTGTAAGCTGTTACCAAATATCAAATCCATTCCTGCTTCCAGATTTAGGGACTGCATATGTCTTAAAATGTGTGAGCTTCATGGGCTACTTATTATTATAAAATTATTCATATTATAGATATAAAATACTACATGTTGATTTCATTTGTTTTTGCTTGTCTGTTTTTCAGGACCCGAGGAAACTACTTTTTGCAACTGGTAAGTCCTACAAACCTGAATGAGAAAAGTTTATTATCATCACTGCAGACAAAACTTCTTTTTGTCTTGTATTGGCATGCTCTGTTTGTTGTACCTCAGCTATCTGGAGTTGTGTTGTTTGTGTTAATATAACCTGGATTTGCTTATCCAGCAGTCAGGAGGCAGGAGTTACATAAGGCCAGTAGCAGGATGAGCAGCATCTTCAAATCTATTGTTGTACACATGAGTCAGCAGAAATCCATTCGTTTCAAACAGAGATTCTCCCTAATATTAAAACCAAATTCCTAAATGATCCAATTTCTAGAAAAAGAAAGATAATGGGAAACCTTTCTTTTTTGCTTCAGCTGGTTTATTTAAGGGCTGGTTGGGTTTCTGAGCAATCTAAACTCTCACATGGGAATCAGGCTTCAGCACTTACACAGAATAAATAGATGCAAACATTTTTGGTGCAGGAATTATGAAGGGAACAATGTTTAGGTGTGGAGGGGCAGGCACCAGTCTGAGATTTAGTCCTTCATAAGCAGATAAAGTTCCTTCCTGATGCCATCACACTTTCTCCCTTACTTGGATCAAACACAAAAATCCTGACTTGGTAGCATTTAGGGCACAGTCAAATAAAATCTATGAACAGACACCAATGGTTCTAGGTTTGTCAATCTCAATAGGTGTGCTGGAATTAGCAGCTGGCGTGCCAGTGTTTCCCAAAAAACCTAGGGAAGGTTTAGATCAGTTGAGAGTAGAGGAAGGGAGAAAGTGAACTGACAGAAACCGAGGTCAGAGTTATCCTAAATTTAAAATTACTCCATTCACTCCCTGTCCTAACGACTGGTAATTAACATGGACTCTTTGTGCTGAAGGAGTGCCCAGGCAGGGACCAAGATTTTGCTGCACTGGTAGCTGTGCAAATAAGCAAGAAAACCCCTGATTTCTTCCCAGACAGTTCAGAACAGCAAACAGAAGGAATAAGGAATCAGAAGGATTTATAGAGTGATGATGGCTGTTCAGATCAGTCCAGGAAATAACCTCCTTGTATGAGAGTGTGAGGCAGACTGTGGGAGGAACAAGTATTCAAGATTATACTTAGTGGAGGGAAGGAGAGTCAGGGACAGGGCGGAGGGGAAACACTAAAAATGAACTGATAAATTGGGGCAAGACTTTTGAGTGATTTCAGTTTGATGGACAAGATAATTGAAAAACTGGACGTAGAAGGTGACCTCTGGCTGGAGTAACAGTGTAGGAAGTTGGATCAAGTGCTGTACTGCAATTGCATTGGAGGTATTTGTTCAGAGTTGACATTCATTGCAGGCTACACATCAAATCAGACTGAGAAAAAAGAAATTAAGAAGGAGGCAGTGTACAGAATGCATATTTCTTTATTGCAACTGCTTTTAATTGCAATCTTGCCATGAATGAGGAAAATCAAGTTCTTTTTATGCAGTCCATGACAAAGCCTCCATTGATTGTAGGGCTGTGAAAACTGAAGAGTGAGTTGTGGTGTGTCAGATTTTGGGTATCAGACTTTTCAATAAATGGATCTTGAGAAGTTTATAAAAAGATAAGATTTGAGATTATCTCTCCTTTGACTTAAAAAACACGAGGATAAACTAGTTCTGATACAAGTTTTCATTTGAGCAGATGAGTCAGATCGTTAATATTTTTAACATTTGCTTCCCAAGTGCTGGCTGCAGATCACTCTCACAGACCTTGCTCCATGGGCAACAATTTCAAGCGTGATACAATGCCATGGAGAGTAATTTCAGGCTCTTCCTCATTCCAGAATGAAATAGGCTGGCAAAAAATTGTAGTGACAGCTTGCATAGAAATTGATTTTCTTGAAATCCCGTCCCTGAACAGGTTTTTAATTGTCATGATCAACTGAGTGTAGTGTTTGGAATAAAAAAGAGACAGAAACTTGCACAGTCAGTCTTGAAAGAAAACAATGTTTGTTCTTAGTTACCTGCTTAGACACAGATGTCACAAGCAAAATATGACAGGAGCAAAGACAAATAGGAAATTGTGATGCATGGGGAAATGCAAGGAAAAGGGTATTTTTCTTTGGGAAGGTGGGAAGTTCCACAAGAACTCTTCTTTCCTATGTGGTTTGATACATGTGTTGTCCTCAAGAGATAAGTATATTCATATATCTACGATTGAATCATGATTTGTATGTCTAATTCCACTTTCTTAAAAGGTCATGGTGGACAAGTATACCTCTTCACAGTTCAAATGTAAGTTATGTCCCTTTTAGTTCCAGGTCTGACTGGAGTCATTATGGTGTTAGTATTATTCCTAATGTGCACAGCTTCCACGTATGCCATCAGGTAAGATGTAATCTGATCATTATGCTGAAAATGACATTTCTTTAATCATATTCTCCTACTGACTAGCGTGTTAAAAACACCAGTTTTCTTGTCCTGGTTTTTTTTCCTAGCTTGCAGTAAAATTAGCGCGGTGAATTTTGTATGAAAACAATTACAAGACCTGATTGATTTGCCTTCTGAAAAAATACTATTTAATGAGTGTGCTGAGTTAAAAATGTGGACCTTTAAAAATTTAAATAGTTCTTTTATTCCTGGTTGTAGAGGAGGCAGTTAACTCAGTGTATGGGGTGTTCTGCCCAGTGCATAAATTAAGTCCAGTGGAAGAAAAAATAAGATGATGTTGTTATCTTAATTATTTTCACCAATTACTTGTAACAATACATTGTAAGAAAAAAAAGTAACAAAAACCCCAAACCAAACAAACAAAAAACCCCCCAAACTATCAGCAATGAAACAAACAGACGCAGAATTATGCTACTGAAGTGGAATTTTAAGAGCTCTGCTTCTGGTTGTCAGATATATTCCTTTTAATATGAATTATGAGATACCAAACAGCGATGCAGTGTGGGCTCAGAGCAGCTGCTGGGATTCCTAAAGGTTTGGTCCTGTGGTGGGTTGACATTCTGCACCAACGTTAATGAACCCATAGGATGGTGCCTGTGAAGGACTGGTACCTTGGGGGGTCTAGCCCAACGTTGTAGGCTTTTCAAGGCTTGGATTCTGCAACTGAGCATGTGAAAATGACCCCTTCCTTTTCACAGAGGTTGGATTCACAGTGTGTCTATGTAAGTGCATCATCTCAATTCAGCAAACATGGAAGGATATATTAATTATGTATCTTCTAACGTTAATGGTGCTTCACTGATGGGAGTTAGATACGTGGTTATGAACCTTGTTGAACTAATCTGTGTTTCCTGACTAGCTGTGTTACCTGGCAATGTTATTCTGCGATTTGAGAAAGTAGTTGAGCAAACACTTGTGCATTTTCAGCAGACAAGGCTTCTTCCAGGGCTGAGACTTTTGTGAGGCACTGCAGGCTGCAGAAGTGCAGGATTGGGCTCCTGTGCCAGGTATAACATGGCTGCACATTACATGGTCGACACAGATGGCTCTACTTGCAAAAGAAAGACAGTTTTGAAAAGATGGAAAAATAAAACTCTTATTTTACTCTGCAACACTGAGCCAGAACAAAGTCCTATCTTCTTCAAGGCCAAAGTAAATTAGAAAAATATAATGTATTAGTGATTGGGAAACTTAGAAAAATATATGTAGCTGTAAACATTCTTGGAAATAATTTTGGGGCTCATGCAACATCTTTTGAAGTTACATGCTTTTTAGTTCCTTCCACAGTTACTGTAAGTGCAAATACTTTCCCAGCTTTCTGCCATCTAGCCAGCAGAATCAAAGCCCCAGAAGAGATAATTTGCATCTCCTGTTACCCTAGCAATAATTCTTACTTGGAAATTTTATCCTGGCTTCTCCCTCCGGCATAGAGCTCAAGCTTGTCTTTATTATAGTGTTTTCTCCTAAGGAAACAAGTTGCTGCATGCATCTCTCTGTCCCTTTCAGTCTCTTTCACGTGCCCTATGATGGCTGAGCATACAGTGCCATTTTAGGGAAGTTAATTGTAAATGCTCACTGTCTATCAGAAACTGAGCACTTTAAAAAGTATTTCAGAGGCTGTTATAGTCTTGGATTTCAGCCGTAATCTGCTCTTGCACACTGATCTGCTTAGTGATTTCTTCCTTTGTACGTTCTATGCATGAATATGCCTCTATTTTCCTGCCTTTTCTGTAAGTAAGTGCAAATAAGTATTAGGACTGAATTAGCTGCTAATGTTTTAAAAGGGGAAAGTGATTATTAGTTGAAAAAATTTCTAAATTTTTGCCATGTCATACCTGAAAATTAGACCAGCATTTTTTGTTCAGTAGTTATTTTCACTAGGGTTATGAAGTTATCAGAAAACACAATAAATCCTGTCAATAAATGTTGACATTTCTGCCAACTTTAAAATTAATGATGTTTAAGATTTGGAAGAACATTAAAAATAAGGTGCTGCGGTGCCATCTATTTTTGTAAGCAAATATTCTAGTCTTCGATTTTATCTTCTAAACTACCATATATATCTTCCTTTTCAAAACTGTCTGTAACAGGATTAAAAATATTTTTCTAGAACTGTGCTGCTTAGTGTGTCCCTTTAAAGCATGATAAATTCCCCTTACATTTCTCAGTAAATTAACTCTTGCAGGTCTTCATCTGCAAAATTCTAAAGTAGGTTAACCAAAATTAAATATTCGACTTACCTCAAATTTTCAAGACTCTGCATTCCTAAGAAATGCATCCATTCTGTGAATAATGTCTATTTTAAACCTTAAGAAGTTAAAAAAAAGTAAATGTTCTGAAGAGCTATGAAAATTCATGTGTATCAATAGGAAGATTATTGACTCTATTAGAATACTTTCTGTCTCTGTAGGATGCACAGTTTAAGGATACAAGTAAGAAATATGTAATTACTGCAGTGTTGTAAAATATGCTTCATGGTAAGAGGTTCAAGGATTTACATACCCTTATGATTTAAGGAAGTGAAGTTCAGAGGGCCTGCTCACATTTAGGGCAACTTGATACATGTGAGGAGCCAGGATTTTATAGTAGAGGTTTCTGTAGGAGTGCTGAAAGAAGAATAAAAGGCTCAACAAGCTGGAAGCTGACATTTAGACGTATTCAGGAAAGAAGTGCACAGTAATTTTATTCAGTAACAATAATTAGCTGTTGAAAGCAATGTGTCAGAAGCAGTCCAGGGATTGACTTTTCATCACTGAAATCTTGAAAAATTGGTGCATTCTGAAAAAGGTGTTCCAGAGCCAATAAAACATTCAGTGTGCAGCTTTTGGTATTATAGCATGAAACCAAATTAAACCAGAGCTCCAAGACCTGTCCTTGTCCCTTCTCATGGTATGGGGGTTTAACCTAGACCATCTTTAAGGTCCCGTTCTAGGATGTGATGACTGGTTTTGGGACAGAGGGTAAATTTTACTCCCTTTGTGTCTCCCAACTGTGCTTCCACTCTGCACACCATTGTTCTTACTTTCCCCTTACTGATGATCACTCCCACAACTCCTCATAAATGCTGGAAATGCCTCCCAGGGTCTGGGGAGTTGACTCAAAAAAAGGCTTGAGCAGCTTCAAGGAGGAAAGTGTTAACAAAGTGCTGACTGGGGGAAGAATGGCAGGGTTGAGGGGGCTTTTCAGAACACCTTGCTATTGCTGTATTCCTTCCTTTGCTTCCTTTTTTCCT
>WAAE01022448.1:0-28722 GCA_013400495.1 Nicator chloris
CCCTTCAGGCCCTGGAAGCTGCTGGATGTCCTGGAATGCTGGCAGAGGTGGAGCAGGCCTGGACACACCCAGCAGGTACCAAAACCACCCCAGAGCTGCCTCAGGACATGGAAAATCCCACACCGAGTCCGGCAGACCTGTGGGACCATGGCAGGGAAGGTCCAAAAGCCCAGTGCTGAGGAAGGATCCAGAAGGGAGTGGGAATGGCCTGAGCCCTGCACAGGGAGCCCCTGGAGTTAGAGGAATCTCCATTCCCAGCAGGATCCCCCTGTTCCAGCAGAGACCCTGGGCTCTCCAGGCGCTCCCCTGGGAATGCCCTCACCCCAGGAGTGCTCTCAGCAGGCAGGGAAAGCTCTGGGCAGGCAGGGAGAGGCTCCCAGGGCGATTTATCCACATGCTGTGCCTGTCCCCAGAGGAACTCGATCCATTCCAACGAGATATTTCTGTTGGGAATTGCTGCCCGACGCGGTGCACGGCCAGGAGCTCCAAACTCCACCTCCCTGCACACCCTGGGAACGCTTTTTTCCCCAAAAAGCTGTGAAGGAGGATGAGCCCTGACCGCAGTGTCACGTCCCACCCGGGCCCCGGGATGGGCTCCCGTGGATTTCCCGCACTGCTCCCGGATCAGCCCCTGTGCTGCTCCCCAGGGCACTGGGATCACCCCTGTGCTCCCCAGGGCACTGGGATCACCCCTGTGCTCCCCAGGAAACTGGGATCACCCCAGTGCTCCCCAGGGCACTGGGATCACCCCTGTGCTCCCCAGGGCACTGGGATCACCCCAGTGCTGCTCCCCAGGGCACTGGGATCACCCCTGGGCTCCCCCAGGGCGCTGGGATCACCCCTGTGCTCCCCAGGGCACTGGGATCACCCCTGTGCTCCCCAGGACACTGGGATCACCCCACTGCTGCTCCCCAGGACACTGGGATCACCCCTGTGCTCCCCAGGGCACTGGGATCACCCCACTGCTGCTCCCCAGGACACTTGGAGAGCTTGTGGAAGCCCTGGAGCCACCCCTGGCTCCCAACAGCACAGGGCTCCAATTGTTTAAATTCCAGGGATTTTTTGGCTGGACGGTTTGACCCTTGGGAAAAATAAAAAAAGCATCTTTGCTCCTGCTTGGGACAGTTCCCAAGTTCCTGCAGTCACCAGGAAACTCAGAGCAGAAAAATATAAATAAATGTGTGGTTTTGCCTCAGATTAAACAGCACAGAAAGGTCCCAAATCATGCTGGGATTTCAGGGGACACGGGATGGGAGGAGGAGCTGGACACTGCCAGTCCCAGTGACAATGGGATGAGGAGCCAGTGGCCCCAGTGATCCCAGCCATGATGGGCAGGGACACCTCCCACTGTCCCAGGCTGCTCCAGCCCCAGTGTCCAGCCTGGCCTTGGACATTCCAGGGATCCAGGGGCAGCCACAGCTGGCTCTGGCAATTCCGCCCAGGCAGGAATTCCTGCCCAAGATCCCCCTTAAAGGGCTGTCCACCCCTGGCACAGCTGCCCAGGGCAGTGCTGGAGTCCCCACCCCTGCAGGGACTTCACAGCTGTGTGGATGTGGCACTTGGGGACATGGGCAGTGGTGGCCTTGGCATCACTGATGGCACCCAATGGGCTCAGGGGGATTTTCCAACCCAAATAAATGTGTGATTCCATGAACTGCAGGGGGAATGGAGCAGCTCCCAGAGGGCTCAGCCTGGGGGTCTGTCCCAGCCCATCCTTTTCATTGGAATGGAGCTCCAGCTCCTCCCTCAGGGTCCCTGGAGCTCCGGGACCCCGGGCAGGGATTGGGAAGAGCTCCCATTCCAGTTTAGCAATGAGGGGAACAATCCCACTCCCCTGGATTAGCTGGAGCCAGTCTGGAGGATGCCCACAGCTCCACACCCCGGGAATGTCCCAGCTCCAGCTGATCCCAAAGGTCAGCAGAGATCTCGGGATGTCCCCAGAGCCGGTGACCGTGCCCCGAGGGCTGGGGACATCCAGAGGCTGGCCCTGGGACTCAGCCTGGGGCAGGGCCCCAGGAAAGGCCTGGCCGTGCTCCTGAGGGGGCTCTGGACACCCGTGGCTCCCCCAGGAGCTGACCCCAGCACAGGAGGGGGTGCAGAGAGGCTGGCAGAGGAACCAGCACACTGCATCCCACCGTTCCTGGGGCTGGAGATGCACCCAGGGCAGGCAGGGACTGCTCCCTCCCAGCCCCCGGCCAGAGCCATGGCACGTGTCCCGGTGTCACCCCGGTGTCACCCCGGTGTCACCCGCGGGTCCCCAGCCACTCACCAGCTCGATGCCCTGTGGGAAGGGGTTGTCCTCCCAGTCCTTCTCCGGGAAGCGCTGCAGGATCTGTCCCTGGCCATCCCCGCTCCCTGCAGACACAGGACAGGATTAGAGGGCTGCAGGTTCCGCCCAGCCGCCGGGAATGCTGGGCTGGGACACCGGGATGCTCCAGCTCTCCACGGATGGGGACAGGAGAGACCCCGGGCCCTCCCACAGCCCCAGCAGCACTGCCCACTCTGGCAGGAACAGCGGGGATCCCAAGGAATCCCGAGCTAACGGCTCCCAGAGCCTTCTCTGGAGGTGGGAACGGGACTGGAGCAGCAGCCGTGGTCCCTCTCCAGCCAGAACCTCCTTCCCTGTGATCCCAACACAGACAGCACCCCCACTCGGAGCTGCATTCCCTGCTCCTCATCCCCCTGCTGCCCCTTCCCCAAACAACCCTGCCCGGGATCTGCTTTCAGGTTCCCGACAGCTCCTGCGTCCCCGGGGCTTTATGGAGCACTGGGAGCACTGCACAGCCTCCCTGCCCCACAGCCCACACCCCTCCAGACCCCAAATCCTGCTGTTTCCCAACGAAGCTGGCCTGGACAGCCTGCAAAAGGCCCGGCAGGGCAGGCAGCATTCCAGGAGCAGCCGGCTCCAGGACAGCCCGAGGTGACAGCGGCACCAAGCGCTCCTGTCACAGAGCCTGCCAGGCTGGGAAGGGCTCCCACGTCCCCCCAGAGACACAGCTGCTCTGGATCCAGCTGGGAATCCCACATCCCGAGGGTTGTGGCCCGGCCACCAAGGCAGGCAGCCCCGTGATGGGGAGGGGGGCATATTCCAGCCCCTGGCAGATAATCCCTGCTGCGGGATTATCGCATTCCCCGGGAGCACCCGGGGCCTCTCCCGCCCCCGAGCCGGGGCCTGGCCGTGCCATGGGGCTGGGAAAGCAGCAGGAGCACCAGGGAAGGGCTATTTTGGGAGCCCAGACGTGTCCCCAGGGTCCTGCTCACCGCCCGGCAGCCACAGCTGGATTTAGCAGGACCAGGAGAGGGAAAGGGAAAGGGGACATTTATAGCCCTGGGCCCAAAATGGAAAGGCTGGAGCCAAACTGGGCACCAAACATCCACATTGGGCTAACAGGGAGTGGGTCAACCAGATCCTGCCTGGCCACGTGCTCCCACACCACATCCCTGCTTCCACACCACGTCCCTGCTCCCACACCACGTCCCTGCTCCCACACCACGTCCCTGCTCTGTCCCTGCCCTGTCACCACATCCCTCTGGAGGCACCCTGGCTCCGAGTGCTCCCAGCCCTGGGCAAAGGCTGTCCACTCCTGGTGCCAAGGGCTCAGCTCAAGCTCCAGACAGGAAAATCCCTTGAGAGCCACACGTCAGGATTACGGCTCCGACAGCTCCAGGCTGTGCCCTCCACGTCCAGCCCTGCCACAGCTTTGCTGGAATACCCTCAGTTCCAGGGAAACAGATACAAGACCACAAAACACGGAGATGGTTGGGTGGGAAGGGACCCCAGAGCCCCTGCAGGGCCACCCTGCCATGGCAGGGACACCTCCCACTGTCCCAGGCTGCTCCAGCCCCAGTGTCCAGCCTGGCCTTGGCCACTGCCAGGGATCCAGGGGCAGCCACAGCTGCTCTGGCAATTCCAGCCCAGCCAGCAATTCCTGCTCAAGATCCCATCCCTCCCTGCCCTGTGGCAGTGGGAGCCATTCCCTGTGTCCTGTCCCTGCAGGCCTTGTCCCCAGTCCCTCTGCAGCTCTCCTGGAGCCCCTTCAGGCTCTGGAATGTGCTGGAAGCTCTCCCTGGAGCTCTCCTCTCTCCAGGTGAACATTTCCAGCTCTCCCAGCCTGGCTCCCTGGGAGCTGAGGGGCTCCAGGCCTGGAGCAGCTCCGGGGCCTCCTCTGGGCTCTGCAGCAGCTCCAGGTGTCCCCAGGGCAGCTCTGCAGGTGGGGGCTCACCTGGCACAGGGCAGGGCCCCCCTCCCCTGCTGCCCCCTGGGCTCAGCCCAGCACTGGGGGGTCTCAGGCTCACCATCCTCAACACAAAATTCATTCCAAGGGCTGTCGAGAACAATGGGAATCTCGACTCCCGGGCTTTTCCCAGAGCCAGGAGGTGCCACCCTTCAGCCCCCTGCGGGCAGGTACATCCTGATTTCAGGGGCTGTCACCAACAGCGTGACTCGGGAATCCTGGACACCCGGGGCAGTCCCTCAGCTGCTCCTCGGGCAGCCTGCTCCCAGCGCTCCCACTTCCCGGCATTCAGCTCCCTATCAGGCACGGCATCGGCATCGGCATCGGCGCAGCGCTTCCTGCCCGGGAGAGCTGGCCCTGCCCCATCCGTCCTCTGCCACCACAGCTGCGGTCCCCGGGACAGCTCGGGGTCCCCGGGACAGCTCCCAGGAGTGCCCGTGAGGCTCGGCCTCCGGGCAGCGCTGCGGGACACCTGCGGGAGCCCGGCCCCCCCGGCCGCGCTGCGAAGGTCACGGGATGTTGTTGTGATACAGGAAATCCTAAATAAGCCCGGAGTTCAAGGCGGGGCTGAGGCACGGCCCCGGATGGGCCCGGCCGGGAGCGCCGGCACCGCGGGAACGGCTCCGGACACGGGGCGCGGACACACGAGCTGCCACTGTCCCCTGAAGGCTGCGACACGAGGAGCTGCGCCTCCGCCTGCACAGACACCAGCCAGGCCTCTGGCTCCCGGGCCCGGAGTGTTCCCAGAGCCTGCAGGATGTGCCCACCTTCCCTGGAAAACCCCGGGGGATTCACAGGGGGAGCAGCCCCAGCCCAGCCCAGCGCCACAGCCGGGCCCTGCTCGGAGGCAGCCCCGCGGTGTGGGCAGGGAACCAGCGCTGCATCCAGCCCTTTCTTGACAAAGGAGAGAGGAGAAGGGGACTTTCCTAGGGATTTGAGGCAGAGGAGCGTGTTTGGAACAAGCCCCGTCCCAGCCCTCACACCCAACACCCTCCACCCCCGGGTGACTGAAGGTGCTGCACCACCAGCACGGGACCACCGGTCCGGCCAGCCCCAAGGAGCGGCTCCCCTGCAGGCTGGGACACGACTCCCACAGCCCTGAACCTCGGCAATCCGGGATGAAATCACACAGGGGAACACAAAGGTCAGCACTGGAGCTGGCACAGGTGCCCAGAGCAGCTGTGGCTGCCCCTGGACCCCTGGCAGTGCCCAAGGCCAGGCTGGACACTGGGGCTGGAGCAGCCTGGGACAGTGGGAGGTGTCCCTGCCTCTGTTCCATCCATGGAACTGGATGAGACTTAAGGTCCCTCCCACCCAAACCACTCCACAATTCCAAGTCCTCTCCACAGGAGCCAGAGCTGTTCAGCCCTCTGTCCCCCCAGGCTCCAACCTGGAGGTGATCTCCAGCCAGGAGAGAGTGTGGAATCACTTTAGAAACACCCAGTTACCTCAGATACCTTAAGTTATTCCAGAAACATTCATTTCACGCCATTAATAATTCTCCAGCTCTGCCCATGTTCAGGAGCAGCCTCATCCCTGCCTGGAAGCATCAGCTGAGGCTTCCCAGAGCTCTTTACTGCAGGAATTATTTATAAAGTCAGCAGCTTTACAGCACCAGAAAATCCTTGGTGCTCCGAAGCCCTGCCTGGAGTCCCTGAGGTGGCTCCTGCAAAGGCAGGGACCGAGCAGGCACGAGGCCACACAACCTGCCAGGACCTGGCGCTGCTGCCAAGGGCACTCGGAGCCGAGCCGTGGCCCCAGCCCAGCCCGGAGCAGGCAGACAGGGCCCAGCCCCGGCACGGAGCAGGAGGATAATGGGGCTCTTGGAACGAGGCAGCAGCCACGGATCCCTGCGGCAGCATCAAACAGGGATTGGGAAATGCCCCGCGAGCCCTGCGAGCGATTGCATCAACCCACGCCAAGAACGCGGCGGGGAGCGGCGCCAGCAGCCCCTGCCCCAGCCCTGCAACGCTCCAGGCCACGCTGGACAGCGCTGGGGGCAGCCTGGGACACTGGAGGTGTCCCTGCCATGGCAGGGGTGGCACCGCAGGGGCTCTGAGGTCCCTTCCCACCCAAACCACTCAGGGACTCCCTGATCCAGGCTGGAGGCTGCGGCCACAGGCTGTGTGCCACACCAGGGGGCTGATGGCCTGGGATGTTGACATCCCACCCCATCCCATCCCATCCCACTCCATCCCATCCCACTCCATCCCATCCCATCCCAAATTCCCATCCCATCCCAAATTCCCATCCCATCCCACTCCATCCCATCCCACCCCATCCCATCCCAGCAGCCCCCACCCCCGAGCCCACCCAGAACAACACCCGAGTGTCTGGTGGGGGACAAAGGAGCCTCTGTCCCTGTGACGTGTCCCTGCCAGGGGCAGGGAGAATGGCTTTTCTATGGAGGGAACAAAGGGGCCGTTTGTGGGGCTGGGGGTGGCCCCGCTGCCCTGGCCACTGCCAGGAGAGCCCACCCAGCCCAGGGACAGCACACGGGCCCTGTCCCCACTGCTGGCCACCGCCACGGGCTGGGACGGCCCTGTCCCCACTGCTGGCCGCCAGGATGGAGCGGGACTGCCCTGTCCCCACTCCTGGCCACCACCACGGGACGGGACAGGCCGGTGCCGGCTGCTGGCCGCCAGCGCAGGATGGGACGGCCCTGTCCCCACTGCTGGCCGCCAGGATGGAGCGGGACTGCCCTGTCCCCACTCCTGGCCACCACCACGGGACGGGACAGGCCGGTGCCGGCTGCTGGCCGCCAGCGCAGGATGGGACGGCCCTGTCCCCACTGCTGGCCACCAGCACGGGATGGGATAGCCCTGTCCTCACTGCTGGCCACCAGCACAGGATGGGACAGCACTGTCCCCACCAGCACCAGTGGTAGGTGGTGGCAGCACACTGTGCCAATCCCAGAATCCCTGAGGCTGGAAAAGCCCTCCCAGCCCATCCAGGCCCAGCTGTGCCCAATGCCCTCCTTGTCCCCAGCCCAGAGCCCTGAGTGCCACCTCCAGGAATTCCTTGGGCACCTCCAGGGATGGGCACTCCAGACCTCCCTGGGCAATGGAATCCCTGTTCCAGTGCTAGACAATCCTTTCCATGGAGAAATCCTTCCTGAAGTGGCACTTACTGCACCCCCAGCGTCCCCACAGCTGTCCCCAAGGCCACCCCCCCTTGTGGCATGGCTGCTGTGCCCCCCAGAACGGGACAAGCGAATGCCAAATCCCAAGGAATGTTATCCCACTCGTGGGTCTCTCCGTGCTTTAGTGCAATTCCATGGGACAGGGAGCCTGGGAAGGACAAAGCCCTTCCCAGCCAGCAGGAACCCCGGGTGCCTGCAGGAGCAGGGTGACAGGGACACCTCTGGCTCGGCCAAAGGATTTGGAGAGGATTTAGGGCAAAAGTCTTCACAAAGTCACACCCGGAAGAGCAATTCCTGTCCCGAGTGCAGCTAAAAAAGGGAAAAACCCAGGAATAAGTGCCTCATTCCGTGTTCAGTGGTCACCTCGGGGATGTCTGAGGATGTGCTCGAGCTGCTGGACAGAGGGAAGATAAGGATCACCCAGGGAAGATAAGGATCACCCAGGGAAGATAAGGATCACCCAGAGCCTGGGACACAGAGCTGGCTGAGGAAGCCAACTGTCTGCATGCAATTCCAGGCTGGAGAAACTCCATGCAGCCAGGGAACGCTTCCCACGGGAGGCAAACCCCTGCAGCCCGGGGTCACTCACTCCCAGTTACAACATCCTGGAGCAGCACCAGGGGGTTTTGTCACCCCTGGGCCACTCCCAGCGTGGCACTTGCATGGAATTCAGGGAGCAATGGCTTCGGGAGGCTCTGGATGAGCCTCACTGCAAAGGGCTCCTTGGAGGAGGCTGAAGTGAGGCGGGTGAAGGAGGGGCCAGCGCTGGTGCCCCTCATCCTGGCCCACACCAGTCCTGTCCTGGGATGTCATTGTTCCTCAAACCTCTCCCTAATCCCTCTCGGTTCAGGAGAAATGCTGGAGACAGCCATCTCCAGCACCTGGGGGTGCCCACTCCCAGGGATCAGGGACGCTGGCAGATCCCGGGCACAGAGTGCAGCCGGAACACCCCGGGAGCCTGTGGAATGTGGGTTCTCTGCCCTCCCACCGCCCCAGACCCTGCCCACAGACAGCACCTCTGGGATGCCTCAGCAGGTTCCCCAGGGGTCAGGGAAGATCCCGGGATCTGGAACGGTGGGTGACCAGGGAACAGCCGGCGTGGAATCGCTGCTGTCCTGGCAGGGGACACATCCGGGGAATCGCTGCTGTCCTGGCAGGGGACAGATCCGGGGAGATTCCCCCGTCACCACACAAAGCCGGGGCTGGGAGCGGGCTCGGCACAGCCTGGGCAGAGCCCGGCTGTTCCCTGACCCCGTTCCAAGGGAGAGCCGTGTTTATCTTTGGAAACATTAAAGCACAAGAGGAAGTAATTAAATTAAAAAACCCCGCCTGCTTCCGAGAGCCGTGCGCGGGCAGCGCCGGGCCCGGAGCGCTCCTGGAGCGGCCACGGCCCCGGAGCGGCCGCTGCTCGCCCGGGGCCACGGCTGCCCGGGAGGGGTTTCCATAAACACAGGGGAACACGGCCCCACGGCCCCCAAACTGCCCCACAAACTGCCCCAAAACGCCTCACAAACTGCCCCACAGCCCCCAAACCGCCACAAACTGCCCCACAGCCCCCCAAACTGCCCCAAACTGCCCCAAACCGCCCCAAACCGCCCCAAAACGCCCCAAACTGCCACAAACTGCCCCACAAACTGCCCTACAGCCCCCCAAACTGCCCCAAACCACCACAAACTGCCCCAACCCCCCCCCAACTGCCCCAAACCACCACCCACATGGGGCAGGAGCTGGAGGTCCCTTTGGAGGAGCCCTCCAGGAACTCTGGAAGCTGTGAGGGCCCAGGAGCTGCTGTCAGGGCTCCCGGGTGGCCTCGGAAGGTCCCTTTGGATCTCAGCTCCTCTGGGATTCTACCAAGAGCAGCCGGGTGACAGTGACACCGGGCTGGGGGGACAACGTCCAGGAGGGGCTCCAGGAGAGCTGCAGAGGGACTGGGGACAAGGCCTGCAGGGACAGGACACAGGGAATGGCTCCCACTGCCACAGGGCAGGGAGGGATGGGATCTGGGGCAGGAATTCCTGCCTGGGCTGGAATTGCCAGAGCAGCTGTGGCTGCCCCTGGATCCCTGGCAGTGGCCAAGGCCAGGCTGGACACTGGGGCTGGAGCAGCCTGGGACAGTGGGAGGTGTCCCTGCCATGGCAGGGGTGGCACTGCAGGGGCTCTGGGGACCCTTCACACCCAAACATCCCAGGATCCCCTGACTCCATGACCTGGAGCCGGGTGGGGGCTGTGGCCCAGCTCCCCCGGGAGGAGGATCCCAGTGTCCATGGGGAGCGCCCTGTCCGGCGTGGTCCCATGGCCAGAGCTGCTAAAAGCGTTGAGGGGATGAACCTCTGCTATTTTTACCTGATGCCAAATTCCAGCTGATTCCCGGGGGAGCCATTCCCAGCTCCACTGGCACCCCGGGTGATAATTATGGGGCTGCCAACATTTACCCACGGCCTAAAAACAGCCCTGGCTGCTCCCACGGCCCCTCCTGCCCTGGGGGAAAAATATGAGGGAGTTACGAAATGTTTGGGATAGAAGGGACCTCCAGAGCCCCTGCAGGCCACCCCTGCCATGGCAGGGACACCTCCCACTGTCCCAGGCTGCTCCAGCCCCAGTGTCCAGCCTGGCCTTGGCCACTGCCAGGGATCCAGGGGCAGCCACAGCTGCTCTGGCAATCCCAGCCCAGCCAGCAATTCCTGCCCCAGATCCCATCCCTCCCTGCCCTGTGGCAGTGGGAGCCATTCCCTGTGTCCTGTCCGTGCAGGCCTTGTCCCCAGTCCCTGTGCAGCTCTCCTGGAGCCCCTTCAGGCCCTGCCAGGGGCTCTGAGTTCTCCCTGGAGCATTTCCCTCTGCAGGTGAGCACCCCCAGCTCTCCCGGCCTGCCTGCACAGCAGATCTGTCCCAAACTGGCAAAGGGACACAGAGGGACAGAGGGACAGGATCCAGCCACAGCCACAGAGCAGCTCCAAGCCCCAGGACAGAAGGCCTCAGTGCCAGCCCCAGCCCTGTCTGTGCCAGGCAATTCCCTGCAGAGCAGCCCAGGCCAGAGGGAAACCCCAAACCCAAACCCCCGCCAGGGCTGCTCCTCAGGGAGCACCCGTGGGTGCCCACATCCCTCCCTGCCCGTCCTGCCAGGGCACAGGGAAGGATCCAAGCCCTGCCTCAGTTTGCCTCGACCCTGCAGGGATCATTTCCAGGCAGCCTCTGCCAGCATCAACATCTCCCACAAGGGCACAGGGAGCCTTTGTTCCCTGTGTCCCACACGGGCGGCGGGGCCGGAGCGCGGCACACGCAGGGGAAGCTCTGCAGGGAGGGACAAGGACAGCAATGGAGAAGTGGGAATCAGGTCAGGCTCCACAGGGGCCTCAGCCGGGCTCAGCAGTGCCAGAGCCACCAGAACTGAACTGGGAGGAGATGTCCCATCAATATGGGAAGTTTGACAATTCCCCAAGGCCACCACTGACCGTGTCCCCAAGTGCCACATCCACATGGCTCTGAAATCCCTGCAGGGATGGGGACTCCATCCCTGTGCCAGGGCAGCACAGCCCTTCCCAGGAGGGAATTCCCCAAAATCCACCCTGAGCCTCCCTGGCCCAGCCTGAGGCCGTTCCCTCTTCCCCTGTCCCTGTGCCCTGAGAACACAGCCCGACCCCCCTGGCTGTCCCCTCCTGGCAGGGACTTGTGCAGAGCCACAAGGTCCCCCCTGAGCCTCCTTTTCCCCAGGCTGAGCCCCTTCCCAGCCCCCCTGGCTGCTCCTCACAGGATCTGTGCTGCAGGAGGGAATCCCCCCGTGCGGGAGGGCCCTCGGCAGGGATCTGACCCTGCAGGGGCAGCGGGAACAGCGGAGGGTGCAGGGGGAGGAAGAGGCTGCAGCCAAGGGGAACTGAAACCCCACTGACCACAGAGTGCCCTGGGATGGGGAAATGACCCTGCCCTGGAGCCCTCAGCTTCCTCATTGGCATTTCCCAAAGAACCAGGGAATTTTCTGAAGCAGAAAATTCAGCTCCCGTGGAGCACCCCCAGCCCCGGAGCTGTTCCTCAGCCTGACCCCACAGCCTCGAGAGGAGCCCTGCTCTGCCCAGCCTGGGGAGTGCCAATCCCTGCTCTGCCCAGCCTGGGGAGTGCCAATCCCTGCTCTGCCCAGCCTGGAGAGGAGCCCTGCTCCCCACAGCCTGGGGAGTGCCAATCCCTGCTCCCCACAGCCTGGGGAGTGCCAATCCCTGCTCTGCCCAGCCTGGGGAATGCCAATCCCTGCTCCCCCCAAACCCCACGGCACATGAGGGTCCAGCCATGGCCCCAGTCCTGCCCCAGTGACCCGGACAGCTCCTCACCTCTAATCCTTGGCAATGAGCAGGGAGATGGGAATGGAAGCCCCAGGGGGTGCTGCCAGCTCCGAGGATTACTGGGATTAGCACATTCCCAGCACCTCCTGCTACTGCTCCCAGTGGACCCCACCAACACCCAGGCCCCCCAAACCCACCTCATCCCCCCACACGGATTATCTGGGAAGTCTGAGACAGGTTGGGATGAGTCCCAAGGTCAGGGAGCCAAATGGATCTTCCCCAGAGGGTGCTGGCACTGCCCAGGCTCCCCGGGGAACGGGCACGGCGCCCAGGCTGCCAGGGTGGGATTGCTGGGGTGTCTGTGCAGGATCCCTGCGGCCCCTTCCAGCTCAGGATGTTCCAGGATTCCAGGTGCCACCCGCAGACCTGTCCCTGGAGCTGCTCCCAGCCCGACCCCGCTGCCGACACCGCCCGGGCCCGGCTGTGCCAGGACGGGCACCGGCGACACCGGGAGGGCTCCTGGAGAGCAGCAGGACACGGGGCCCTCCCGGCTCATCCCAGGGCTCTGAGCTGAAGGGGCCAGATTTAGACGGGCTGTTGGGAAGAAATCAACACAAAACATGGCTGGAAATTCCTCCTTTTAGTGGAAGTTCCTGGAGAACACCGTTTGCCAAGAGCAGAAGGGCTGGGGACAAGGCCTGCAGGGACAGGACACAGGGAATGGCTCCCACTGCCACAGGGCAGGGAGGGATGGGATCTGGGGCAGGAATTCCTGCCTGGGCTGGGATTGCCAGAGCAGCTGTGGCTGCCCCTGGATCCCTGGCAGTGGCCAAGGCCAGGCTGGACACTGGGGCTGGAGCAGCCTGGGGCAGTGGGAGGTGTCCCTGCCATGGCAGGGGTGGCCCTGCAGGGGCTCTGGGGTCCCTTCCCACCCAACCATTCCAGGATTCCGTGACCCCCAGGGACACCCACACCTCGGCCAGGGACAGGGGCTGTGTTTGATGGGAAGGGCTGGGAAACACAGCTCCAGGGGTTGCTTCCCAGAAGGAGACACAGCTCCAGGGGATCCTTCCCAGAAGGAGACACAGCTCCAGGGGATCCTTCCCAGAAGGAGACACAGCTCCAGGGGATCCTTCCCAGAAGGAAACACAGCTCCATGGGATCCTTCCCAGAAGGAGACACAGCTCCAGGGGTTCCTTCCCAGAAGGAAACACAGCTCCAATTTGTTCCTTCCCAGAAGGAAACACAGCTCTGCTCCTCCACCCAGAGCCAACAGAGCTGGGCAGGGCTGGGCCCTCACCCCTGGGAGCTGCCCTGGAAGGGGATCTGGGCAGCAGAGGAGAAGGTTGGAAGGGGTTCCATGTGACTTGAGGAGCTCCTCCATCTCCACCGGCCTAAAATCCCCCATTTCCCCAAAGAACTCGACCGAAACCCTTGGATCACTTTGAGGAAGACAGGAAAGCCTCAGTGGAGTCAGGAAGGTGAATTCCCCATTCTGTGGGGCAGAGAACCCAGCTGGAGCAGGAGTGCTCCTCACGGATGTGCCTGGCACATTCCACACATGGAGCTTCCAGCCTTGGAACGACAGCTGAGACCTGAGACAGCCAACATCCATCTCTGCTGCTGCTCTGCCAGAAGAACTGAGAATCAGGGAATCCTGGCATGGTTGGGTGGGAAGGGACCTCAAGACCCTGCAGTGGCACCCCTGCCATGGCAGGGACACCTCCCACTGTCCCAGCTGCTCGGCCACGGCCACGCCTCTGCCCCAAACAGCTTCACTTCCCCCACAGCAAAACGCTCATTTCCCAGAAAAGAAAAAACACTTGGAATTTGACCCAAATAAATCCCATCTCCGGCGTAGGTTTAGGTTTTTCCAAACCCTCAGCAAGTGACTGACCCCCCGTTCAGCCAAACGCAGGAAAAACATCTTGGGATTTACCAGGCTGGACAAAAAAAAAAAAAACAACCCTTAAAGAGTTCAACAACAAAATAAACAACCCCAAACCACCCAGACGAGACACGAGCAGTAAAACCAAGTCAGACATGGGACAAAGGTCAGGGAAAAATGAGCAACAAACTACTGAAAAATGCAAAAAAAAAAAAGGAAATTAACAAATAAATTCGTCAGAAATACTGAAAATTCAAACATTTTCTCCAACGTCAGCTTCCTGTCCTGCCTGGATTTTCAGGAATATTGAGTGGTGTCCGTGCTGACCCCGTCCCCCCGGGGATTTCAGCAGCACAGCTGCTTCCAGACACACCAGTCCCAGGAAAAAACACCCAAAACCCCCCAAACCACCGGCTAATGGCCAGAAAATTGGGCAAACACGCTGTAAGCATTCCAAACTTGGGCATGGATTAAGGATTAAGGCTCTTTTGGATGCCCAGAGCTCGGAGGAGGAAGGACAGGAGCTCCCCCCGCCCCATCCCGGAGCAGAAGCGACATTCCCAGAGCCAGGCAGGCCCTCGGGATAATCCCTGCGTGGGCACACGGGGCTGGGATCTGCCCGGGGATGGGATCTGCCCAGGGCTGGGGTCAGCCCGGGGATGGGATCTGCCCAGGGCTGGGGTCAGCCCGGGGATGGGATCTGCCCGGGGCTGGGATCACCCCGGGGCTGGGATCTCTCCAGGGCTGGGGTCAGCCCGGGGCCGGGATCTGCCCGGGGCTGGGATCTCTCCGGGGCTGGGATCTGCCCGAGGCTGGGATCTGCCCGGGGCTGGGATCACCCCGGGGCTGGGGTCTGCCCGGGGCTGGGGTCTGCCCAGGGCTGGGATCTGCCCGGGGCTGGGATCTGCATGGGGCTGGGGTCACCCCGGGGCTGGGATCACCCCGGGGCCGGGATCTCCCCGGGGCCGGGATCTCTCCAGGGCTGGGATCACCCCGGGGCTGGNTGGGATCTCTCCGGGGCTGGGATCACCCCGGGGCTGGGATCACCCCGGGGCTGGGGTCTGCCCGGGGCTGGGGTCTGCCCAGGGCTGGGATCTGCCCGGGGCTGGGATCTGCATGGGGCTGGGGTCACCCCGGGGCTGGGATCTGCCCGGGGCTGGGATCACCCGGGGCTGGGGTCACTCCGGGGCTGGGGTCACCCCGGGGCTGGGATCTGCCCCACAGACACATCCCAGGCCTGTGGGGGCTGCTGCAAACACGGAGGGACCCCGGGGAAGGGGAACCCAGCACGGAGCCCAAAGGGCTCTGGGAACACACGGCGGGCCCAGCAGGATTTGGGGGTGATGTGGCTCAGGCCAGAGCCACAGCCCCGTGCCCAGGAGCTCTGGGGGACACCAGCGGGAGGGAGGACACGGAGGCTCCTGATGGGAGTATCTGCATCAGCTGCAAAGTGGGGAAAATGCCCCAAATCGGACTGGAATGTGTCCAGAATGAGACAAGGAGCACTGGAACTGCACTGGAGGAGCCCAGACCTCCCCATTCCCCCCTTCCCACCCATCCCTAACCAGAGCAGGAGCTGGGAGGAGCCCAGCCCTCCCCATTCCCCCCTTCCCACCCATCCCAAACCAGAGCAGGAGCTGGGATGAGCCCACCACGTCCCTGTCCCTCGCTCCAGGCCCGAAGAGAAGAGTCCACACTTTCCACCAAACATTTCTGGGAAAAGATCCAAGAGCTGTGAGCAGCTTCCCACTCTCCCTGCTCCTCCAGAGCCCCTTCCTCATCCTCCTTTTGCCCAAAGCCAGGGCCAGGAGACGGGATTTTGCTTTTGGGGTGGTGCACGGTGACATTCCCACCTTGTCCCCATTTTCTGGCACTCCCTTCCAGCCACCCCAGTGCTTGGAAAATTCCATGAACCCCAAAGCCCTCATGGGCTGGGATGAGGCAGCAGAGCCAAGGAAAATAATGTGCAACAATCCCACTGAAATGATTTCAGGGACAGAGAATGGGACAGCTGCTCTGGGAAGCCATTCCCTGTGTCCTGGCCCTGCAGGCCTTGTCCCCAGTCCCTCTGCAGCTCTCCTGGAGCCCCGCCAGGCCCTGCCAGGGGCTCTGAGCTCTCCCTGGAGCCTTCTCTTCTCCAGGTGAACCTTCCCAGCTCTCCCAACACAGCTGGTGACACTGTCACTGTCCCTCAGACAAGCTTTGAATGGCTCAGGAGGATTTATCCCAGGTTACCCCAGGAATTCCTGTGTGCCAAAGCCTCAGCTCTGCTCCCAGCGCTGGCACCTGCTGCTGCAGGAATGTTCCCTAAACAGAATTCTCCTGGGTCCTTCCTGAGCCTGAGGCCACAGAGAGGCAGCAGAACCCCCTGGACACTGCCAGGGAGCTGGGAAGGGGCTGGAGCCCCAGGAGGGGCTGAGGGAGCTGGGAAGGGGCTGGAGCCCCAGGAGGGGCTGAGGGAGCTGGGAAAGGGCTGAGCCTGGAGAAAAGGAGGCTCAGGGGGGGCCCTGCAGGGGCTCTGGGGTCCCTTCCCACCCAAACCATTCCATGAATCAATGTCACTGTTCTGTGACCATGGCAGGGTCCTGTCCCCTCCTGGGAGTCCCTGTCCAGGTCTGAGCCCACCCACACTCCCTCCCCCCGTCCCCATCCCAGCACCAGCTCCAGCCCCAGCTCAGCCAGGAAACCCCGGTAAATCCCGGGATTTACTTGGAGCCTGGCAGTCTCCATCTGCCAGAAGAGCTGCAAATCCCACAGCACCCTTGCCTGGGATGGGACAGGTCCCCAGGCTGGCCCTGCACCCAGCACATCTCAGCAGGTCCCCAGGTCCCTCCTCACCCCGGCTCCGGGCTGGACACGTTCCCTTCCCTCCCTTCCCACCCTGGGAATTCTGTCCTGTCCCCCCTCCATCCTTTGGGGTTCCCCACTGTGCCAGGTGTGCTGCCAGCTGCTCTGCCCTGCAGCATGCCCAGGAGCCCCAGGGATCTGGGGCAAAATCCTTAACCAGGATGTGTCCAACTCCATGGGCTGACAACACCAGGAGAAACTGGGACTGCTTTGGGGCAGGTGGGGCTGTTTGGTTTGGGGGCTTTTTGTTTGTTTTTATAACCCCACAAGGATATGGATCCTCCTGGAGCTGCATCCAGCACTCCCACTGGACACAGACTGGAATTTCACCTGTCAGACTGGAACTGCCTCCTTGGTCAGGACATCAGCCCCACATCCCTGCAGGCACCATCCCATCTCCAGCCCCACATCCCACCTCCAGCCCCACATCCCTGTGGGCTCCATCCCATCTCCAGCCCCATGCCATCTCCAGCCCCACATCCCATCTCCAGCCCCACATCCCTGTGGGCTCCATCCCATCTCCAGCCCCACATCCCTGCTGCTCCATCCCATCTCCAGCCCCATGTCCCACCTCCAGCCCCACATCCCTGTGGGCTCCATCCCATCTCCAGCCCCACGTCCCTGTGGGCTCCATCCCATCTCCAGCGCCACATCCCATCTCCCCAGAGACCAGACCTCCGCCTCCTTTCCTTCACGGCCACGCCCTCTCCAGACTTTCCCCCCTCGGATGTTTCCTTCTCCCACTCGCTGCAGACTCACAAACCCTGGGCACGAGGTGTGAAGGAGATTTCCCCTTTTATGGTGAAAGGCAGCAAATCGCAGCTGGGGGAGCTGCCCCAGCCCCGCGCCTCCCCCTCGGCCCCGGGATGGGTTCCACAGCTCCCCGCTGCTCCCTCCGCTTCCCCCCGCGCTTCCTACGGGCTCTGCAGCCGAACAGATTTCTCCCGGGATGACTCAGAGGATCCCAGCCCTGTGCCTGTCTCATGACTTCAGCCCGGCAGGCTCCAGGCTGGATTTCTGGATTTCTGGGGCTGCCGATTCATCCCCGCGTGCCGGCCTGGCCGGGATGACGGATCACATTCCTCCTGCCTGGCCGGCTGCCACCTGCATCCCTCACGGCCAGGAGGAGCGCCTGACACACGCTCCTGGATGCTGGGGAAGGGCCTTGGGGAAAAAGGAGCCGCTTTTTTCTTGGGAAAAAACTTCCCTGAAAAGGCCAAGATTGCAATTGGGGAATCCTGGGCTAGTTGGGTGGGAAGGGACCCCAGAGCCCCTGCAGGGCCACCCCTGCCATGGCAGGGACACCTCCCACTGTCCCAGGCTGCTCCAGCCCCAGTGTCCAGCCTGGCCTGGGACATTCCCAGGGATGAGGATGAAGGAAACAGCTCCAGCAGCTCTTGGAGCTGCTCCTTGAAACCAGACCTGGATCCCAAACACGGCAAACCTCGAGTTCTGCACCAGCATTAAACGAAAGTACAAAATCCCAACACCCTTGATGGAATTCCCAACGCTTGTCAAAGGTCCTCAAATAAAACCAGAGTTGCCAAGAAAACCTCGGGTCAGAGGGAGAATCCAGAAGAAAATCCACATTCCCTCCCTCTGCGCTAATGCTGGGGAGGTGACTCCACTGCCAGGCCTTGGGAGGACAACGGGAACACAGGGATGGCACGGAGAGTGGGAAGAATGCGGATGCAGATCCTGTGTGGCAGGAGCAAAGCAGCCTCCAAACATGGCCCAAGCCCACCCAAACGGGGGGAAAGGAAACGTGAAGTGAAAACACGGACCTGAGGAACTCGGAGAGGGAGGAAGGAGAGGTTTGATGGACAGAGAAATCCCCCAGGAGAGCCCCACTCCGCAGGGTCAGGAGAGGTGGGGATGGCTCGGGGACACCCAGGGCTGTCTGCAGTGCCACTGTCCCCCCCTGCTCTGCTGGCACGTCACCGGGACAGCACTGTGGCCCCCTGGAGAGGGGCTTGGGACAAGGGGGAACGGAATTGCCAGATGGAATTAGATGGGATATTGAGAGGAAATTCTTGGCTGTGAGGGGCTGAGGCACTGCCACACTGTGCCAGGGATGGACCACCCTTTCCATGAGGAAATTCCTGCTGACATCCAACCTGAGCCTGCCCTGGCCCAGCCTGAGGCCGTTCCCTCTCCTCCTGTCCCTGTGCCCTGGGAGCAGAGCCCGACCCCCCTGGATCCACCCTCCTGTCACGGAGCTGTAGGAAAGCACCTTCCTGGGCTTTCCAACCATCTCTGCAGGAATTCCCTGCCCGGGAACACCTGCCACATCCCCAGCCCGAGCTGACAACTCCTGCAGCAACCAGCCGGGCTCTCAGTGCTCCTGAGGAATCAGGTCGGCACTGCCTGACCTCCTTCCTGCCCGGGGCTGCTGAGCTCACCTCATCCCATGTGGGAGCTTATCCCTGTCCTTTCCAATCACCTGCCTGTCCCGAGGGAGCCCAGCTGCCGCTCCTCGGGCTCATCCCGTGGGAAGCCACCAGGGCCACGGTTCTGCTCATCCCTAATCCCAGCCCGTGGCACGTCCCCGCCGGAGCCGGGCCGGGCTGAGGGCAGCGACTGTCCTCGGCTGTGCCCTGACAGAGCTGCCGACTGTCCTCGGCTGTGCCCTGACAGACAGAGCTGCCGACTGTCCTCGGCTGTGCCCTGACAGAGCTGCCGTGTTTGGGGACAGCAGGGCGCTGTCCCCACAGCCCTGCAGGGGGACGGCGTCACCTGCCCGTGGCCCGGCTCCCTCCCTCCCCCTGGACAGCTCACGGCCAGCTGTCCCCGCGGAGGGACAGAGGAGCTGCCAGGTGGAGGTGCAGAGGAACACGCAGCTGGCACAGCCCAACGCCCGCCTGGGCAGCCCGAGGGGAACCGGCTGCAGGGCTGTCACTGCAGCTACCTCACAAACACCAAACACCAGGGCAAGGCCCTAAAACCAAGGCAGAGGCTTTTCCCACATGGAAGAACAGCTTTGCAGCAGAGCTGAGTCGGAATCAGGGAATTGTTTGGGTTGGAAGAGCATCGGGTCCAACCGTTCCCCAGCACTGGCAAGGCCACCACTGACCATGTCCCTGAGTGACTCCACCCCTGCCCTGGGCAGCTGTGACAGGGAGGGACAGTCCTTCCCAGGAGGGAATTCCCCAAAATCCACCCTGAGCCTCCCTGGCCCAGCCTGAGGCCTGTTCCCTTTCCTCCTGTCCCTGTCCCCTGGGAGCAGAGCCCGACCCCCCCGGCTGTCCCCTCCTGGCAGGGACTTGTGCAGAGCCACCAGGTCCCCCCTGAGCCTCCTTTTCTCCAGGCTCAGCCCCTTCCCAGCTCCCTCAGCCCCTCCTGGGGCTCCAGCCCCTTCCCAGCTCTGTTCCCTCCCCTGGACAGGAGCCCTGGGAGGGACAATGTGCAGCAGGCCATTGTCACTGTTCCCGTGGATGCAGGGCTGAGCCCCTCAGAGCATCCGGGCTGGGATCAGTGGGATCAGAAGCTGCTCAGACCAGCAGGGCCCCAGTCCTGCCCTGGGGAGGCTGTGACAGTGACAGCGGCAGTGACAAGACACAAGTGGCCTTATCTGGGCCATCAGCAGAGCCCGGGCTGGGGCAGGAAGGTGCTGCAGAGCTGAGGAGAAGCTGCTTTGCTGCACTTCCTGCAGCTCCCCGCACAAACACCTCAGCTGCACACACAGCACGCTCGGCTCTTCCTCCCCAAAAGCCCCTCCTGCTGCCGCATCTGCAGCGAACAGCTCAGACACACAGAAACAACGTGCACCCCTCCAGGCCGCGGGAGCTGCCAAACGTGCGGCTGCTCCCTGCCAGGGGACACGTGGCACTGGAGCCACTCCATAAACAAAAACCTCTGCAACTGGTGCGGGACGAGGGGACAGGGAGGGCCCTCGCTGCTGCCCTCCGTGTGCCCCGACCCCCATCCACCGCCTGCCCCAAAAGCGCTCCCCAGCCCCCTCCAGAGGGGCCCACCAGCCCCCAAACCCTCCCAGAGGGTCCCAGCAGTCCCCAGACCCTTCCACAGGGTCCCACCAGTCCCCCACCCCCTCCACAGGGTCCCACCAGCCCCCAAATCCTTCCACAGGATCCCACCAGTCCCCAGCCACCTCCAGAGGGTCCCACCAGCCCCCAAACCCTCCCACAGGGTCCCAACAGTCTCCAAATCCCTTCTCAGCATCTCACCATCCCCCAAACCCTTCCACAGGATTCCACCAGTCCCCAGCCCCCTCCAGAGGGTCCCACCAGCCCCCAAACCCTTCCACAGGGTTCCAACAGTCCCCAAACCCTTCCACAGGGTCCCACCATCCCCCAAACCCTCTGAGAGGGTCCCAACAGTCCCTAAACTCCCCCAGAGGGTCTCAACAGTCACCAAATCACCCCAGAGGGTCCCAGCAGTCACCAAGGACCCTGTCAGAGGGTCCCAGCAGCCCCCAAACCCGCCGGGCCTCCCCTGGCACCAGCTGCCACCCTGGAAGGGATGAAGATGCTCGGGATAGGGGAAGGCCCATTGCCAGGAGCAGGAATTCCCTGCCCCGAGGCCGGCAGGCTCTCGGAGCTCGCCGCTGCCACAACAGCAGCATTTAGTGGTCAGGAGCTCCGGAGCCACAGAGGGAACAGAGCGGCCCTGGAGGCGTCAGCGCCGCCATCCCGGAGAGAGGTGGGGGAAAAGCTCCTGCACATCCCGGCCCGTCCCAGCGGCTCATCCCCGCTCCCCCCAGGTGTCACAGGGAGCCAAACCAAAGGCGTTTTCGGTTAACTCCTCCCCCTGCAGCGAGCAGAGCTCCAGGGCACGTTCCAAGTGGGGTTGGTTTGTGTTTTTAGCGCCCAAAAAACTGCAGCTGCTGCTCCAGCCCAGCGCCGGGAACGGGAAAAGGGAACTGGCTGCAAGGAAAGGCTTCAGATTCGGGGAAAATCACGAGCTGGGGTGAGACAGACCAGAGAGAAAAGTGCTAAATCCTCACTGGCAGCAAACAAAATATCCAAAGATGGGGCAAGGATCTGGGTACGACACCTGGGTTAGGGCTGTGTGTCCACCTCATCTTCAGCCTCTTTCCCAAACCGGGACTGCCACACTCCACGCAACACCGAACACCCTCCCTGGTCACAGCAGCAGGGAATTCTGGCACGGAGACCCAGCTGGACACGGGAATGTGTCCCGAGGGGGAGAAAAGACCAGCCCAGAGCTGCATCTCCGATTTCCCTGCTCAGGTGCTGCTCCAGGTCCAGCCTGACCCATCCCACACAGATAATAACAACGTCCATTCCAACATGGAAAAGGAGGGGCACCCAGGGGTGTCCAGGGAATGGAGCTGGGAAGGGGCTGGAGCCCCAGGAGGGGCTGAGGGAGCTGGGAAGGGTCTGGAGCCCCAGGAGGGGCTGAGGGAGCTGGGAAGGGGCTGAGCCTGGAGAAAAGGAGGCTCAGGGGGGACCTGGTGGCTCTGCACAAGTCCCTGCCAGGAGGGGACAGCCGGGGGGGTCGGGCTCTGCTCCCAGGGAACAGGGACAGGAGGAGAGGGAACAGCCCCAATCCTGGGCCAGGGGAGAGTCTGGGTGGATTTTAGGGAAAATTCCTCCATGGAAAAGGTTGCCAGGCACCGGAATGAGCTGCCCAGACTCCTCCAGTTGTGGAGTCTCCATCGCTGGAGGGATTTAAAATCCACGTGGATGTGGCACTTGGGGACATGGTCAGTGGTGGCCTTGGCAGTGCTGGCAATGGTTGGACTGGATGGGCTCCGAGGGGTTTTCCAACCTGAACAACTCCATGATTCCAAGATGAATCTCTCCCCACCCACAAACACACCTCGGTGGAGCTGGAGGAGCTCAGGCTCAGCCTGGCACTGCCCAGGGACAGGTCTGACCCTGTCACTGTCACAGTTCAGCACCTGACCCCCGGGTGGGACCCGCAGCCACAGAGCTGCTCCTGCCGGGCAGGAGTTCAAAGGGAAGGAGAGGAGGATTCCTGGAGCAGCTGGGATCACAGGAGCCGCTGGATGCAGCTGGGAGCTCTGGGGCCGGCGGGAGGGGGACCCCTTCCCGGGGCAGCCAGTGCCTGCACACGGAATCAGGGAATGCCAGACTGCTCTGGGTGGGAAGGGGCCTTAACCATCACCCAGGGCCACCCCTGCCATGGCAGGGACCCCTCCCACTGTCCCAGGCTGCTCCAGCCCCAGGGTCCAGCCTGGCCTTGGCCACTGCCAGGGATCCAGGGGCAGCCACAGCTGCTCTGGCAATTCCAGCCCAGCCAGCAATTCCTGCCCCAGATCCCATCCCTCCCTGCCCTGTGGCACTGGGAGCCATTCCCTGTGCCTGTCCCTGCAGGCCTTGTCCCCAGTCCCTCTGCAGCTCTCCTGGAGCCCCTTCAGGCCCTGGAATGTGCTGGAAGCTCTCCCTGGAGCCTTCTCCTTTGCAGGTGAGCACCCCCAGCTCTCCCAGCCTGGATCAGCCCTGGGCCATCTCTGGATTTGCCCCTCTCACACCCCCACCCTTCCCACCGCCGGGCTGTGGCCGGGAGCAGCTCTGCACGTGGCAGGGCCATTCCCAGCCTCTCTTTCCCTGTGCAAATATTGACCCAGCAAACAGCTCCACCACTGCTGCCAACCCCGGGGGCTTTTCCACGGCCGGGATTTTTCTGGACGCTCCCAGAACCCGGCTGAGTCAAACCCTGAGTCACTCGGCCACAGCCACGCACGACAGTGACACGGACAGGTGCCACCAGGAGAGCCGGAACCCAACCCAAAACACGGCTGGGACAGCAGTGGGGTGAGCCCCAAGAGCCCTGCCCTGGCCCACAGATCCACTTGAGCTTCTCCTGCCAGGAACCAGCCCCAGAAGCACCTCGGGGAGGGCAGGATGTGTCCTGTCTGCGCCCTGGCTCCTCACACAACCCTCACAAAAAACACCCCAAAACCTGCCCCAAACACCTAATGGAAACAGGCAGCTCTGAGCACGGAGCAGCTTCCTCCTGCCAGCCCCTCCTGCCGTCCCCTCCTGCCACCCACGGAGCCACCGAGCCCAGGCTGGGTGTTTGAGGAGGGCACAAGCGAGGCGTGATGCTGCTCCCTGAGCACGGAAACAGAAACCACCGCGACTTCCCGAGGCCTCCGAGCAGCCTCGGCATCCTGCACACCCAGCCTGACACCCACGGGAGGGACACCAGCTCCTCCCGGCTCTGCAGGAGTGCAGCAGGGATCAGTCACGGGACGGGCTCGGTGGGAAGAGACCCCAGACCCCCTGCAGTGCCACCACTGCCATGGCAGGGACCCCTCCCACTGTCCCAGGCTGCTCCAGCCCCAGTGTCCAGCCTGGCCGTGGCCACTGCCAGGGATCCAGGGGCAGCCACAGCTGCACTGGGCACCCTGTGCCAGGGCCTGCCCACCCCCACAGGGAGGAATTCCTTCCCAATGTCCCATCTATCCCCGCCCTCCGGCAGCTTAAACCCCCTGGGAAATCCCAAACCGATCCCAAGTTGGGTCTTCGCTCCCATCATCCAGGCCCTGCCATCCAGTGCTCCCTATCCAAAACTTCACTCCTTCAGACACACGGTTTGGAATTGAGCTGTCCTGGACTCTCAGGGCATGGGGGATGCACAGAGAAAACCCCTCAGATCCCGAGGTAAAACCAGGCACAATCCCAGCTCTGGGAAGCTGTCATTCCCTGGTAAAACCAGGCACAATCCTGGCTCTGGGAAGCTGTCATTCCCTGGTAAAACCAGGCACAATCCCGGCTCAGGGAAGCTGTCATTCCCAGGTAAAACCAGGCACAATCCCGGCTCGGGGAAGCTGTCATTCCCAGGTAAAACCTGGCACAATCCCAGCTCAGGGAAGCTGTCATTCCCAGGTAAAACCAGGCACAATCCCGGCTAAGGGAAGCTGTCATTCCCAGGTAAAACCAGGCACAATCCCGGCTAAGGGAAGCTGTCATTCCCAGGTAAAACCTGGCACAATCCCAGCTCAGGGAAGCTGTCATTCCCAGGTAAAACCAGGCACAATCCCGGCTCGGGGAAGCTGTCATTCCCAGGTAAAACCAGGCCCAGTCCCAGCTCAGGGAAGCTGTCATTCCCTGGTAAAACCAGGCACAATCCCAGCTAAGGGAAGCTGTCATTCCCAGGTAAAACCAGGCACAATCCCAGCTCGGGGAAGCTGTCATTCCCAGGTAAAACCAGGCACAGTCCCGGCTCGGGGAAGCTGTCACTCCCTTGGATCCCGAGGTAAAACCAGGCACAATCCCGGCTCGGGGAAGCTGTCATTCCCTTGGATCCCGAGGTAAAACCAGGCACAGTCCCGGCTCTGGGAAGCTGTCATCTGTCTGCAGTGATGGGAAGAGCCAGGAGAACAAAACCCATCCATTTACAGGGAATAATGTGAGCCATCAGCACACAATAAAACAGACACTGGCATGGAAGGATCTGACTCCCACTGCCAGGAGCCTTCAGCTCCACACTTTTCCCTGGAGCCCCACGGAGCGGGCTGGGTGCCTGGCACAGCAGAGGGGCACAGGGACGCCGTGCCAGGCAGGTGGGGTGTCCATGCTCTGCATTCCTGGACACATCCCCCGCGGCTCCACAAACCAGGAACAGCATCTGGATGCGTGCTGCACCCTGAACACTCCGTGCAGCCAGAGCAGCTCAAGGCCCCGGTCCCACAGCCAAAGCCACAGCCCTTGAGAGAGTTCAGAGCCCTTTCCTGCCCCTGCCAGAGCAGCAGGACGTGGCCCAGGCCCTGCAGCACAGCCCCAGGTCACGGGGGACGGGGCTGTTCCAGGAAACCCCAGGGACACGGCGGCTCCAGCAGCAGCATCCAGTGACCCCAGGGAGCCCGGCACAGCCCCGCTCCAGCACAGATCTGCTTTCGGTTTTGTTCCCACAAACTGCTCTGAGGCATGGCAACATCTCATGGAGCCAGGCTGAGGGAAGGGAAGGGTTCCAGGGAGAGCTCAGAGCCCCTGGCAGGGCCTGAAGGGGCTCCAGGAGAGCTGCACAGGGACTGGGGACAAGGCCTGCAGGGACAGGACACAGGGAATGGCTCCCACTGCCACAGGGCAGGGAGGGATGGGATCTTGGGCAGGAATTGTTCCCTGGCAGGGCGGGCAGGGCCTGGCACAGAGTGCCCACAGCAGCTGTGGCTGCCCCTGGATCCCTGGCAGTGGCCAAGGCCAGGCTGGACACTGGGGCTGGAGCAGCCTGGGACAGTGGGAGGTGTCCCTGCCATGGCAGGGGTGGCTCTGAGGTCCCTTCCCACCCAACCCAGCCTGGGATTGTCTCTCTGGAGATGCTGCAGAGCCACCTCAGCTCCTACCACCCCACCAGACCTTTCCCTTTCACATCCCCAACTACAAACCCATCCCTGCCCAACCACAGATCCCACAGGCACGGAACTCCTGGGACTCAGCAGCACCCGGGACCACACTGGCAGTGCCGAGGGGCCCATCCAGCCCTGGTGCAGCTCGGCCCAGCTTTGTTTACAGGTGAGGTTTGCAGGGAAGGTGGCAGCCTGGCACAGCCCAGCCTGGCACAGCCCAGGGCTCTGCCAGAGCAACCCAACCTGTACAGCAATTAGTCACCGGCAGATGAGCGCCGCTGCCCTTCCTCCAGCGTTATCTAAGCAGGGAGGGGGTGGGAAAACAGAGCTGTGAGCCGGGAATGCTGCCAGACTGATCCCAAAAACCACAGAACCGGCATCAGTCCACGTCTCCATCCCTGGGGACAGCCCTGCACATCCCTGGGGACACGGCGCAGGAAAATGCTCAGACACCTCCAGACCAGGACAGGGAGGGGTTTGCTTTGGCTGTCACGGAGATGTCACCACTCCCGGGTGCCTCATCTGCAGAGGTCACTTCTGGCTGGGCCATCGCAGCAGCCAGGAGGCTCAGGCTGGTGTCTGGGACCTGTCCCTTCCCAGGACATCCTGCACCTGTCCCCTCTGCAGCATCCTGGATCCACCTCCCAACAACAGGCTGGGTCTATCCCCTCCCTGCAGAGGTGAGTTCAACCCAAAATAAAGTGAATATTTACATCAGAGGAACATGATTTGTTAAGTGTGAGCTCTTCTATTCCAGTGGCACAGAATCATGGAGTGATTTGGGTGGGATCAGAAAGTTTATCTCAATCCACCCCTGCCATGGCAGGGACACCTCCCACTGTCCCAGGCTGCTCCAGCCCCAGCATCCAGCCTGGCCTTGGGCACTGCCAGGGATCCAGGGGCAACCAAGCTGCTGTGGGCACCCTGTGCCAGGGCCTGCCCACCCTCCCAGCCAAGAACTCTCTGCCAATATCCCACCTGAACCCGTTCTTCCTTTTGGCTGTCCCAATAAAGCCAACCACATCACCTCCCAGCATCATCCCTCTCCTCCAGACAAATCCCAAATGACCCCCGGCACACGTGGGACATTTCTGTTCCCTTGGAAACTCAGGCTCTGGGAGTCACAGCGAGGAACACGGGGCTGAAGGGCCCCAGGCACGCTGGGCCCAAGGGCCCCGGGAACGCCGGGCCCAAGGGCCCCGGGCCCCAGGAACGCCAGGCTCAAGGGCCCCGGGCCCCAGGAACGCCAGGCTCAAGGGCCCCGGGCCCCAGGAACGCCGGGCCCAAGGGCCCCGGGCCCCAGGAACGCCGGGCCCAAGGGCCCCGGGCCCCAGGAACACCAGGCCCAAGGGCCCCAGGCCCCAGGCACGCCGGGCCCCCGATCCCCACCAGTCACCAACCCATTCAAAGCACCAGTTTGAAGGGGGTGCAGCATCCTCAGGGAGGAGATGAGGAAGAAGACGCAGGAGGAAGCACCTGGAAGCAGGACAAGGGGGTGCAACCACCCAGCATCGCTCCAGCCCCTCCCTCACTCCTGACAGCACGTGGAACCTGCTCCCAGGTGGAATCCTGGAATCCCCCCGGCCTCTCCTGCAGCCCTCCCACCCCAGGCACGGCCTGAGCCGCGGGAGGGCAGCTCCTGCCCGTGCCCAGACAACGGGACACGGGGAAAACGCCTGCAATAACAGCAATACCAACAATAACACAGCAAACCAACCCCACACCACCAGAAAGCCCTCAGGAAACACCAAGCTCTGATCCAACTTGCTCTGCTCTCTGGCATTCCCAAAACACATCTCATTCCTCCTGCCTTCCCCGAGGGACCCTCAGCTGCTCCAGGCTTGGAGGGGCAGCGGATGGGGCCGGGATCCACCCTGGGATTGTGGATCTGAGCCGAGCTCCCGGCCCCATCAGCATCCCCTGAGAACCAAACCCACGTCAAAACGAGGATTCCCCTTCCCCAGCCCCAAGCACAGGCTTGGAATAACCTCAACTGACAGCCTGGGAATGTGCCAGGTGGGAAGAGATGCTGGAGGGAAGTTCTGCTGTTAACAAAGCCCTGATTTTAGGTCACTTCACCTCCTTTGTGAAAAAGCTGCCAAAGCTTGTTTTCCCAAAAGCTGCTGGGGCCAGGAAGCAGAAGGAAACACTAGGGGAAGAGACCCTAAATCCCAAACAAGGAACACCCCAGCACCAAAACAACCAACAGCATCACCTGACGGTCAGCAGGGATGCAGGAGGGGACAGAGGAACGAGGCATCCCACAGATCTGGGGGTCAGGAGTGTCCTAGGGAGCAGGGAGGGCACGAGGATCTGCCTGAGGGGGCTGTGCATGCCAGAAGAGCTGGGCTGGGAGCAGGATACATCATCCCAGGGGCTGTGGATGCCCGGGGAACGGGGCTGGGGGCACAACACCCATCCCAGGGGTTGGGGGTACACCACCCATCGCAGGGGCTGGGGGCACAACACCCATCCCAGGGGCTGGGGGGAACAGGGTTGGGGGTACAACACCCATCCCAGGGGCTGCGGATGCCCCCTGGAAGCAGGGCTGGGAGCACCATGTCCCATGCCAAGAGCAGCGGATGCGCAGGGGCAGCAGGCCCGGGGACATGCCCGGAGGACAGCAGTGGCCCGCTCCAAGCCCAGCCGACGCTTCCGGAGCGGTGACAGCCCGCGCATGGCGGGGGAGGGGGACAGACTGAAAACACCCAAACGTGAATGCGCTGAACCAACAGGGGCGGCTCCGGCTGCCGGGGCGGCGGGAGCTTCCCTGGGGCTGCTCGGAGAGGCCGAGAACGGCCCCGGTGCTGCCCGGCCCGGGACCGGCTACGGCCCCGCACGCCGGGACGGCCCCGCTCCCCCGGCCCGGGCTCACCCCGCACGCCCGGGACGGCTCCAACACCTCGTCCCTGGTGCAGGACCACCCTGTAGCCCCGGCCCGGGCTCACCCCGCGCCCCCCGCCCCCCCCCCCCCCCCCCATCCCGGCCCCGCCGCCCCACCCATCACAGCCCCCATTCCCAATCCATCCCAGCCCCCATTCCCA
>WAAE01022450.1:6445-17244 GCA_013400495.1 Nicator chloris
GGTGTCGGGAATGGGGCTGGGGGCCGTGAGGGGGAGCCGGGAATGGGGCTTGGGGCCCTGTGGGGCTGACCGGGAATTGGGCTGGGGGTGTCCGGGGGGAGCTCCGCGATTTCGGGGGCAGTCAGCGGGACTGGGGGATCTGCAGGGAGCCTAAGGCTGGGGTGCTCCTGGGGGATATGAGGTGGTGCGAATATTGGGGGGTCTGCAGATGTGGGGGGCATTTAAAGGGAGAAGGTGCGAGCACAGCGGCTCCCTGCCCCGTGCTCGGGTGTGAGCACATCAGCTCCCTGCTTATGCTCAGTTCTTCTGCTCCTCCTGCCCCGCTCTTTGCCACTCTTTGCTCGTGCTGCCGTTGTCCCTTTGGAGGTGCCACCCTTTACCCTGCCCAGGCCCTTCTAAGGACCCTATTCCAGGCTGTTCGTGCAGAATTGGCACGGCCTGCACTGAATTCCCACTTTGTTTCTCTGGGGATGATCCAGAGGGGCTCTCCAGTTCTTGGCAAAGCACTTCACCAGTGACTGTCCCTGGCACAGCTCTGGACAGGAATCAGCAGCGGTTCCAGCTGGGCTGGGGGGCTCTGCTGCCTTGGGGCTTTCTCAGCAGACACCAGGAACAGCTGCAGTGTTTGAGGGGCTGAGCTCTGCGGGAGGGGTGACAGCCCTGCTCCGTGCAGGAGGGCTCCGTGCAGCTCCTGGGGCAGGACTGCTCCGGCCCCTCTGGCCTGGGGGGCCTGGAACAGCTCAGAAAAGCGTTCTGAACCTGGTCCCCTGAATTGGCTGGGATTTGGTCTGCTTTGGGAACCTGAAACCAGCCCTTTCCAATGGAGAAATTCCTGGTTTTGGGTGCCAGCCCCTGGTGATCCCGAGCTGTGGGACACTGGGTGTTCCCTGGTGAGCCCCCAGGGGTTGTGTCCCCCTCCTCAGTGCTCCACGTGCAGCCATTTCAGTCTTTTCCCGGGATTTCTCTGTGTTTCCCTGCATCCCTGCCCTCCTGCTGCCATCCCGAGCAGCTGGGGCTGGACGGGGTCTGCAGCAGAGCCCTGAGGTCGGGGCTCCCAGCAGGAGCAGGAAAAGGCTCCACACAAACTTTGGGAATGTGTTCAAGCTCCCTCCCGAGATTCCTCTTTCGCTCTGCCCGGGCCCTGCTCTGCCCGGGGCTGGTCCCTGACGGGGATTACTGTTTTATTTCTGCTTTCTGGAGGTTCCTGCTCCCCCAGGCTCCTGCAGCGTTTCCCAGCAGGTCGCTGGGTGCCCGGGCTTGGTTGGGGTGGAGCTGCAGGCTCCAGGTGCACACAGAGGTGCTGAGCTCACCTGGGCAGGTGTGGGAGTCCTTCCTGCCCGGGGCAGTTCTGGAAGTGCCCTGGGATCCCTGGGACAGTGGAGGGACACGGCGAAGGCAAAGGATGTGGTTTAAAAACAGTCCCAGCTTCTGTTTCATGTCCTTATTGCCATTTGTTCCGAAACCCCCTGAGCCGGCCGGAGCGTGGGTTAAAGGGGATTTGGGCTGGGAATGCCCCTGGCTTTGGGAAATGGGGAAGCTGGAGAGAGGAAGCAGCAGCAGGGGTGGGGACAGGCAGGGCTGTGGGGTGGGGTCCCGCTGAAGAAGGGGATCCTCCCTCCTCCCCCTCCTCCTCCTCCTCCTCCTGGAGCTGCTCTCAGCATCCCCGGGAGGGCCCGGGAGCTGCTCTGAGCGGGAGCCGTGCTCGGAGGGGCTCCCTGGGGTGCTCTGAGCTGGAGCCTGGAGCACCCTGGGGTGCTGGGTGCCCGCGGGCTGCTCTGGGTGTCGGGGAACGAGCTCGGCGTCGGCTTTGGCTCTGGGCTGCTTTGCTGCTGCATCCCACGTGATGCTGCTGCGCCTCTCTTTGGGTTTATTTATCCTTCGGACTTTCTTGGGGCCTTCTTTTTCTTTTCCTTCCTTTTTTTTCTCTTTTTTTTCCTCCCTTTTTCCCCTACTCCCGTTGCTGGCACTGCGAATCGAGGCCGGGTTTCCCAAACTGCTCTTCCCCCCTGTCCAGCTCCGGGCTGTGCTGCAGCCAGGCAGGAAACGCTGCCAGAAAAGAACCTGAACCTTCTGCTGAGAGGCCTGCAGCACCGGGGACCTGTTGCTTCCTGGAATTCATCAATTATTTTCTCCTCATTCCCAGTGATCTTGGAATTCCCAGTTCTGGCTTTAAGGGATTTGTGGGGTCAGGATGAGAAGGGTGGGCTCAGCCAGCAGCGTGGGCTTGCCTGGGGAGCCAGAGGTAGTTTCTGTTTGGGCTGGAGGTGTGTGAGAAACAGCTCGGAGGGACTAAAAATGGGTTCAGTCAGCTCTCCCAGCTTTTGTCTGGATTCCTGCTTGGAATCCTGTGTGGTGTCCGTGGGTGTTTGTACCTGTGTTGCTGGAGGGCCCTGAAGGTTGGGGAAATGAGGGTGAACTCCTGCTGTGAGGAGGGAAAGCTTTGCTAATTAGTGTAATTAATGCGAAGGTTTCCCCTCCTGTGTTGTGGTGGGATCTGCAGTCAGCCTTGGGAGCCCATCCCGCTCTTCCAGCAGTGGGAATATTGAGTATTCCCTTTTTTTTTGTTCTGGGCGTCGGTGGAACAGCTGGATGAGGAGCAGGGGCAGGTTGTCATCGGGGTGCCGGCTGGGATTCCTGGGACTGGGTCACTAATTAATGAATTTGGGGTCCTCAAAGCGTGAGGGCAGAGGCGCAGCAGAGCGTCGGGCGCTGGGGGCGGGTGGAAGGTGTGGGAGCAGGGCTGGGGAGGTTTGTCCACAAATCCCGGATTTCGGGGTCTGTCCGTGGCAGAGCCCCCTGTGCCCTGCCCGCAGTGTCCCCATCGTGCTCAGACGTGGCCAAGTCGGCTTTTCTCGGGGAGGATCTGAGTGTGGCAGGGGTTTCATGGGCAGGGGCCGTGTCCGTGGGAAGTGGTGAGGAGTTCCCAAGGGATGCTCCCCCTCCCTGGGGACGGCCCTCGCCTTTCCTTTGTTTTCCCGGGTTTTTTGGCATCTCCCTGTGCCCAAAACCTGCGGGCCCCCTTCAGGGTGCTGGTGCTCCAGCCCACAGAGCCTCACCTCTGAGCTGTGGGAACTCCTGCCCAGGCAATCACGGCTTTGCTCCCCCCTATACACAGCTCCTCTGAAACCCCTCTGCAGTGCCCGGGGTTCCTCTGCACACCCTTCTGCCTGCAATATCTCCCTCTGCCCTCGGGCCTGTAGGGCTCCTGCATCAAACAGTGGCCTCAGCCTCGGAAAGCTGAGTCCAGGGAAGTGCCCGGGCGGGGAGGGGTAACAGCAGCGGGGACACAACGTGGTTCTGGGATGGGGAGAGCAGTGTGGGGCTGCCTGCCCTGCCCTGGCTCCGTTTGAACTCCCGGGCAGGGTTTGTATCCCTGGGTGCTGGTTTCCCTGGCAGGCAGGGTTTGTATCCCTGGGTGCTGGTTTCCCTGGCAGGCAGGGTTTGTATCCCTGGGTGCTGGTTTCCCTCCCGGGCAGGGTTTGTATCCCTGGGTGCTGGTTTCCCTCCCGGGCAGGGTTTGTATCCCTGGGTGCTGGTTTCCCTCCCGGGCAGGGTTTGTATCCCTGGGTGCTGGTTTCTCTCACGGGCAGGGTTTGTATCCCTGGGTGCTGGTTTCCCTTCCAGGCAGGATTTTATCCCTGGGTGCTGGTTCCCCTGCCAGGCCGTCCCGCTCCTCGCTCCGGGCAGCCCTGACTTCGCCCTTCGTTCAAACCATCCCCACGTTGGCAGGGGAAATATGTTCCCGCTCGGCTCGGGGCTCTCACGCCTCGTTTGCAGCAGCTCTCATTGAAACAAGGGCTCTGAAGTGGCGAAATAATTTCAGGAAATGGGACTCCAGTTTCTGGGTCACTCAGGCATTTCCGAGGTAAAATACGGCGCTGAGGAGGCCGCCGTGGCTGTGTGGTAATTACCCGGGCTGGGTGAGAGCAGTGGCTCTCCCAGGCCTCTCCGTGCCCGTAAAGCTGAATTATTTCCCTGTGCTGCCGTAGATCTCCGGCACAGCCGAGATGGATCACGCAGGGGCCACCCCGGAGCCTGGCAGGCTGTGCCGCTGGAATTGCTGCCGGGGGAGGCTGGGAGCAGGAAGAAAAGCTTTTTCCTGGAGCTCCGGGGGCAGTTCAGGCTGTGCTTTGTGCCGGGGTCAGGCCCGGGTCGTGGCCCTGGGGGCAGCTGGAGCTCCGGATCTGAGCAGGGCTGCAGCTCCTGGAGGCTGCTCCGGGCCTGGAGGTCCCGGAGCCACCAAGTGCCACCAAGCAGTGCCCAGCCTCGCTGCCGTGCTTGTGGGAGCTCCCAAATCCCTGCCCAGGGGCTCGGGGCAGTGCAGTTTGGTGTCTGAGTGACCTCAGGGACATCCTGTGAGGTCCCTGTCCCCCAGGAGGGAAGCCGGACACGGCCAGGGCAGCACCTGGCTCAGGTTGGTGTTGGATTTCCTGCTCATCGAAGGCTGCTGGGCAGAGAGGGGCCTTTGGGGGTGGAAATCTCCTGGGCTCTGGGCTGGGGGAGCCCTGCCCGCCCCCAGGCCTGCTTTGGTGGAGTTTGGCAAGGATTGGTTAAAATCAGGATTTGCAGAGCAGCAGCAGCTTCTCCCTGGGGCACAGCTCTGGGCTGTCCCTGGCACAGCTGGGGCTGAGCTCTGGGGTGCCCCTGGCACAGCTGGGGCTGAGCTCTGGGGTGCCCCTGGCACAGCTGGGGCTGAGCTCTGGGGTGCCCCTGGCACAGCTGGGGCTGAGCTCTGGGGTGCCCCTGGCACAGCTGGGGCACAGCTCTGGGGTGTCCCTGGCACAGCTGGGGACCTGTGGAGCTCTGGGCTGTCCCTGGCACAGCTCTGGGCTGGGAACAGCCCCAGGGCAGGCTGCAGCTCCGGCCCAGGGCCTTTTGTTGCTTTAAGTGCAGGGAAAAAGCTTTTGTGTCTGGGCAGAGCCTCCCCTGGTGGGTTTGCTCTGCGTGTGACGGGGCTCTGACAGTGCCCCCCTGTCCCAGGGCCACCCGGGGGCCCCTCTGTCCCTTCCCAGGGGGTCTGAGCCTTTTCCCAAAGCCCGTGGAATTGCTCTGCAGCCCATCTGCTCCTGGCAGAGCTCTGGGAGTCACCCTGGAGTCACTCTGGGGCCAAACGTGAGGTTCTGACTGGAGCGGTGCCGCTCCAAGGCTCTTTGAGGGCACTTCCAGGCCAGAAATGAGGGGTTGCACATCTCCCACAGCCCTGAGGTGATGAGGTCCCGGGTTTTTGGGGATCCCCTGCGAGGCTGAACCCCCAGAAAGGCCCAGCCCCGAGGGGAACGCTCGGGCTTGGCTGAGGTTTCACTGTGAAACTCTCTGTGGCTGGGGGGGATTTGCTTGGAGCGAAAACCCTGCCAATATTCCAGTTTATACAGTTGGGTTTGCTTTGCTTTGTGGAGCCCACGGAGCGTGAGGCTGCTGTGCCTCCCGAGCAGGTTTTATAGCCCGGGCTCTTGGCCTCCTTTCCCACACACCATTTTCAGCTCTCACAGCTTTTTGGTTACAAAGCAAACACTCTCCCTCCTTCCCTCACACCCCAAAATAACTCAGGAGTCGGAGCTGAGGCCCAGGAGCCGCCCGGGGGGGGGGCTCTCCCTGCAAAACTGAAAGTCTTTCGCAATTTCCCTGGGTGGATCCAGGCTAGGCGCAGCAGGGAGAGCCCCCGGGGCAGGGCCAGCCCTGTGCCCGCCGTCCCCGGGCCCCAAACTCCCTCCGAGGTGCCAAACTGGCTCTCCAAAGAGCTGGGACCCCCAGTCCTGCTGCTCTCCTGGGGTTTTCTAGGCAAGAGCTGGAGCTGTTCGTCTGTCCCTGGTTGGAGGGTGGATCCCTGCTCCCAGTCACCCCAGGCTGGCACAGGGAAGGGGACAGGGCTCTGTCCCTGCCCTCTCGGGGTGGCCCTGCTGAGCCCAGCCCAGGCTCAGGAAGCTCAGGGCTGGCCGTGGTGCCCTCAGAAGAACAACAAGGAGCCTTTCCTGGCCCGGCCTCCAGGCTCTGCTTCCTTCCTGGCCTTTAGGCTGGGAGGAGTGGGGCTGCAGTGGGGCAGAGCCTGGTGCTCCGGGCTGCGGTGGCCGTGGGCTGCCTCCCCTGGGGCTGGCACTGCCGGGCTTTGTGTGTCCTGCTGCAGCCAGCTCTGCAGCCATCCACGATAATCTGGTTTATTGTGGCTTTCTCTGCCGTCCCCCTGCCCCGCTCGGGGCTGGGCTGGTGCCTGGAGCAGTTTGTGTTTGAATGGGTTTGTTTGTGCTGGGCCGGGCTGCTGCAGCTCTCCTGGCACGGCTCCGGGGCTGGCAGCGTGCCCCAGGCAGAGCTGGGGTGGGCTGGGCGCTGCTGGGGCTCCGAGGCTTCATCCCGGGGAGCTCAGCTCAGGCAGGGTTTAACTCCTGCCCAGGTGGGCTGGGCACTGCTGGGGCTCCGAGGCTTCATCCCGGGGAGCTCAGCTCAGGCAGGGTTTAACTCCTGCCCAGGTGGGCTGGGCACTGCTGGGGCTCCGAGGCTTCATCCCAGGGAGCTCAGCTCAGGCGGGGTTTAACTCCTGCCCAGGTGGGCTGGGCACTGCTGGGGCTCCGAGGCTTCATCCCGGGGAGCTCAGCTCAGGCGGGGTTTAACTCCTGCCCAGGTGGGCTGGGCACTGCTGGGGCTCCGAGGCTTCATCCCAGGGAGCTCAGCTCAGGCAGGGTTTAACTCAGCCGGGGTTTAACTCCTGCCCAGGTGGGCTGGGCACTGCTGGGGCTCTGAGGGTTCATCCCAGGGAGCTCAGGCGGGGTTTAACTCCTGCCTGGGCTGTGGCTTCTGCCCTGAGCTGGCTGAGGAGAGCAGCCGTGGCTCTGTGCAGGAGGGGGGAAGGAGCTGGCACCCTGGGGCCCGGGCTGGGGTGGAGGCTGCCTGCTTTTTGGGGCACTTTGTGGATAAAACCCCGTTTCTGCCTGTGCTGCTGCTGTGGTTTTCCTGCAAAGCCCCAGGCCTGCCTGGATCCTCCCCCCTCCTCGAGGACTCTGTGCCCCATTTCATGGCCTGGCAGGGTTTTGGTGCTGCCTCTTGGCACAGGCACCTCACCTTCAGCTGCACCTCTGCTTGGGCTTGTTCCTGCAGGCCTGAGGGCAGCAGGGTTTGTGTCTGAGCCTTCATCTCATGGTTTGTGTCTGAGCCTTCAGCTCATCTCAGGGGTTGTGTCTGAGCCTTCATCTCATCTCATGGTTTGTGTGTGAGCCTTCATCTCACAGGGATGTGGCACAGGGACGTGGCACTGATGACACAGGGACGTGGCACAGGGATGTGGCACAGGGACGTGGCACAGGGAGGTGCTGTGGCACAGGGACGTGGCACAGGGATGTGCTGTGGCACAGGGACGTGGCACTGAACGCTCCGGGCTCCCTCTGGGTGCCATCCCGGGTGCCTCCCTGCCCTGCAGGCCGTGCTGGGGTGCCGGTGGCCCCGGTGGCAGCCGCAGCCCTGTCTTTGTTTGCCCTGTGCTGTGCCTGCCCTTCCCTGGCTCTGGGACCAGGACACTCCGCGGTGTCCCCGGCTGTCCCTTTTGCCCCTTCAGGGCTCTGTCCCTTTGGAAGCCGCAGGGCTGAGGGCTGAGGGAGCCTTGCCTGGCACCTGCCCAGCTGCAGAGCTCCTGCCCGGGGGCTGGGGCTGGGTGGGCGCTGCCTCCCTGCTGCCCTGTGCCCTCCCTGGGCACAGCCGGCCCTCGCTGGCCCTGTCTGCAGCAGTTCCTCCCTCCTGGCTCCCTCTGCAGCCCCGAGCTCAGCCCAGCCTCTGCAGCAGCCTGCTTCGGTGCCTCTTCAGACTCAGCCTATTTTTAGGAGGTGGCTCTCGCAGCTCTTCTGGTTTTGGTTCAGGGTTGGTGCAGCCCTGAGCTTTAATTTTGTGGTCACATTAATGTGAAGTTTATCCTCGTGATTTACGGGCATAACCCAGAACCGTGGTGGTGCTGGTAGGGGAGAGAGTGCTGGAGAGGGATCTGTGGTGGAGGGGGATCCCTGCTGGCACAGAACAGTGTCTGCACCCCCAAATGGTTTTTTGGGACCTGCAGCATTCCCAGTGCAGTAATTCCCAGTGCATTCCCAGACCTGCAATGCCCCATGCAAGTGTTGGGCACCAACATTCCTGCAGCAGAGTCACGTGCCAGGACAACAATAGAGCCTTTTATTTTTAGAGCATTTTCCAGCCCAGCTCTGTCCCCAGCATCCAGCAGAGTTGAGGTCCAGGGAGTTGCTTCCATCTTCACGCTGAGGTTTAAGGAAAAGGTGATTTTTTTGGCCGTTTTGTGGTGTTCCTCGTGGGGATTTGAGGCGATGCAGGAGCCCGAGTGGTTTGCAGCTGCCACAGGAGTGTGGGACACCCCAGGGACCACGGGCCAGCTGCTCCTGGCTCTGGCAAATCAGAGACTCAGCTTCCCAAATCCAGCCCCAGCTCCGTCTCTAACACGGCCGGAGCAGCCCCGGGAGCGTCCCCAGCACGAAACCCCGGGGCAGGCGGGGTGGGCTGGCCGCGGTGACACGGCCGGGGGGTCTGCAGCCAGGGCAGGTGCTCAGCTCCCGTCCTGTCCCGGGCCCCGGAGCAGCCCCGGGAGCGTGCCCAGCACGAAACCCGATGGCAGAAGGAGCCGGGGCAGGCGGGGTGGGCTGGCCGCGGTGACACGGCCGGGGTGTCTGCAGCCAGGGCAGGTGCTCAGCTCCCGGCCTGTCCCGGGCCCCGGAGCAGCCCTGGCTGCAGGAAGGGGCTCGGGGGGGCCGGGGCACGCTCTGGGTGTCCTCCCCAGCCAGCCCAGTGATCCGTGTGGGTCAGCGGGGGGAGGAATCCCCACCCCAGCCTGGTTCGGGGGAGGATTCCCCTGGAGCTCCGGCAGGGCTGTGTGAGCACTTCCCGCCTGCCCCGCCGTGTCCAGGGTGCTCAGAGCCATCAGAGCAGTGAAAAACCGTCCCGGGGCTGCCGGGAGAGGGACAGGAACGTGCTCCCAGCACCAGTCAGCTCCTCCCTCGGCCTCTTCCCAAGGACAGGATTTATGGCAGGAATTTATCCTGGCTAAACGTGACATAAATCTGGGCACAGGCGGGCAGCGAGCGGCTGAGCCCCGCTCGGGGAGCAGGAGGGGGCTCCTGGGGCTCCTGGGGCTCTTGGGGTTCCTGAGGCTCCTGGTGCTCCTGGGGCTCCTGAGGCTCCTGGGGCTCCTGAGGCTGCAGCTCAGGGCAGCGGGGCTGTGGGAGGGGTTGGCCTCTCCGGGAGCTGAGGTGACAGCGCTCAGTGTCCCCAGCCTTTGGGCTCTGGGTGCAGGGGATCCCCAGGGGCAGCTTTGGGATCCGGGCGTTCCCAGGCTGAGAGTCCTGGCCGTGTCCCCGTGCACAGTTCTGGTGTCACCTCAAGGCTTGGGCAGGATTTGCCTTCCTGCCACCTGGAGCTGCTGCTGTCCCCTGCTCTGCCACCTCCTGTGTCACTTCTGGGCATTTCTGAGGCCGTTCCTGATGTTTGGGTGCCTTTGTTCCCTCCAGGCCAGGCAGGGCTTTGGGTGTCAGCCCGTGCCACTGGTGACAGGGACATCTGTCCCCACTCCTGGGGGTGACAGGGACACCTCTCCCCACTCCTGGGGGTGACAGGGACATCTGTCCCCATCCCTAGCGTGACAGGGACACCTCTCCCCACTCCTGGGGGTGACAGGGACACCTCTCCCCACTCCTGTTTGCACAGCCCCCGGGGTTTGGCTCCACAACCCGAGTGCAGACCCAGCCCAGCCTGGGGGTCTCAGCCTCCCGTGCTGGGGGGTCACAGCTCCTCTCTGTCACCCTCTGGGCCAGGGGAGGGGATTCACCTCCCGTGCTGGGGGGGTCACAGCTCCTCTCTGTCACCCTCTGGGCCGGGGGAGGGGATTCACCTCCCGCAGCAGAAAAGTCCCCGATTTCGCTGGTCTGGAGCCGCTCATTGATTCCTTTCCGGGGAGCGGGAGGGGCCGTTCTGCCGCTCCCCCGCCGCATTCCTGGAGCTCTTTCTCACACGGCTCCTAAAAATACCAACCCTGGGGGCTGGAGTGAAACCCCCCGTGCCCCCAGCCCCTTCCTGCCGCCCCAGCCTCTCCCAGCTGGGAGCCCCCGGGGCAGCCCCCCGAGGGGAGAGCTTTTGCTTTATTGCAGCTTCTTCAACTCCTGCCGTAAAAATATCAGTGGGTGGAGGGAACTGTTATTCCTGGGGTTGAGACTGGGGGGGAGGGCTTTGCTTTATTTACTCTTATTTTTTATTAATGAGAGCAGCTTCACTTGTAGCATAATAGGAGTGAGTGTTTTGTTATCCTTGGCTGTAATCCGTGATAAACTGCCCCTGCCATCAGCCTTGTAGTTTACCCACTGGGGAGCCCGATTATTGCCTTGTAAAACGGAGCACCACTCCTATAATCCCTTAATTAATTAAATGACAAATTTTAGTTCTCTCCCATTGAAAATATAACCGGTGCAGAGAGAGGCCTTGGATTTATTTGATGGCTGCTCGCTGGCACTCGGTTTTCCTGCGGATTGCCACTGTCCCCGCTGATTTGTTTGTGCCCGGGGGGATTCCTGGGCTGCCTTCGGGGATCCCCGGGGATCCCGGGTGATCCCTGGCCCCGGGAAGGCCGTGCCGGGGGTGCTGCTGCTGCTGCCCCCCAGGGCTGAGCGCTGCCCCCACCCTGCAGGAGCTCCCTGGGGTGATGGGGGAGCCCCGGGATCCCCCGGGCCTTCCCTTCCCTTCCCTTCCCTTCCCTTCCCTTCCCTTCCCTTCCCTTCCCTTCCCTTCCCTTCCCTTCCCTTCCCTTCCCTTCCCTTCCCTTCCCTTCC
>WAAE01022450.1:18519-39215 GCA_013400495.1 Nicator chloris
TCAAATCCCACCCAGCCCCTCCCGAATCCCAAACCCGGGCTGGAAAAATTCCCACCCCAGGGAATAAACGGATAAACACCATCCCAGCAGAGGGGCAGCTCCCACTGTGCTGTGGGGATTTCTGGGGCCATTTAGGGGTTTCTGGGGCCGTTTGGGGATTTCTGGGGCCGTTTAGGGATTTCTGGGGCCATTTGAGGATTTCTGGGGCCGTTTGGGGATTTCTGGGGCCGTTTGGGGATTTCTGGGGCCGTTTAAGGATCTCTCTGCTCTCTGCTCCCCAGGCTGCTGGAGGATGGGTGACGACCGGCCCTTCGTGTGCAGCGCCCCGGGCTGCGGGCAGGTACGGCCTGGGGTGGGACTGGGTGGGACTGGGCTGTGCTGGGGGTGGGGTGTGCTGGGACTGGGGTGTGCTGGGACTGGGGTTTGATGGGACTGGGGTTTGATGGGACGGGGGTTTGATGGGATTGGGCTCTGGTGGGATTTTGGTTGGAGCCGCCGCCCCGTGGGGTCCCGGAAGGAAAGCAGAGCAGGGCTGTGCAGGCTGCAGGTCCTGGCTCTGGGCTCCCCCCCAGCTCAGGGCTGCTGCCACGGCCTCCCCTGGGCCTGGCCCCTGGTCCCGCTGCCACGGGATGAGCCCACGGCCCCCTGGGGCCAGGAGGCTCCCGAGCCCCTGCTCTGGAGCAGCTGGGAATGTGACAGGTGATGGGTGGATGCTCCCCAAAACGCTATTTTGGGATGGGTTGTTTTCCCTGCCCTTGGGAATTTCTGCTCCCTGAGGCCGCTGCGGAGTTTCCCGGGGTAGGAGAGGTGGAGGAGGCTCATCCTCCTCCAGTCACACCTTCCCATCCCCTTTTCCTTCCATTTCCAGGGAAAACAGTGCTCCCATCCCATTTTATTTTAGTTTCCAGGGAAAACAGTGCTCCCATCCCATTTTATTTTAGTTTCCAGGGAAAACAGTGCTCCCATCCCATTTTATTTTAGTTTCCAGGGAAAACGGTGCTCCCATCCCATTTTATTTTAGTTTCCAGGGAAAATGGAGCTGTCCCAAAGCTGAGCTCAAGGGCTCTCTGGCACTTGGTACTGGGAGGAACTGGGAGATCATGGAATTGCTGCTGGGGCTGATTTAATGGGATCTGCTGGGAGCTGGGGGATCATGGAATTCCTGCTGATTTAGTGGGATCTGCTGGGGGATCATGGAATTGCTGCTGATTTAGTGGGATCTGCTGGGGGATCGTGGAATTGCTGCTGATTTGGTGGGATCTGCTGGGGGATCGTGGCATTGCTGCTGATTGAGTGGGATCTGATAGGAGATCATGAAATTGCTGCTGATTTAGTGGGAGCTGCTGGGGGATCGTGGAATTGCTGCTGATTTGGTGGGATCTGCTGGGGGATCATGGAATTCCTGCTGATTTAATGGGATCTGCTGGGAGCTGGGGTATCATGGCATTGCTGCTGATTTAGTGGGATCTGCTGGGGGATCATGGAATTCCTGCTGATTTAGTGGGATCTGCCCTGGAAGTGCAGCCCCGTGCAGAGCCCAGCAGGGTTTGGGGTTGTCTGTTCTGCAGCTCTGGGACCTCAAAATGCCTTTTTTTGGGGAATTGTGGCTCTGAGTCAGACCTTAAGGGATGTGCTCACCCTGCTTGCCTGGCTGGGAATGGTTTGGGATGGGTTTGGGAGTGACAATCAATCCCCAGGACCCTGTGTGTGTCCAGTCCCTCAGTTTCTTTAACACCTCCCTGCCTCCTGTGGGGCTCCAGCTGGATTTAAAGGGGGTTCTGCATCCCCAGAGAACATCCTTTGAGGCATCTGTGCTGCTGGTTCTTTGCACAGCCCAGAAATGGCACAAACCCCTCGTCTGGGGGCTCCTGGGGACTGCAGGAACACACACTTAGGGTTTTGGGGTTTCCCAGCTTTCTGCTCACTGTGGCACGAGCCTCACCCAGACCCTTCCCTCCCCCCGTGCAGGTGAACTTCCTCCTTTTGCCTTTCCTTCTTTATTTTCTTCTTCTTCCTTTTTTTTTTTTTTTTTTTGGGAGGCTGCTTTTTATCTGAAACTTCTTTGCCTGTGAAATTGTGCAGGCCATTTGTAAAATGTATTAGCTGTGTTTGAGCACTTAATGGTGTGAGCCCTTCAATCACACGGCCTTAAAATCGGCTTCAAACAAGCAATTAAGGCAAACAACAATGTATTTAAATTTAATCTCCCACAATCTCCCACAAATGACATATAAAGGTGGCTGCTTCCTCCTCTGGCTGTTCCAGCCTGCTGCTTATGGGTAATTCCGACAATTCTTCACGTTAATATGGAGATTGCAGGAATCCTGGCAATTCCTGCGGGGTGATTCACGGGGATCCAGCCTGACCTCGCTGCTCCCGCCAGTCCTTCAGGGCACAGCGGGGCCGGACCCAGCCCAGCCCCGGGGGAGGTAAATCCAGGGCTGGGGAGCTCCCCACAGCCCTGCCCAGCCCCGGGGGAGGTAAATCCAGGGCTGGGGAGCTCCCCACAGCCCTGCCCAGCCCCGGGGGAGGCACCTCCAGGGATGGGGAGCTCCCCACAGCCCTGCCCAGCCCCGGGGGAGGTAAATCCAGGGCTGGGGAGCTCCCCACAGCCCTGCCCAGCCCCGGGGGAGGTAAATCCAGGGCTGGGGAGCTCCCCACAGCCCAGCCCAGCCCCGGGGGAGGTAAATCCAGGGCTGGGGAGCTCCCCACAGCCCAGCCCAGCCCCGGGGGAGGTAAATCCAGGGCTGGGGAGCTCCCCACAGCCCAGCCCAGCCCCGGGGGAGGTAAATCCAGGGCTGGGGAGCTCCCCACAGCCCAGCCCAGCCCCGGGGGAGGCACCTCCAGGGCTGGGGAGCTCCCCACAGCCCTGCCCAGCCCCGGGGGAGGTAAATCCAGGGATGGGGAGCTCCCCACAGCCCAGCCCGAGGTGCTTCTGCTGGCAGGGAGGGGGGGGGGGGCCGGGGTGGCAGCCTGGGGGGGGGGTTCAGGTCGGTTTGTAGGGCAGGGGATCCTCCCTGGGGATTCCAGGCGTTCCTGGATCATCCCTGAGAACCCCACGGAGCTCTGAGCCTGTCCCTGTGAATCCCAAAGATCCTGTGTCCTGTGTGCCGGGGATGGGCTGGGGATGGGGTTCAGGTCGGTTTGTAGGGCAGGGGATCCTCCCTGGGGATTCCAGGCGTTCCTGGATCATCCCTGAGAACCCCATGGAGCTCCCAGTGTAAATCCCAGCCTCCCCCCGTGGGTTTCTGCACCTGAGCCTGGCCCTGCCAAGCCCTGCTCAGCCCTTGGGCCCCGTCCTGAGCCGGGCCTGGCTGGGCTGAGCTTTGCTGGGCCCAGCCCGGGGGGATCCTTGGGCTGAGCACAGCTGGGAGCTCTGGGAGTGAGGATGAAGCTGGGCTGGGATGCTGGGACAAGGAGCCCAGTGTCTTTTCTGCTCCCTGGAATTTGGGATCAGCCTCCTCCAACGCTCCCTGGGTCGGGAGGAGAGGGAAGGGCAGAGCCAGCCTGAGCTCTGCGAACCCAGCACTGATTGCCCCTCTTGTGTAAACTCAAAAATCAAATTATTTCGCTTCCCATGGAACTCTGTTCCCCAGCAGCTGCTCCCTTGCCCCTGCAGGTGACACCAGCCCCATCGCTGGTGCCTCCAAGCCTTTTCTGCTGCCTTTTTTCCCGGTGTCCGTGCAGGAGGAGCTGCTGGGGGCACCCGGAACAGCCGGGCAGGTGGGCGGGGGTGCCGTAAACATGTTTTGGGTTGCCAGGGCTGCAGGGGGGTTATTTTGGGACTGGCCCAGCTGTCAGGTGCCAGCAGCAGGCGCGGGGTGGCACAGCTGACTCGGAACGTGCCGTGGAATGATCCCGCCCAAGGTCAGCGCCCGGAGCCTTCCCCGCAAGGACGGGGGGGAATTTGCCCTTCCCCGAGCCAGGGAACGGGGCTGGAGCAGGCCCCTGGCCCTGGAAGGGCCCTGGAAGGGCAGGAGGGTGCCTGGAGCCAGGATTTCCTGGTGGAGTGATCCGGGTGGTGTGTGCTGCTCATCCCCCCCAGAGCCCGGAACTGCAGCCCTGCGAGGACTGGGAGTGTTCCCAGGGTGTGGGCAGGGGACAGCTCTGGCTGTCCAAATTAACCGGCTCCACCCCGTTAATTAGGGAATGAAACCCTCAGGCGTGAGGGAATCTGGAGTTTGCTGCTGGAACTGGGAGTGTTCCCAGGTTTGGGCAGGAGACAGCTCCACCTGGTTAGCAGGAGGGAAGTGGAGGGAGTTTGGGCACTGCTGTTGGAACTGCGAGGTGTTCCCCAGCTCTGTGCGATGGGACAGCTCCACGCCGTTAATTAGGGAATTAGCTGGCTCGTTAAAGCACCCAGAGCACAGCTCTGGAGCTGAGGGGCTGCAGCTGCTGCTTCAGGAGCCCCAGGGAAGTTTCTCCATGTCTGGCTCCATCTCTCCCGTTGGAAACGGCCCCAAAGCCCCTCAAGGACCCTGCAGGTGCCAACCCTGAGGGCCTGGGGGTGCTCCAGGCTCTGCAGAGCCTCCTCCTGGGGGAATGTCCCTGCTAATGAACCTGCTGGGCCAGGGAGCAGTGTCCCCGTGCATTGACCAGGGAGCAGCGTCCCCGTGCATTGACCAGGGAGCAGTGTCCCCGTGCATTGACCAGGGAGCAGTGTCCCAGCCTCCCTCCCTCCTCAGCATTCCCTGTTACAGGGCACACAAATCATCCCTCCGGCCCTGAGTCCAGAGCTCCAGTTATCCAGGCCATTTCCTCAGACAATCGTTGGCTCTTTAAACCCCCCTCATTTCCCAATTCATTCCCCCTCACCCCCGGCTCGGAGGTGCTGCTTTGTGCAGCGGCCGGGAAACGCCGAGCCCAGGACTTTTCACGAGGCCAGAAGATGATTTTTATTCCCGCCCCCCCCCTTCTTGCTGGTTTATTGTATCCTCTTATCTTGTCATATAATAGAAATAATGTTTATGGCGTCGAGGCCTCAGCATCACTTGGCATTTAACCAACCTCCAAAGCAGTTTATTGCTTTGTATACTCTGCTGCCATGGCCATTATCCCTTCAATCTCCATTGCCCAGGGATGGATGAGGCCCCCGGCAGCTCCTGCCTGGCTCAGCTGGGCTTTGGGGCTGCAGAACCCAAACCGAGCTGGGTTATTCCCTCTGAGGATGTGGAGAGGGCAAAATCGGCCGTGTCCCCTTCCCTCCTTTCTGCTGCTCTCTGCTCCTTTCTGCTCCTTTCTGCTGCTTTTGGCCGCAGCTGCCACTCGGGGCCGAGCCCTGCGGGTGGGTCTGGGGCTGCTCCATGAACCCCGGGAGCAGCTGGAGCTCTGCCCTCGGGAATTCCTCGCCGGCCACCCCGGCTCCTTGCCAGCTGCAGCTTTTTCCTGGGAGCCCTGGCAGGGAGCATCTCCTGGAAAGGCCTCCCTGACTGCCCTGGAGTGCAGGTTCCCAGAGCCAGGCAGCGCCAGCACCTGCAATCCCTGCAGCAGCTGCAGCCCCTGCACCACCAGCAGCTGCAGTCCCTGCACCACCACCAGCAGCTGCAATCCCTGCACTGACAGCAGCAGCACCTGCAATCCCTGCACTGACAGCAGCTGCAATCCCTGCACCACCAGCAGCTGCACTGACAGCAGCTGCAATCCCTGCACCACCACCAGCAGCAGCAATCCCTGCACTGACAGCAGCTGCAATCCCTGCACCACCAGCAGCTGCAATCCCTGCACCAACAGCAGCTGCAATCCCTGCAGCACCAGCAGCAGCTGCAATCCCTGCACCAACAGCAGCAGCACCTGCAATCCCTGCACTGACAGCAGCTGCAATCCCTGCACCACCAGCAGCCGCACTGACAGCAGCTGCAATCCCTGCACCACCACCAGCAGCAGCAATCCCTGCACTGACAGCAGCTGCAATCCCTGCACTGACAGCAGCAGCTGCAATCCCTGCACCACCACCACCAGCAGCAGCTGCAATCCCTGCACTGACAGCAGCAGCAGCTGCACGGCTGCAGCCCCGCAGCACCTCCGCATGCCCGCGGGGCTGGGCCGGGGGCCGGGGCCGGCTCCGGGAGCCCTCGGGCTGCTGGCAGGAAAAGGAGGGGATTAATTTGAGCCGTAACTCCTGGGCTGTCAGCGGAGCCCGGTGATCTCCCCCACCTCCGGCTGAAGGGCTTTTTGGAGGTGGGCAGGGGGAAGGCTAATTTTGAATAATAATAAGCTTGAGAAGGCATCTGAAACCAGTAAACGTTTATTTTTTACACTCCTATAACTTAAAAACGGCCAAACCAATTTAAACCAAATTGGATAATAAAAAATATTGCTCCTAGGCTGAGCCCCTGTTTGCCAAGTTCCAGTCTAGAATGAATTTTTATGGCCAAATTATAAACCCCCTAGAAATGAAGGTTTAAAATGGAAATGTTGACAGACCTTTAACTACAAAAGCACCGTAATAGAACTTCTTTTTTTCTAAAATGGCCGGTTTAAAATATAATTAAGACTTAAATATTATTTAATAGCAGCATTTCCTGTAAGTTAAAACCTTTATCATTGCTCTGGCTGGGATTCCTTGGCAGTTCTTGGCAGCTCTGCAGCGGGAGCCCCCGCGGGCTGCAGCCCCCGGAGCGTCCCGGGCTGGGCGCTCCCGGCTCCGGGAATGCCGGAGCGTCCCGAATATTATTTAATAGCAGCATTTCCTGTAAGTTAAAACCTTTATCATTGCTCTGGCTGGGATTCCTTGGCAGTTCTTGGCAGCTCTGCAGCGGGAGCCCCCGCGGGCTGCAGCCCCCGGAGCGTCCCGGGCCGGACGGCGCTCCCGGCTCCGGGAATGCCGGAGGGTCCCGGGCCGGGCGCTCCCGGCTCCGGGAATGCCGGAGCGTCCCGGGCCGGGCGCTCCCGGCTCCGGGAATGCCGGAGCTTCCTGGCCCCGAGCCCCGAGCCCTGCGGGGGAACGGCCGCGGGTAGCCTGGGGTGGCTGCGCTGGTGTTCCAGCACCGCCCCAGCCCGCCGGGGACACCGGCATGGGCCGGGATGAGCCCAGCCAGGATGAGCCGGGAAGCTCCGTGCCAATCCGTGCCGCTCCGTGCCGCTCCGTGCCGTTCCGTGCTGCAGTGTCCTTGCAGGAAAGGCTTTTCCTCTGCAGAGCCCTGCTCGGGCTTCTCCCCGCTCCCTTCCTGAGGGGTGCACGGCTCGTCCTGAGCCCGTGCTGGCTTCCAGCCGCGGGCAGGGTGGCACTGTCCCCAGGGTCACACTGTCCCCAGGGTGGCNTAAAAAATATTGCTCCTAGGCTGAGCCCCTGTTTGCCAAGTTCCAGTCTAGAATGAATTTTTATGGCCAAATTATAAACCCCCTAGAAATGAAGGTTTAAAATGGAAATGTTGACAGACCTTTAACTACAAAAGCACCGTAATAGAACTTCTTTTTTTCTAAAATGGCCGGTTTAAAATATAATTAAGACTTAAATATTATTTAATAGCAGCATTTCCTGTAAGTTAAAACCTTTATCATTGCTCTGGCTGGGATTCCTTGGCAGTTCTTGGCAGCTCTGCAGCGGGAGCCCCCGCGGGCTGCAGCCCCCGGAGCGTCCCGGGCTGGGCGCTCCCGGCTCCGGGAATGCCGGAGCGTCCCGGGCCGGACGGCGCTCCCGGCTCCGGGAATGCCGGAGGGTCCCGGGCCGGGCGCTCCCGGCTCCGGGAATGCCGGAGCGTCCCGGGCCGGGCGCTCCCGGCTCCGGGAATGCCGGAGCTTCCTGGCCCCGAGCCCCGAGCCCTGCGGGGGAACGGCCGCGGGTAGCCTGGGGTGGCTGCGCTGGTGTTCCAGCACCGCCCCAGCCCGCCGGGGACACCGGCATGGGCCGGGATGAGCCCAGCCAGGATGAGCCGGGAAGCTCCGTGCCGATCCGTGCCGTTCCGTGCCGTTCCGTGCCGGTCTGTGTCGTTCCGTGCCGTTCCATGCCGTTCCGTGCTGCAGTGTCCTTGCAGGAAAGGCTTTTCCTCTGCAGAGCCCTGCTCGGGCTTCTCCCCGCTCCTTTCCCGAGGGGTGCACGGCTCGTCCTGAGCCCGTGCTGGCCTCCAGCCGCGGGCAGGGTGGCACTGTCCCCAGGGTCACACTGTCCCCAGGGTGGCGCTGGCATTGGGGTGGCACTAGCCCCACAGTGGGTCTGGCATTGAGATAACACTGTCCGCAGGGTGGCACTGTCCCCAGGGTCACACTGTCCCCAGGGTGGCACTGGCATTGGGGTGGCACTGTCCCCAGGGTCACACTGTCCCCAGGGTGGCGCTCCCCCCGGATTCCTGGGCGTTCCTTGGGGCTTTTCCCAGGGTTTGCGGTTCGTCCTCCTGTCCCTTGAGGCAGCTCTGGAGCTCCTGGGGCTCCGCCGGTTTCTCCTGAGCTCAGTTCCTGATTTATTTGGGGTTTGTGTTTCCTCCCGCGCCTCGCTGCTCGCGGCCTCCACCTCCCGCAGCAGCAGCAGGGAACGGGGAGGGCGGGATTCTCTTTTTTGGGGACGCGCTCAGGGCTGCAGAAATCCTCCGCAGGAGCCCGGCCGTGCCCTCCCGGGGGCGGATCCTGCTTTGGATTCGGAGCCTTTCACAGCGCGGAGCTCCTGCTGTGAGCGCGGGGAGCGGAGCCAGCCCTCACCCGGAGCCGCTGCTCCGGCCCGGGAATGCGGCCCGGGAATGCCATTGTGCCTCCCGGAGCTGAGCCAGGCTCTTCCTCCTCCTGGGAATGCTCTGCTCCGGCCCGGGAATGCCATTGTACCGCCCGGAGCTGAGCCAGGCTCTTCCTCCTCACCCGGAGCCTCTGCTCCGGCCCGGGAATGCCATTGTGCCGCCCGGAGCTGAGCCAGGCTCTTCCTCCTCACCTGGAGCCGCTGCTCCGGCCCGGGAATGCGGCCCGGGAATGCCATTGTGCCTCCCGGAGCTGAGCCAAAGCTGGAGCCCGAGCACAGCTCGGAGCCGGGCCTGGCCTGGGTTTCCCCCCGGAGCTGCAAACCCTGCATTTTCTCCCTAAAAGCCCCGGAAATGGGGCTGGGGCTGTGCAGGGCTGCCTGGCAAGGCAGGGAGGGCTCTCCGAGTGCAGCCGAATCCTCAGGGCTGGAGCTTTTCCTGCCTGCCCCGAGCTCCCGGCGCTTTCCTGGCACGTGCAATATTTCCCGGTGTTAAAGGCAGTGTTTGGAAGTCAAGGCTGTTTGGTTTTGCAGCCTCGCTCGCTCCCCTGCCTGCTGCTCCGAGACAATTGTAAATCCTTTTTATTTTACTGGGAGAACAAATCACTTACTCCTCGGAGCAGCAGCTCTGACAAAGAGCTCGTTATCAGCGTCATGGATATCCCGGAATCAGCACCGCGGCAGCGCCGGGGCTGCAGAGGAAAAGGATTTATCCAGCCCTCAGGAAGGGGCCTGCGTTTGCAGGATTTTCTGTAAACCTCTTGTCTAAAATCCAGCCGAGCCGTCACTTCACGATTAAAAAACCCCGAGCTGGAGGTGGGGGAACGTGCCTGGGGTTTTGTCCCTCCCCGGTGCTCTGGGGGGATCTGTGGCTGGAGAAGGACGGGAAGGTTTTCCTTCCACCCCGCCCTGTGCCCTGGATTGATTTAAACACAAATAATGAGGGTTTATTCCCGAGCCACTCCCCCTCGGGCTCGGCCCGGCCCCCGACATCTCCCTCTCTGTCCCCAGGATTTGGCTTTGTCGGCTGCAGCCAAAATCTCCCTCTCTGTCCCCAGGATTTGGCTTTGTCAGCTGCAGCCAAAATCTCCCTCTCTGTCCCCAGGATTTGGCTTTGTCGGCGGCGGCCGCTCCGCCCCTCTGCGGCAGCCGCGGATCCACGGGGCTCTGCCGGCGCTGGCAGCGGGAATACCGGGAATGCTGGGAATACTGGGAATAACTGGGAATACTGGGAATGCTGGGAATAACTGGGGATGCTGGGAATAACTGGGGATAACTGGGAATAGCTGGGAATAACTGGGAATAGCTGGGGATAACTGGGAATAACTGGGGATACTGGGAATAGCTGGGAATAACTGGGAATAGCTGGGGAATAACTGGGAATAACTGGGAATAGCTGGGAATAACTGGGGTATTGGGAATGCTGGGAATAACTGGGGATACTGGGAATAACGGGATACTGGGAATACCGGGAATGCTGGAGCACAGCCAAACAGGACACAGCGTCTCCTGAGCACCAGGGGCCCAGAGCTGTTGGGAGCAGGGTGAAAAACCAGCTTTGATTCCTGGAGAAATGTGTGGGATCTCCCCTCGGGACGGGTTTCGCTCTCGGGGTGTTCTTGCTGCCGTTCCGGGCCTCAGTTTCCCTGCTTTGTGCCAGAGCCTCGCGCGGGGCCGGGGGGGTCGGGATCTGCGGGGCCCAGAAAGGGGCTGGGGGCTCCAGGATGGAGGCTCTGGGATGGGGGCTCTGGGATGGGGGCTCTGGGATGGAGGCTCTGGGATGGAGGCTCAGGGATGGGGGCTCTGGGATGGGGGCTCCGGGATGGGGGCTCTGGGATGGAGGCTCAGGGATGGGGGCTCTGGGATGGGGGCTCCGGGATGGGGGCTCTGGGATGGAGGCTCTGGGATGGAGGCTCAGGGATGGGGGCTCTGGGATGGGGGCTCCGGGATGGCGGCTCTGGGATGGAGGCTGAGGGATGGCTCCGCGTTCTCCTGCACCGAGGGCTGGCGATGGAGGCTCAGCAGAGTAGAAAACGCCTTTGGGGCTTTTCCTTAAGGAGCAGAGCCCAGGCCGAGCTCAGCCATCCCCGAGGGCGAGCGGGCCCAGCCCCGCCCTGGCCCCGGGCTGAATTTTGGCTACAGCGCCTTCCCGGTGAGGGCAGAAAAGCGAAACTCGGGGTGGGAGAGGCTGAGCTCGGGGTGGGAGAGGCTGAGCGCGGCTCGGGCTCATCCCGCCCCCTCGAACCTCCCGAAATCTCGTTTAACACCTGCTTAAGCACCTCGGCTTCCAGCGCTCGGCCCAGCTGTTGTGCTCAAGCGATCCTTTTTTTAAAAAAATCTTATTTTTTATACGCCGGATTAAAACAGTAAAAACATTAAAGTCCTAAAATTCCCGCTGGGAATGAAGATGCAGACAATAAAGAGCCGTGCGGGGGGGGCTCTGCGGCAGCGCACAAAGAGCTGCGAGCGCGTCCCGGAGCCGAGCGGAGCGGCCGGGCCGGGGCTGTCCCCGCTTCCCGGGGAGTCCATCCACGGGAATGTCGGCGTTCCCCGGGGAGTTCATCCACGGGAATGTCGGCGTTCCCTGGGGAATGCATCCACGGGAATGTCGGCGTTCCCTGGGGAGTCCATCCACGGGAATGTCGGCGTTCCCTGGGGAATCCATCCACGGGAATGTCGGCGTTCCCTGGGGAGTCCATCCACGGGAATGTGGCTGCCAGGCAGGGCTGGGCTGGCCTGGGAGGGCTTTGTGGGCCCCGCAGCCCTCGCCGGGAACTGCGAGCGTCAGCCCTGGTGCCGGAACCCCCTGGTGCCGGAACCCCCGGTGCCGAACCCCTCAGTGCCGAACCCCCCGGTGCCAGAACCCCCGGTGCCGAAACCCCCCGATGCCAAAGGAATCAGCCCTTTCCCAGTGCCCTTCCCAGTGCCCTTCCCGGTGCCCTGCAGTGCTCAGGGCTCAGCCGTGAGCTCTCCCTGCCCTGCAGCAGCACTGCAGTTCCCTCCTTCCCCTGCTCCCGAGCCAGCCTGCTCATTCCCCATGCCTGGAATTCGGGAATTGGCCCTGCCCGTGGCTCTTGCTGCTCCTGGTTTGGTGTTGAAGCCTCGGCGGGCAGAGGCTGGGGGGAGCTGCTGCAGAGCCCCGGCATCCGCAGAGCTCCAGAGGAGAATTCCAATGCCTTTTGCTCCGGGTGAGGTTTTATGACCTGCAGCCCGAAGCGTGGGCAGGAAGAACGGTTCAGGCCCCGTAAGGAGGGGATTTTGGTGACCTTGGCTTTGTGTTTCCACATCACTGCGGCAGCACCCGCCGGGGGATGTGGGGGAGGCTGCTGGGAAAGGTTTTCCGGGCACTTGGGGCTTTTATCCGCTCGGGTTTCTCCGGGGCTGCAGGTGGGAGGGTTTGGGGTGGCCAGGACGTGGTCTGGGAGCAGAGGGCACCTGGCAGGCTCCGGCCTTCGCCGGGAATTTGGTCGGGATCGCGTCAGCGTTTGCTCCCCTGATCCCGTCCCGGGGTGGGCTCCAGCCTCCCCGTGGGAGTCCCCTCATGGGAAAATGGGATAAAGGAGCCTCTGCCACAACAACCTGACCCCGCTGGCCGGGCAAACTGAGCAGCTTCTGCAAACCTGCAGGCGATTTTGGGGGAAGAAAGAGGGATCCAGGAGCTGCAGGATGGAGTCAGACGTGGGAGTGCGCCGGGAGAAATCATAAATCTCCGGGGAGAAGAGGGTCACTGAGAACCTCATCAGGGTGGGAGCAGCAGCTCCACGTTAATGTGCCCATAAATCCCCGTTCCGATAAAACAGGTGGCTCTTCCGAGAGGCAAAAAGAGGCAAACGCCGATTTTTTTCCGCGGCTGCTGCTGCTGCTCTCCTTTTTTAAAAGCTTTAATTACCGCAGTGCTGAGGGCTGGGCGCAGGCAGCAGCCGGGAATGCGGCTGGGTGTGGGAAGCAGGGGCAGGGAAGGAGGGAAGGGAGCTGCAGCTTGGCCGGAATCTCCAGGGAAAACACAAACCCGGGATTTTACACGGGGACTGAGGGTGGCATCGATGGAACATTTCCCATTCTGGGAATGGGGGAGACAAAGGGAACTGCAGGGTGGGAAATGGAGCTGTGGGAAAAGGTCTGGGAGCTCCATGAGCGGGGGTGGGCGAGGAGGGGCACAAGGACAGGGCTCGTTCCACGGGCAGGGGCACGGTCACTGTCCCAGCCTGGCCTGGGACACTGCAGGGACCAAACCCCCACGGCTTCCCCGGGCAGCCCCTGGGGTTCCTGCAGCTCGTTCCCAAAGTATCCCCCACTCTCAGTTTGCCCCCCCGTTTTGTCCCTCTCCCGCATGATCTCCCACCCTTCAGGAATTCCCCCTCCCCGTTTTGGGGTTGTTTTTAACCCTCTGGATCCGTGGGCCTGCCCTTCCCTGCAGCTTTTCCCCTCCGTGCCACCACTGAAGGGGACAAACCCCAAACCTCGGAGTGACTCGAATTCTCTTCGCATTTGACCTGCTGCCCTTCCCCGGCAGCTGCTGCTGCTGCTGCGGGGGCTTCCCCAGGAGATAAATCCACACAAACCCCCTTTCCAGGCGATAAAGCCATCAGCAGAGGCGAGCACGCCGTGAATGGGTGGGCACATTCCCAATGCAGCGCTGAATTGAAGGAAATCACCGTTCCAGGCCCTTCAAAAGCTGAATGGGGCCGCGGCATCCTCTGTGTGATTGTGGTGCCGTTCCAAGGTCAAGGCTGAGTCAGCGGGCACGGGCAGGGCCGGATCCCCTCGGAGCCGACTTTTGTTTGGGGATTTGTTTTGGGGTCGTTTTTCGGGGAGCTCTGGGACAATGGTGAGTGCGGAGGTGGCGTGGGGACAGGCACCGGCCTGAGCCCCCCTCCAGCCCCGGGGAATGGGGCTGGGAAGGGCCGGGAAGGGGCTGGAGCAGAGCCCGGGGGGCAGCTGGAGCCGCGGTGCCCAGCACGGCTTCCCTGCGGCTCTTCCCGGGGACAGCTCGGGAAGGAGCCGCTCCCACGGCGCCGGCCAAGCCCCTTGTCCCGTCACACCGCACGGCGTGTCCCAAATCCACGGGAGGCATCCCCAGCCTCGGCTCCGTCCTGCCTCAGTTTCCCTTTCCGCAGCTGCCGGGGCCCCGTGGGCTGCGGGGCTCTGCCCCCACCCCCAATCCCCGCGGCATTCCGGGCACTGGGGTGGGCTCAGGCCTGGCAGGGAGCAGGGCCTGGAGCAGCTCATCCCAGGTCCCACCTGCTCCAAGGCCTCTCCAGCCCTGGCCCCTCTCCAGAGGCGTTTTCCAATCCCTCCCAGGGCACGGAGGTGGCAAATCCATCGGGCACGGTTCGGATTGAGCGATTTTTACTCTTCCATTCTTGTTTTGGGGCAGGGACCGAGCTTCCTGTCATGCTTTTGCTTGCACTCCGTAAATCCTCCCCTGTTTGTTTGTTTGTTTGTTTGTTTGTTTGTTTGTTTGTTTGTTTGTTTGTGTGCTGGGGGATGAAGCTTTGGGAGAAGCTCCTGGGTTGTTCCTTCGGGAGCTGTGGGGTGTCCAGGACAGGGGGGTGGCACTCAGTGAGCAGCAGGGGCTGCAGGGTTCAGCAGCAAGAGCTGAAGCTTTGGAGGGGGATTGGATTTTATTGTTAGTTTTTTTCTCTTTTTTTACCCTTTCTTTTACCCTGCCAGCAGCCCCAGGGGCTCACGATTCTCTCTCCACACGAGCAGTGCCCCCTGAAAACCCAGCAGCAGCCGCAGAATTCCCAATAACTCCTGACTTTCCTCCTGCAGGGCCGTGCAAATGCTCGGCCCGGCCTCTCTTTGCCTTGGGGCAGGAACTCCGCTCCTCCCGCGCGTTCCCAGCTCTGGAGCCGGGAGGGGAACGGGGCTCCCGGGGGATCACGGCGGGGAAGGGGCTGGAATTGCCTTTGTTGGGTTCGGTGCCGGTGCCGTGCCCGCCCGGCTCCGGCCCGTGAAGGATGGAGCCTGTCCCGGTTTATGGGCGCTGTCGGCGAGGATTGATGGCTCGGCAAGGTCACCCGCAGGAGCCGCGGCTGCCGGGCCGGGATCGGGATTGGGATCGGGATTCCCACCCAGAGCGGGGTCTGGGATCGGGATTCCCACCCAGAGCAGGGTCTGGGATCGGGATTGACACCCAGAGCGGGGTCTGGGTTCGGGATTCCCACCCAGAGCGGGGTCTGGGATCGGGATTGACACCCAGAGCGGGGTCTGGGATCGGGATTGACACCCAGAGCGGGGTCTGGGATCGGGATTCCCACCCAGAGCGGGGTCTGGGATCGGGATTCCCACTCAGAGCGGGGTCTGGGATCGGGATTCCCACCCAGAGCCGGCGATCCCGGGGATGCGCCGGGCCCGGCGCTGGAGCCGCTCCCGCGGCCGCTCCCGCCCTCATCCCGCCGTTAATTACCGCGGGGCCCTCCCCTGAACTCCTGCGGCAGCGCTAATTAACGCCCGGCTTTTAATCACCCGCGCTCGGAGCTGATGACCCCGTGCCGGGCGTTTCCATCCCAGCTCTGCTTCCACCTCGGCTCTGCCCGGGCGGATTTTACCGAAATTCGAGGGGAAAATAAAAATAAAACCTTGGGACGTGGAATGCGGAGTAGGTGGAGGATTTAGCTCGGACGTCCTTGGCTCCTCACGTCCTCAGCCAGATGGTTTCTTCCCCCCCTGCCCAAACACCTGCATTCCAGGAGGGCCCGTGCCTGAGAAGCCCTTTGGGATAAGCGGAGCCATAGAAATGTAAATTGAATTATTTACCTACTCCCAGTTAAATGCTCTGCCCTTCTGGCCAAGGAGGACGGGGAGGGCTCCAGAACGCGGTTTGTGTAAATTGCAGAGAACTTTGGGGAGTATTCTACAAAAAAAAAAAAAAAAAAAAAATTCTCTGAGCAAACAAGAAAAAAGGGGGAAAAAAATTCCGAATTTTGGTGCTTTGGACAACGTGCTGTGAGGCTGCTGGGCCGGGGATTCCTCACCCAGCGCTGCCCAGAGTTTGATTGTTATTCTGATTCCTCCCCTTTTTTTTTTTTTTTTTATTGGACACAGGGAAGGACCCGGAATCAGTCACGGGGCAGGAGGGAGCAGCGTTTTAAAGGGAAAGGCGGAGGCGCGGGGTCCCTGCGGCCGCCAGAGCCAGAAGGAACATTTCAGGGTTTAAATGTGGCTGCAGTTTGAGCTGGGGCGGCGGCAGCGGGGAAATGGCCCCAAACGCCCGCAGGGCTCCTTCCCTGCAGCCGGCAGGAATTGGCTTTTCCTGCTCCGCGCCTCGGGAAGGGCTCGGGCTTCTGCAGAGCTGCCGGGAGCGGAGCGGGGTCACCTCTGCCGGCTTTTCCTCTGCTCCAGCTTTTCCCTGGATCGCGCAGCGCGGCCCCGCTGTGGAGCCCGAGCTCTCCAAGCGCGATTCCCGGTCTGGTTTTCCTTCCTGAGCTGCTCCTTCCAAAGCCTCCCCCCTTCTCCTCCATCCCCCGTCAGGGCCCGGGATAACGGCTGTGATCCCCCCTTTCCCATGGAAACGGCCGGGATAACGGCCGTGATCCCGGGATAATGGCCGTGATCCCGGGATGATGTCCGGGGGGGATAACGGCCGTGATCCCGGGATAACGGCCGTGATCCCGGGATAATGTCCGGGATCCCGGGATAACGGCCGTGATCCCGGGATAATGTCCGGGATCCCGGGATAATGTCCGGGGGGGGATAATGTCCGGGGGGGGATAACGGCCGGGTCCCCTGCCCTCTGCAGCCATGAGTCGCTCGGAACGGGGCACTTTGGGCACGTCGGGGAATTCACCCGTGCAGCCAGGGAGGGAATGGTCCCGGCACTGCTCGGCTGGGACAGGGGGACATGGAGCCCGGCCCCGAGCCAGCCACCCTGGGGTCCCCCTGGCCGCGGGGACACCCTGAGCCTCCTGCTGCTCCCTTCCGTGTCCCCTGTTTGGGGATCCCCAGGGCGGGCCGCTGCTGCTCCCTTCCGTGTCCCGTGCTGGGGGTGTCCCTGTGGCCACGGTGTCCCCAGCCCTGTGGCCAGGGTGGCTCCTGTGGCCGCGGCGGTTCCAGTGCTGTGGCCGCGGTGTCCGCAGTGTGAGTGGCGGCCGGAGCAGCGGCTCAGCCTCCCCGTGCTGACAGCTCGTTAATTCCGCTCGTTAATTCCGCCGGTGATGAGCGTGCGGAGGCAGCGCTGGCTCAGCCCCCCGGCCCTCCCGGCTGTCCCCGTGTCACAGCGCGGCTGTCGCACAGGGGACTCTGGCCGGGGAGCGGCTCGGCGCCGGGCTCGGTGCCGGGCTCCGGGCAGGGCTCGGTGCTGAGCTCGGTGCCGGGCTCGGTGCGGGGCTCGGTGCCGGGCCCGGTGCCGGTCTCTGGGCAGGGCTCGGTGCTGAGCTCGGTGCCGGGCTCGGTGCGGGGCTCCGTGCCGGGCTCTGGGCCGGGCTCGGTGCCAGGCTCGGTGCGGGGCTCGGTGCCGGGCTCGGGGGAGGGCCCGGCGCGGGGCTCGGTGCCGGGTTCTGGGCCGGGCTCGGTGCCAGGCTCGGTGCGGGGCTCGGTGCCGGGCTCGGGGGAGGGCCCGGCGCGGGGCTCGGTGCCGGGTTCTGGGCCGGGCTCGGTGCCAGGCTCGGTGCGGGGCTCGGTGCCGGGCTCGGGGGAGGGCCCGGCGCGGGGCTCGGTGCCGGGTTCTGGGCCGGGCTCGGTGCCAGGCTCGGTGCGGGGCTCGGTGCCGGGCTCGGGGGAGGGCCCGGCGCGGGGCTCGGTGCCGGGTTCTGGGCAGGGCTCGGTGCCGGGCTCAGTGCTGAGCTCGGTGCCGGATTCGGTGCCGGGCTCGGTGCCGGGCTCGGCGTCAGGCTCGGAGCCGGGCTCTGGGCAGGGCTGCCAAGGTTAAACCCAGCCGGAGCTGCCGGGAGCGCTCCTGCTGCAGCATCCCCCACCCACGCGGGATGCGGCAGCTCCGCGCTCGCCTGACCCCGCTCTGCACCCAACACAGGTTCTCCAAAAAGAAAACCCCTGAGCAATCAGCCCCCTGTTCCTCATGTCGTGCTTGTGACACTGCCGCAGAAATCCCCTCCTGCCTGCCCCGGGGCTCGGGCGGGAAGCTTTGTCTGCCGTTAACTCAGGGTTTTAACCGAGCACGTTTGTCCCGGAGCTCTCCCAGCGCCTCGGGAAGCAGCGCCCAGGCCCTCGGCGCTGTTTGGTCCCCGGGGCTGCGGCACCCGCGGCTGCGTCCAACCCTCCCGGCCCCGAGCGGGGCCCTGGCGGTGGGCAGGGAAAAAGGCCAAATTTGGGGCTGCAGGAGGCAGCTGCAGCCTGGGGAAAGGCCGAGGGCCGGCTGGCAGCGCTCGCCCTGCTCCTGTCCCTCGCCCCAAAGACTTTACAGCCAACATCTTCTTTTTAATTCCGACACCCGCAAAATAGCAGCTGAAATAACCCTGCTGTATGTCAGCTGCTGATGGAAGGAGATTAAATATTAAAGCCGGTGCTGTGGCTTTAACTCATTCCATTTTTTTCCCTATTCCTCCCCCCGCCTCTCCCCCCTCTGCTTCCCCTCTCTGTGTAAAATGACATGATTTAGAACCCAAGTGCCAGACTCAGCCTCTGGGTTTCGGCGTTTGGAAATGTGTGCAGAAAGATATATTGTGTCTGTGAGCATTTCTGCGCAGGGAAGGAGAGAGCTCCCGAGCTGTGAGCCCACATAAAGATGTTAAATAGAGCTGTAACGCGCGCCCGGCGCACCGAAAGTGCCGGGAAAAAAAATTAGGGGGAAAAAAAAATCCGGCAATGAAGGAAAATGAAAGATTAAAATAAACCTGGCGTTGGCGAGGCCAGGCTGGGGCTGGTGGGAGAGACACGACCCTGCTCTGCACCTCTTCCCTCCCTGACCTAAAAATCCCATTTCTTTAGCACAAAACGGAGGCGGGAGAATTGGGAATTTTCTTATTTTTCATTTTTCGCTCCCCCCCCCCGCCTCGTCTCAGGTGTTCAGATTTCCGACGCCGCCCGCCTGTTAAATATTCATCCCAACCCCGCGGCTCCGCACAAAACCCGGGTCTGCTTCCCTCGGTGCTCCCCGGCCCGGCAGGGTCGCTCCCCAGCGCCCGGATTCCGTAAACCCCGGGGATTTTGGGGCCCAAGCCGTGGAAGTCGTGGGTGTCCCTTCCCCTGCAGGGCCCCTCGGCCCCCGGCGCTTTCCGGGGCGATGCGGAGCCGATCCTCCCCGCTCCCTTCCCTTTGTTCGGGAGCGCTCCGGGCTCCGTCAAGCTCGGCACAAAAAGGGGCTGATGGCCAGCCCAGGGGGAGCTGCGGGGAGGAAAAAAAGCCCAGGGCAGGCAGATTTTGGCCGAACCGTCGAGAAATTTTATTCCGGGATTGTTTAAGGTTTAGTTACGGAGCGGAGCCGGGGGAGACGGAGTTCGGTCTGTTCCTGGAGTTCCACCGGCAAAAAAACCCTCCGGGCTTTTCTCCCACCAGCTCTGATTTCTCTAAATCTGAGCCCAAATCACGAGCGAGTACCAGAGCCCCCTGTGAGGCACGGAGGGCTCCGGGTGTGGATTGTCCCTCCTTGAGCCCGGGGGAAGGGGCTGGGGGCCGATGGGGCCCGTGTCTTGGTGTCCCCTGCCACCCAGGGATTGTCCCCTGCCACACAGGGATTGTCCCCTGCCACACAGGGATTGTCCCTCACCACCCAGGGATTGTCTCCTGCCACCCAGGGATTGTCCCCCACCACTGAGATATTGTCCCCTGCCACCCAGGGATTGTCCCCCGCCACCCAGGGATTGTCCCCCGCCACACAGGGATTGTCCCCCACCACCCAGGCATTGTCCCCCACCACACAGGGATTGTCCCCTGCCACACAGGGATTGTCCCCTGTCACACAGGGATTGTCCCCCACCTCTGCCCAGCTCGGAAAACGCAGATTTATTTGCTAAAACAGCAGAGCTGTAAATAAACTTGCGGAAAAGCCCCAGGTGGGTGCCACGCTGGAGCAGCCCCACAGGAGCAGGTGGCCCTGGGTGGGTTTGGGTTGGGATGCTTGGCAGAGGGAGGGAAGGAAGGGGAAAGGGCAGGAATGCGCTGCTGCTGCTCTGCTGCTGCTGCTGCAGCGTTTTTCTAGAAGCAGCCGGTGCTGCTGGATGCAGAAAACGCTGCGGTGCCGTGCCCCGGCCCCGTTTGTCGCAGTCTATTAGGAGAGACGCAATCCATCCTGGGCTTTATGGGGCTGTGCTTTAACCCCGTCCCTGCCTCGCTCCCCCCTGCTCAGCCCTCCCTGCCTGCCTTTGTCTGCCTTTGCCGGCCCCAGAGCCAGCGCCGGCGCCGTCAGTGGGGCTCGGACCCTCCGCAGAGGCTCCCTGAGGGCCGGGGTCGATCCCGCAGGTGGAATTTGGCCGGCGGGAGATGCTCCCCCTGCCGCGCTGTGCCGTCCCGGCTCCTGCAGCCCGCGGGGCCGAGCTCCGGGCGGGGCCGGCTCTGCCTCACCCCGCGCAGGGGGAGCTGCCCCAGTTCTGAGCTCCCCGCTTCCTCAGGCAGCGACAAAGTGGGAATTTTGGAATTCAGCATTCCCCTGCGTTCCCGTCGGCTGCAGCCGCCGCCTGGCCGCATCACCTAAACCCCAGATTATTAAAAATCCTTGCCCCCCACCATCCAGAGCTGCTGTAAAAGGCTTTTCCCCCTGCCCCCCGGGCTCCCCCAGCCCGCGGGGCCCTGGCAGCCGCCTCTCCCCCCCCCGGCCGCCGCAGGACGGGCCCGTAAAACACAGAACCCATTTATTCCCCATTTTGTAAATGGTTTCGTTTCAGAGGTTCACAAACGAGGACCACCTGGCGGTTCATAAACACAAGCACGAGATGACATTGAAATTCGGCCCCGCTCGCACCGACTCCGTCATCATCGCAGGTATGTGCCCGGCCAGCGCCCCGCAAGATTGATGCCAGGCACCAGATGCACTGCAAAGCCCATAAAACCTCCTGTGATCTGCATTTAATCAGGGCGAGAGCAAAGCCAGAGGCTTCCAAGTTTTTTCTCTCTCTTTTTTTTTTTTTTTTTTTTTTTTTTT
>WAAE01022450.1:39289-52827 GCA_013400495.1 Nicator chloris
ATTTTTTTTTTAAGCTCTCACCCGTTTTTATTAAAGGCTGGAGGATTTATGGCCAGAAGGGCTTTCACGTCTCTGCGTGTGCTTTGAGGACGATGAAGCAAACCTGACAGAGCAGCTTCCCCTCCCAGCCCAGGTGTCGATTTTCCCCAGCTTTTAGGAAGCTGCAGTTAATAAATTCAAGCCCCATCGAGCGCAGCCGGGCTGCAGAGCCCCCGCCAGGAGCTCCCGCAGCTCCCGAGCCCTGGGAAACGGGGGGGAAACCCAAACCCCGCGGATCCCTGTCTGGCGGGTCCCAGAGTCCCTGCTGTCCCTTTTGTGTCGCTGCTGGGTGAGGAGCCGCCGGCCGGGCCGCGCGTCCTGCGGGGTTTGTCCCGGAGAACAAAGCTGCTGCCGCAGCCTGGCGCCGTCCTCCCCGCGCGTCCGCAGCCCCGGCGCGGGGCCCAGGCAGGCACGGGAGCTCAGCTGGTTCCTGGCGCCTCCTGAGGGAGAATTCATCCCCACGGGCATCCTTCCGTGGGGCAGGGGCTGCCACGCTTGGGTTCCTGAGGTCAGTTCTGCTCCAGCCCTGTGCAGATGGGGCACAGCAGGGTCAGCACTCCTGGATCAGCTCAGGGGCAGAGCAGGGATGGGGTGGGGACAGAAATGGGGCCAGAGCTCCCCCTGATCCCCCCACAGCCCCCAGAGCCAGAATTCCCCTCCCTGGCAGAGTGTGGGGGGATGGAACACCTCAGGAGCACAAGGAACAAGGTCACCCCTGGCACTCAGAGGGCTCTGGGGTAAAACACAAAAAAACCCCAAACAAACCCAATTTATCCCAGGCCAGCTCAGGACCAGCTAAACCCCCGAAACAAACCCAATTTATCCCTGCCCAGCTCAGGACCAGCCAAACCCCCCAGGCAGCGTGGGCCCAGTGTGTGGCACAGCCAGGGGCTGTGAGGGCTGTAAAACCCCTCTGGCTCTGAGCAGTGACACCCGGGCCCGTTATCACCCGAAATTCCCTCCATCCCGGGGTTTTTCCAGCCACCATTCTGTCCCTGGGATTTCTCGCTGCCTCCCGGGGCCGTGTGGCAGGAGCAGGACGTGGCTGGGCCGAGGAGGGCCCTGAGGAGCCCTGGTGGCAGCAGGGATGGGGTTTGTGTGGGGCCGGGCACTTGTGGGGCTGGGCTGGGGCAGGAGGGGCTTTGTTCCTGCAGATCCCCGCAGCTCGGGAGGGCAATGCTGAGCACGGAACCGTCCCAAAGGAGCCCTGGGAGCTGTTAAAGCCCTGGAAAAACAACCTCCTGCGGAGAGATTTGCTTGATGGAGTTGCTGGATTTTATGGATTGGGATCTGGGGGGAAGCCAAGGGCGCCCAGAGGGGCATTTTGCTTCAGCGGCAAACGCAGCGCAGGGAGGGTTTGGAGTCGGGCTGAATCATCCCAGGGATGCTCTCCGTGCTGGAGAATCCCGGTGTTTTCCTGTGGGATGGATCCTCCGGTGTGATTCCCGGCGGCATTGGAGGCTGGCCCGGGCAGGGAGGTTTCCCTGTGTGTTTATGGGCTGGGTGATGGCCAGACAGGCCGTGACTGCACAGCTGATGTGGGGGAGAGCGGCCACAGGGAGGGCTGGGCTGCGGGAATGGGATTGGGAACGGCACAGCCAGGGAGGGGGCGATCCCAGGAAATGGGATTGGGATCGGCACAGCCAGGCTGGGGGTGTCCCCAGGGAATGGCTCTGGGATTGGGAATGGCACAGCCAGGCTCGGACCGTTCCCAGGGAATGGCTCTGGGATTGGGAATGGCACAGCCAGGCTCGGACCGTTCCCAGGGAATGGCTCTGGGATTGGGAATGGCACAGCCAGGCTCGGACCGTTCCCAGGGAATGGCTCTGGGATTGGGAATGGCACAGCCAGGCTCGGACCGTTCCCAGGGAATGGCTCTGGGATTGGGAATGGCACAGCCAGGCTCGGACCGTTCCCAGGGAATGGCTCTGGGATTGGGAATGGCACAGCCAGGCTCGGACCGTTCCCAGGGAATGGCTCTGGGATTGGGAATGGCACAGCCAGGCTCGGACCGTTCCCAGGGAATGGCTCTGGGATTGGGAATGGCACAGCCAGGCTCGGACCGTTCCCAGGGAATGGCTCTGGGATTGGGAATGGCACAGCCAGGCTCGGACCGTTCCCAGGGAATGGCTCTGGGATTGGGAATGGCACAGCCAGGCTCGGACCGTTCCCAGGGAATGGCTCTGGGATTGGGAATGGCACAGCCAGGCTCGGACCGTTCCCAGGGAATGGCTCTGGGATTGGGAATGGCACAGCCAGGCTCGGACCGTTCCCAGGGAATGGCTCTGGGATTGGGAATGGCACAGCCAGGCTCGGACCGTTCCCAGGGAATGGCTCTGGGATTGGGAATGGCACAGCCGTTCCCAGGGAGTGGCTGCGGGATTCGGGGGCAGGAGCATTCCCAGGGAATGGCTCTGGGCTCGGGAATGGCTCCGGGATTCAGGGTGGCACAGGGACGGGAGAGGCTCTGCCCGGCCCTGCGGCTGCTCCCTGCAGCTGCTCTCCCCTCTCATCACGCCCTGTGCTGATGATTTCAGGGAGATCAAACTCCCCCTTTTCCCCCCTTGTCCGGCTGAGGATGGGGCAGAACCCCGGGCTGGGAATTCCACAGCCGGGAATTCACAGGAATCCTCTTGCTCCAACGATCATTTCTTTAAACACCAGAGAAACAAAAGCAGCGAGGAAGGATTGTCCCCGTTCCAAAGCGTCACTTGCTGCCCCAGGGTGGCAGGCACATTCCCCAGGGCTCCCCACGGAAGGGCTGGGGTGGGTAAAATGCCATTTCCTGGCCTCTCCCTGACCAATTCTCCGTGTTCCAACCCGAACCAGACCAGACTCCGACCCCGACTCGGTTCCTGAAGAACTGTGAGGAGGTGGGACTCTTCAACGAGCTGGCCAGTTCCTTCGAGCACGAGTTCAAGAAAGCTGCTGAGGATGATGAGAAAAAGGCAAGAGGCTGTGACTGCACTGGGAGGACTGGGAGGGACTGGGGACTGCTCCCGTGCAGGGCTCTGGCCCTCGGGTGGAATTTGCTGGCCTGTGGGGAGTCTGGTTTTTGTAATTCGGGTGACTTGGGCTGCTTTTCCCACCGACCTCAGGCCTGCAGAGAGCAGGTTTGATGGTTTATTATTCCTTTGGCTTCTCACTTCGAAAAAAAAGGGGGAAATAGAAAGGGCGAGTGCCCAAAACACCCCAGACCTCGGGAAGGAGCTGCAGGGCAGCCGGGATGGGAGCAGAAACCCGGGGGAGCCTCCGTGGGGCCGAGACCCGACGGGATCGTGCCCGGGAGGGGCGGGCACGGGGAAGGCACCGCACCTCTCATTCCAGCTCCGTGGAAAAGAGCAGCTTTTCCTAACAAAGAGCTCCGCGCTCCGCCAGCGCCATCGATCCAGGCTGCCCCCGCAGCCCGGCGAGCGCCGGGGGCTGAAGGACAACGGGATCTCATCAGAAAGCAGCTAATTAAGGACATTTGCAGCCCCCCGCCCCCTCCCGGGCCTCGGCGGGCTCGGAGCAGCAGCAGATGCGTGCCGGGCTCGCCGCCTGGCACATACATTTACTAAATTGATGTATGTCCCTACATACGCTCGCAGTCAGCGGCGCTGCTCGGAAATAAACTGCGGGAGCCGAGCCGCGTAAATCTTCCCGAGATGGGGAACGGAGGAATTCAGAATTAAAACTGAAACCTGGCTTCCCACCCGCTCCCCCCCTCGCCAATAACAGGCTCTTTAAACCGAAATTGATCTCTCTCATTGGTATGCGGCTGCTGCAAAGGCTCCTGCCCTTTGTTCTGGAAGCGGCAGCGGGGAAGGGGCTGCGGGGAAGGAGGATTTAAGGATTTGCACACATGGAGTGGCCGAGCAGCCCCGGGGAGACCACCCAGCCCCGGGCTCTCCCGGCCCCGGGCTCTCCCATTCCCGGGCTCTCCCGGCCCCGGGCTCTCCCACTCCCGGGCTCTGCCATTCCCGGGCTCTGCCATTCCCGGGCTCTCCCGGCCCCGGGCTCTCCCGTTCCCGGGCTCTGCCATTCCCGGGCTCTCCCGGCCCCGGGCTCTCCCATTCCCGGGCTCTCCCGGCCCCGGGCTCTCCCGGCCCCGGGCTCTGCCATTCCCGGGCTCTGCCATTCCCGGGCTCTCCCGTTCCCGGGCTCTCCCATTCCCGGGCTCTCCCGGCCCCGGGCTCTCCCATTCCCGGGCTCTCCCATTCCCGGGCTCTCCCATTCCCGGGCTCTCCCATTCCCGGGCTGTGCTCCTGGGATTGGCTTCAGGATGGCTCATCCTAAACGTTCCTCAGAGAATCTTCCTAAAGGTTCCCTGCGCGTGGAGCTCGGGGCTGTGTAGGGAAGGGTTTGTCCCTCCGGGGGTTCCCTGTCCTGTCGGTGCTCGCTGCCCGGCCGGAGCTGGGCTCGGCCTCCCGGCCTGCGTTTGTCCTCCCCTTTGCCAGGGTGGTCTCGCACCGGCGCCGTTAATTAAAAACACAGGCGCAGCGGGAGCTTCCCCGGAGGCGCTTTAAGCGCTTCGAAACTTCCCCGCATGTTAATCCCGGCTCCTTTGTAATTCCCGCAGCAGCGTCGGTGCTCTAAAAGGGCAGGTAAATGGTAATTGCTGCACCTACCGCCGGCAAAACCGCCCGGGGAAATCAGCAGGGACAGAGCTGGGGCTGCATCCCCCCTAAAACGCCCCAAACTGAGGGGTTGGGGCTTCATCCCCCTCTAAAACACCCCAAACTGAGGGGTTGGGGCTGCGTCCCCTCTAAAACACCCCAAACTGAGGGGTTGGGGCTGCATCCCCCCTAAAACACCCCAAACTGAGGGGTTGGGGCTGCATCCCCTCTAAAACACCCCAAACTGGGGCTTCATTCCCCCTAAAACACCCTGAACTGAGGGGTTGGGGCTGCATTCCCCCTAAAACACCCCGAACTGAGCGGCTGGAGACTCACTGTGCTCTAAACCATCCACGTTTACCCTTTCAGTGCTGGGATGGGTGGAGCAGGGCTGGAGCAGGGCTGGAGCAGGGCTGGAGCAGGGCTGGAGCAGGGCTGGAGCAGGGCTGGAGCAGGGCTGGAGCAGGGCTGGAGCAGGGCTGGAGCAGGGCTGGAGCAGGGCTGGAGCAGGGCTGGAGCAGGGCTGGAGCAGGGCTGGAGCAGGGCTGGAGCAGGGCTGGAGCAGGGCTGGAGCAGGGCTGGAGCAGGGCTGGAGCAGGGCTGGAGCAGGGCTGGAGCAGGGCTGGAGCAGGGCTGGAGCAGGGCTGGAGCAGGGCTGGAGCAGGGCTGGAGCAGGGCTGGAGCAGGGCTGGAGCAGGGCTGGAGCAGGGCTGGAGCAGGGCTGGAGCAGGGCTGGAGCAGGGCTGGAGCAGGGCTGGAGCAGGGCTGGAGCAGGGCTGGAGCAGGGCTGGAGCAGGGCTGGAGCAGGGCTGGAGCAGGGCTGGAGCAGGGCTGGAGCAGGGCTGGAGCAGGGCTGGAGCAGGGCTGGAGCAGGGCTGGAGCAGGGCTGGAGCAGGGCTGGAGCAGGGCTGGAGCAGGGCTGGAGCAGGGCTGGAGCAGGGCTGGAGCAGGGCTGGAGCAGGGCTGGAGCAGGGCTGGAGCAGGGCTGGAGCAGGGCTGGAGCAGGGCTGGAGCAGGGCTGGAGCAGGGCTGGAGCAGGGCTGGAGCAGGGCTGGAGCAGGGCTGGAGCAGGGCTGGAGCAGGGCTGGAGCAGGGCTGGAGCAGGGCTGGAGCAGGGCTGGAGCAGGGCTGGAGCAGGGCTGGAGCAGGGCTGGAGCAGGGCTGGAGCAGGGATGCAGGGAGCAGGGAGGGCTGCAGAACAGGCTGCACAAGCACCTGTCAGGGCTGATTTAGGGACAGTTTCCCCTGTCTGGCCAGGAGGAGGGAGCAGGTGATTTGCAGGGTCTGGAGCAGCATCCTTGCCCTGCTCTGTCCCGGCTCTTCCCCTTCCAGGGCTGGGACAGGGACAGGTGACCCCTCAATGCCGTTGTCCCCTTGCCCTTTGCTGTCCCCTGCCCGTCGTTCCCTGGTCCCACTGGGCCACGTGGCACTGCTGGATCCCAGGGTGGTGGCAAGTGGCCAAGTCCAGGCATATGGTTGGGTTTTATTTTAATGGGGCGCTCATAGATATTTAATAACTTGCATGGCTCTTTGTTTGCTTTTGATAATCGGGTAATAAAATAATTCAGGCTGATTTATACAATGTTTTACAGCTCTTCTGTGAATGGAAGTGCCTCCTGTAACTCGCAGGCATTTGGCTTGGGTACCTGTTCTCCTTAGCAGGGCCCTTTTTATACCAAGAAATCATAATAACAACCCGTGGAGAAGTCATGTGTGTTTCTGAGAACCCACAAACTGCTGCCATCTGGGGCTGCCTGTTGTTCCTGGGCCTCCATCTCCGTTTGGCCGGGGCTGGAGCAGCCTCGGGCTCCCAGATGCTGCTTCAGTACAAATAAATAATAATAATTTGGCAAGAGCTGGGAGCCGGAGCCTCTTCCTCAGGGTTTCACAGACAATGAGAGCTGGTTGTCCCTTCCATGCTGACTGTCCTTTCCATGCTGACTGTCTTTCCATGCTGACTGTCCCTTCCATGCTGACTGTCCTTTCCATGCTGATTGTCCTTTCCAGAGCTGATTGTCCTTTCCATGCTGATTGTCCCTTCCATGCTGATTGTCCTTTCCATGCTGATTGTCCTTTCCATGCTGATTGTCCTTTCCAGGGCTGATTGTCCTTTCCATGCTGATTGTCCTTTCCATGCTGATTGTCCCTTCCATGCTGATTGTCCTTTCCATGCTGATTGTCCTTTCCATGCTGATTGTCCTTTCCATGCTGATTGTCCCTTCCAGGCTGGTTGGCCTTTCCATGCTGATTGTCCTTTCCCTGCTGATTGTCCCTTCCATGCTGATTGTCCTTTCCATGCTGATTGTCCTTTCCATGCTGATTGTCCTTTCCAGAGCTGATTGTCCTTTCCTTGCTGACTGTCCCCTCCTGCAGAGCTCGGGGGCCCTGGACATGTCCCTGCCCTCCACCCCGGACATCAAGGTCAAGGAGGAGGAGCTGGTGGAGGTGGACTCGTCCCCGCCGGACAGCCCCGCGTCCCGGCCACGCTCGCCGCAGCACAAGGACAAGGTGGGGCTGTCCCCAGGGGCTGCTGGTGTCCCTTGGCCGTGTGGGACTCGGCTGTGGGGCCAAGGCCTGATTGGGTCTTTTTTGGGGTCTGATTTGGGCTTTTTGGGGGACCTGAGTTGGGCCTCTGAAGGGACCGGCAGAGGGGCTGGAGATTCACCTCCCTGTAAACCCCCCGAGCTGGAGCTACTAAACCCCCCGAGCTGGGGGGCTGGAGCTTCTACACCCCCCGAGCTGGGGGGCTGGAGCTACTACACCCCCCGAGCTGGGGGGCTGGAGCTTCTAAACCCCCTGAGCTGGGGGGCTGGAGCTTCTACACCCCCCGAGCTGGGGGGCTGGAGCTTCTACACCCCCCGAGCTGGGGGGCTGGAGCTTCTACACCCCCCGAGCTGGGGGGCTGGAGCTTCTAAACCTCCTGAGCTGGGGGGCTGGAGCTTCTAAACCCCCCGAGCTGGGGGGCTGGAGCCTCCCCCCACCCCATGTGCCTGGGGTGATGTGCTCCCCTCAGTGCCCTGAGGAGGCTCCGGAATGTTCTAGGCCTGCGGGAGGAGGAGCGGTGGTGCCGAGCTGGTGCTGAGCAGCCCCTGTGCTGTGCTCTCCCTGCAGGAGCTGCCCTCCAAGCCGCTGCTGCTCTCCACGCCCACGCCCACCATCGTGCGGCCGGGCTCGCTGCCGCTGCACCTGGGCTACGAGCCCCTGCCGCCCACGCTGCCCTCGCCCACCTCCGTCATCACCCAGGCCCCCCCCTCCAACAGGCAGCTGGGGTGAGTGCGGGCAGGGAGCCCTCCCTGGGGCAGGAATCCAATCCCTGCAGGGATTCCCTGAGCGCCAGGAGCGCCGGGGACCTCAGCAGGGGCTGCTTGGGGTGCTCAGGGGTGCTCAGGGGTGCTCAGGGGTGCTCAGGGGTGCTCAGGGGTGCTCAGGGGTGCTCAGGGGTGCTCAGGGGTGCTCAGGGGTGCTCAGGGGTGCTCAGGGGTGCTCAGGGGTGCTCAGGGGTGCTCAGGGGTGCTCAGGGGTGCTCAGGGGTGCTCAGGGGTGCTCAGGGGTGCTCAGGGGTGCTCAGGGGTGCTCAGGGGTGCTCAGGGGTGCTCAGGGGTGCTCAGGGGTGCTCAGGGGTGCTCAGGGGTGCTCAGGGGTGCTCAGGGGTGATCAGGGATGTTCAGGGGTGATCAGGGATGCTCAGAGATGCTCAGTCCTGCTCATTCCTGCTCATTCCTGCCCAGGCTGCTCAGGGGTGATCAGGGATGCTCAGGGATGTTCAGGGATGCTCAGGGGTGCTCAGTCGTGCTCATTCCTGCTCATTCCTGCCCAGGCTGCTCAGCTGCTCACGCTCCAGCTGCAGCAGCACAGCGGGGTGGCAGCGCAGCAAGCAGGAACTGATTGTTCTGGGGGCAGCAAACGAGGCAGAACTCAGTGAAACGAGGCAAAACTCTCCTTGGGGAGGGATGAGAGCGCTCCCTGAGCCCGGCACGGTGCCTGCGGGGGCAGAGGGGAAGGGTCTGGAGCTGGAATGGCTCAGGGATTGTCAGGAGCTGGAATGGCTCAGGGATTGTCAGGAGCTGGAATGGCTCAGGGATTGTCAGGAGCTGGAATGGCTCAGGGATTGTCAGGAGCTGGAATGGCTCAGGGATTGTCAGGAGCTGGAATGGCTCAGGGATTGTCAGGAGCTGGAATGGCTCAGGGATTGTCAGGAGCTGGAATGGCTCAGGGATTGTCAGGAGCTGGAATGGCTCAGGGATTGTCAGGAGCTGGAATGGCTCAGGGATTGTCTCAGGCAGTGTTTGGTGACACCCAAGTGTCCCCAGAGCTGCTGGCCCAGCCTCGGGGCAGTTTGCCCTGGCAGGCTCCGGGCCTGCTCCTGGCTGTGGCTCCGAGCTCGGCAGGGCCCTGCAGACAAGGGAAGGAGCCTGAGGGTGCAGGATCACCCTGGGCCCTCAGGACACGCAGGTTTGGCCCTGGAAAACAACCAGGAATTGTTTTTTGTTGTGCAGGTCCCCCACAGGCTCCGTGCCGCTGGTGGTGCAGCTCGCCAACGGCCAGGCCGTGCCCGTGCTGCCCGCGCCCCCCGTGCAGATGCCCTCTGTCATCTCGGTGAGAGAACCTTCCAGAACCCCTGCCCGGGGCTGGGGAGGGCCCTGCCCCGCTGGGCCCACACAGACAGGGCTGCGGGAGGAGGGAGAGCAGGGAGAGGGAGAGGAGGGAGAGGAGGGGCGGCTCTGGCAGGGCAGCAGGAACGTGTGGATCACACCAGAGGGCAACGAGCCTGGAGAAATCCAGACGAAGGGAAAGGGAAAGGGAAAGGGAAAGGGAAGGGAAGGGAAGGGAAGGGAAGGGAAGGGAAGGGAAGGGGCTGCCCTTTCCCTGTCAGTGAGGGGTGGCTGGAGCTCAGGTGAGTGTCAGGATTTACAGCCCTGCTCTGTCAGGGAGCTCCCGCAGAGCTGCTCCCCGTCCCAATGCTGCTGTCCCTGCTCCCCCTGCAGCTGGCCCGGCCCGTGGCCATGGTGCCCACCATCCCTGGCATCCCCGGGCCCCCCATGCAGGGCAGCGGCCCCATCTCGCCCTCGGGGCTGCCGGTGCACTCGGAAGCCAAGATGGTGAGTGGGGAGGGCACGGGCTTGGCCCTCCCCCTGCAGCTGGGAGGGAGCTGGGACTGGGGCAGGCAGAGCCAGGGAGGGGCTGGACACAGCTGTCCCCTGGGGTGCACACTGCTGTCCCTTCGGGATGGACACTGCTGTCCGCTGGGGTGGACACGGCTGTCCCTGGGGGGGGGACACTGCTGTCCCGTTGGGGTGGACACTGCTGCCCCTGGGGATGGACACTGCTGTCCGCTGGGGTGGACACGGCTGTCCCTGGGGGGGGGACACTGCTGTCCCGTTGGGGTGGACACTGCTGCCCCTGGGGATGGACACTGCTGTCCGCTGGGGTGGACACGGCTGTCCCTGGGGGGGGGACACTGCTGTCCCGTTGGGGTGGACACTGCTGCCCCTGGGGATGGACACTGCTGTCCGCTGGGGTGGACACGGCTGTCCCTGGGGGGGGGACACTGCTGTCCCGTTGGGGTGGACACTGCTGCCCCTGGGGATGGACACTGCTGTCCGCTGGGGTGGACACGGCTGTCCCTGGGGGGGGGACACTGCTGTCCCGTTGGGGTGGACACTGCTGCCCCTGGGGATGGACACTGCTGTCCGCTGGGGTGGACACGGCTGTCCCTGGGGGGGGGACACTGCTGTCCCGTTGGGGTGGACACTGCTGCCCCTGGGGATGGACACTGCTGTCCGCTGGGGTGGACACGGCTGTCCCTGGGGGGGGGACACTGCTGTCCCGTTGGGGTGGACACTGCTGCCCCTGGGGATGGACACTGCTGTCCGCTGGGGTGGACACGGCTGTCCCTGGGGGGGGGACACTGCTGTCCCGTTGGGGTGGACACTGCTGCCCCTGGGGATGGACACTGCTGTCCGCTGGGGTGGACACGGCTGTCCCTGGGGGGGGGACACTGCTGTCCCGTTGGGGTGGACACTGCTGCCCCTGGGGATGGACACTGCTGTCCGCTGGGGTGGACACGGCTGTCCCTGGGGGGGGGACACTGCTGTCCCTGGGGCAGCCCAGCTGGGGCCTGGAGCCGGGTGCCCGTGGCCGGCGGGGCGGCTGCAGGGTGGCAGGAGCTGCCGGGGGCTCTGGCAGCTGCCCTGATGTCCCTTGTGCTTCCCCGGCAGAGGCTGAAGGCCAGCCTGGCAGCATCGTCCTCGCTGAACGGCGCGGGGCTGGCGCCGGGCTCGGCCAGCACCCTGGTGAGCGCGCGGCCGGAGCAGAGCCACAGCCTGGGCCCCCAGCCCGACGCCCCGTCCCCGGCACAGCCACAGGTGTGTGCAGGGCAGGGAGCCCCGCGTCCTTCCCGCTGCTGGACGCCTTCAATCCTCCTTTCTCCGGGCCCTGCCGGCCCCCGGGCACCGCCCGCCCCCCCGGGCACCGCCAGCCCCCGGGCACCGCCGCCCCCCGGGCACCGCCTTCATCTGCCTGGGTCTGGGGGAACATTGCCAGGAACACTGCCCCTCTGAGCTGTGGGGTCTGGGGGAACATTGGCCCTCTGGGCTGTGGGGTCTGCGGGAACATTGCCCCTCTGGGCTGTGGGGTCTGCAGGAACACTGCCCCTCTCAGCCATGGGGCTGGGGGCACATTGCCCCTCTCAGCCGTGGGGCTGGGGCTGCCCCTGCCAGCCCTCGCTGCTGTCCCTTTGCTGTCCCTTTGCTGTCCTGGGACCCGCGCAGCCCCACCAAACCTCGTGTGCCTGGTTGCCTCCAGGAGCTCGTTCGGCTGAAAGTTTCGAGAAGAAAGTTAATTTCTAAAGCAAATCACCTGCTCAAAAGCTGGGAATTGCCGCTGCCCCGAGCAGCCACAGTGCCTGCCCCGAGCTGAGCTGTCCCCTGTGCCCTGCCAGGTGTCCCCTGCCCAGCCCACGCCCAGCACGGGCGGGCGGCGCCGGCGGGCGGCGGACGAGGACCCGGACGAGCGGCGGCAGCGATTCCTGGAGCGGAACCGCGCGGCCGCCTCCCGCTGCCGCCAGAAGCGCAAGCTCTGGGTGTCCTCCCTGGAGAAGAAGGCCGAGGAGCTGACGAGCCAGAACATCCAGCTGAGCGTGAGTATGTAACCGGGGCTGGGCACGGCCCCTGGCACGGCCCCGGGGCCCGCGCTGCCCCTGCCGGGGCTGCTGCGAGTTCTGCTCCCTGGGGCTGCTCCTCCGGGCTGGGGACAGCTCAGTTCTGCGCTCTGGGGCTGCTCCTCCCGGCTGGGCACAGCTCAGTTCTGCTCTGTTCTGCTCCTCCCGGCTGGGGCCCGCCCCGCTCTGCTCCCTGGGGCTGCTCCTCCGGGCTGGGGACAGCTCAGTTCTGCGCTCTGGGGCTGCTCCTCCCGGCTGGGGACAGCTCAGTTCTGCTCTGTTCTGCTCCTCCCGGCTGGGGACAGCTCAGTTCTGCTCCCTGGGGCTCCTCCCGGCTGGGGACAGCTCAGTTCTGCTCTCTGGGGCTCCTCCCGGCTGGCATTCCTGTCCCTGTCCCCTCCCCTCCCCTGGCGGGCTGGCATTCCTGTCCCCGTCCCCGTCCCCTCCCCTGGCCGAGCCGGGCTCTGCAGCTGCAGAGCTCTCTGTGCCCCCCTGGCCGTGTGGCCTTGCCCGGCTCTCCCGCCGTGCCGGGGCTGCCGCAGGCCTGGAAATGCAGATCCCAGCCCGGTTCTCCCTGAGAGCTGCCAGCCCTGGAAGTGCAGATCCCAGCCCGGTTCTCCCTGAGAGCTGCCAGCCCTGGAAATGCAGATCCCAGCCCGGTTCTCCCTGAGAGCTGCCAGCCCTGGCGGGCTGAGCTGGGGTCAGTCCTGGCTCTGCTGCAGCCCAGGCCTGGTGCTTTTGTTCCCTCCCCAGGCAGTGACAGGAGCTGTTCCCTCGGGCCGTGTGGGCTGCACTCGTCTGCCTTTCCGCTGCTTCCCCACACACCTGAGAGGGAAAATCTGAGGAGCTTTTTGGGAAGCAAACCTGGCTCAAGGGAGCTCACAGCACATGGGAGAGCTGGGATGTCCCCAGGGCCTGGGCTGGGCTGGCAGGGGTGACTCTGCCCCTGTCCCAGCAGAGCCAGCAGCCCTTGGGTGGCAGTGTCCATCCCAGGGGACCCTGGCAGGGGTGGCACTGGCAGGAGGCTCAGGAGGAGCTGGGTGGCCACAGCCAGGGCCAGGAGCTGGGCTGGACACTGCAGGGACGCCTGGGATGGGACAGAGGGACAGAACTGAGGTTTGCAGCATCCCAGGTGGGGTGAGCAGCCGTGTGTGTCCCCTCAGAACGAGGTGACGCTGCTGAGGAATGAGGTGGCCCAGCTGAAGCAGCTGCTGCTGGCCCACAAGGACTGTCCTGTCACGGCCCTGCAGAAGAAGACTCAGGGCTACCTGGGTGAGTGAGGGAGCCTGGGCTGGGGCTGGCTGCCAGGGGAGTGGGGGAGGGAACTGTCCCCTCAGGCTGTGCCTGTCCCCTCCGTGTCCCCATCCTGTCCCCTCCCTGTCCCCCGCTCTCTGCAGGGCAGGGCTGTCACAGCACAGGGACAGAGCAGGGGCTGCACAAGGCCTGGGCTGGGAGGGACCCTCGAGGCCCCTCCCAGGGCACCCCAAACCCCCCCAGAGCCCCTCGGGCATTCCTGCCCCTCTCTGCTGAGGGGGATCCCCAGATTGTCCCTCTGTCTGTGCTGTGTGTCCCTCTGTCCNGGGACAGAGCAGGGGCTGCACAAGGCCTGGGCTGGGAGGGACCCTCGAGGCCCCTCCCAGGGCACCCCAAACCCCCCCAGAGCCCCTCGGGCATTCCTGCCCCTCTCTGCTGAGGGGGATCCCCAGATTGTCCCTCTGTCTGTGCTGTGTGTCCCTCTGTCC
>WAAE01022451.1:0-20303 GCA_013400495.1 Nicator chloris
TTTATTTTATTTTTCTGAGTTATCACATTGCCTCAACTTTTTAAGAAAAAATTATCAGAAAAAGCTGGGCCAGATGCAGCAAACCTGTCCCTACACTGTTACTGGTCTAGCTCTTCTCATCAACCGACAGTTCCATCTAACAGAATAAGTATTATTCCCACACGGGAAATTCCCTCAGATAAGATAATCTTAGCAATAACCACCTTAGGTTGAAACTCCAGGAATGGATGAGAAAAATCAGATACAGGCACCAGGAAACTACATAGCATTACTCTGAATTTGTCTGGACGAAGTAGTTACCAATTATGAATTATGAGCTATACAGAAATTAGATGCAAACTGTATTTCCACAAAAAGCATCAACTGCCAGCACTGAACTAGCATTTTCTTTTTTTCACTTCCAGTCTTCCTTTGTGAATTCATCCTGGAAGATATTACAAACTTATCTTTGCAGGCAGAAGGGAAAAAGTGATTAGGTGTACTCTTGACAGAACATGGTATAAACACAGGCGGCAGGAGGCAGAAGAGGCTAACATGATTGCTATGACGTTATTTTCTTCTCATTTACGTGGAGAATAGAAAGAAAAATAGAAGTGTAGAAAACTTAAGTGAAAAAATGAAGATTTATTAATGCAAACAAAAGTAAGGCCAAACTATTTTAGCTATGGAAATTCAAAAATAGCTCTGTATCTCCCAGTGAAACTTTGCCACAGAAAATACCAAAGTTTTTATGGTTTTGGTTTGGTTTCTCTTGCAAAAGTAAATTTTTTTAAACAAAGAGAATCCAAAATCATTCCAGTAGTAATATTTCAATAATCAGGCCTTCCACATCCAAGGATATGTCCAACAAAAGTTCAATTGAACGGAAGCACTTGCATTCTTCTCCTGGTCTGGAACCTCTTCACTTTTAGGAAGAAGCAACTGTCATTTTCTTTTCTATAATTTTATATTAAAACTGTTTTTTGAGAAAGGATTAAAAAAACCCCCAGTGATAATAAAACAGAACTCACCACAACACCAAACTGCTCTGGCTCAGACAAATTGTTATACTCGTTCTTGAACTTGGACAATGCATTCAATTGTTCTTGTTCAGGGAGGTGTTTTATTAAATTCTATAAAGAAAAATAAAATAGGCTTGAAAATCTCAGACTCAATGTTGCTTCTATTATTGTAAACAAACGGGTTTACATATGCATTATTATCATACACTCCAAAGACAAGACTCTTCCCTGAAGACAGCAGAATGTACATAGCAACACACAAATTAAAGTAACTGAGAGTGTAAAAGTAAGTGAAGCAATATTGCCAGAACCTGACACTGATTCTACACACTTCTGTAGTATTTTTTAAAACTGTTTTAAAGGAAGTATATGCTTGATAGGCACTATGCTAACAGAACACTTCGAAGCATACAGAACAAGAACTTCAAGTATAACACAATCACACAAAGGATGGCAAGAATTACTAATGCTAGATGAAAAGTATTTTGGAAAAGGATAATTTATTTTCTAGCATTTCAAAACAAAAGTTTAAACCTATTAGGTTGGACACATATAAGTGAATGTCTTGTGAACAGAGGTAAGGGATTCAAACATTTTTACCTTCATCTGATGAATCCTCTGACTCCCTGGAGTTTCCTCAACACTCAGACACATCTACACAGAGACACTCACATTTGGGCATCTGAACCCCACTCTAATTAGCTTCTGCTAGGCTGACTAAAAATGGCTTTTCAGATGTTCTGGAAATAAAAAGCTTCTCAAACACTAATTAATTATGGTATATAATTTGAGTCAGTAGCCCAGCTCTGTCCCTTCCCAAGATGACTGCTGCAACTACTAGGCAATAGTCAGAGTCCCTACGGCCTGCTGTCTTTCTCAGATTATGACTCTTGTGTTTCTGGTTACACAATGGTAAAGCTTCTGTCACAGTGAGAAAAACATGAGGGAGATTTTCCTTTCTTGAAACACACTGGTCTACAGGTAAGATCACTGTCCTGCACTGAACTGGAGATTCAATCCTTTTAACACTGAAGCCAGTCTAGGAAATACAGCCACCCTACTACCTACTATCATATTTCAAAAAAGAAACAAGATCAACTCCAGCACTTCCCCATTACTTGATGGAAAAGGCAGATATTTTGGTTGCCAACATTTGTTTTATTACTTTTCAAGTAAAGAGCTTTGGTGATATACAATGAGCAAAAAAGAATTCGTTTCAGTTAGTGAACAGAATCTCCATCTGAAAGTCTTAAAAAACCCCTAGTTTTATCCACCAAAGATCTTAATTCCTTCTTTTACAGGAAATTCAGCCAGTTAAGATATAAAAATTACCCCTCTGGTGCCAGACAGATAAGAAGTCATACCTATGCTTTGCTTAACATACTTCTTTAGTTTAAGAAGAATGGATTTTACTCTTTTAAATAGTAGCTGAAAAATATCCCTAATTTAGTAGACTGGTTCAACAGAATGTCCATGCTCAAATAAGGATTTTGGTAAGAAAAGACAAAACTATTAAAAATGCATGAATGATGATGCTTAAAACAATAACGTAAACTTAAATTTTAGGAGCTTGATTTGGATATGGTTAAACTGATTTTTAGTGGAACAGCAGTCATATATCCTTTCCACTATTACATTTGGAAAATATTTTTGTAAAAAAGACTACAGTTATTAATTACGGACTAAGATGTCTGGCACTAAATCAGTGAAACTGAGGAAAAATGAAAGTGTACAAAATGCAAAAAGATGTATTTTAAATTAGAAATTCATAACACACCTATTTCTTTTTTTGATATCCAACATTCCCATAAACAGCTCTAAATATAATACAATTACTTAATCTTTACTGAAATTACAATTTTATTGTTTGATGTAGAAATAGTCTTCTTAGGAAGAAAAACTGCCCACAACACTTTCAAAAAAAAAACCAGTCAAGTGTTAGATGAATACTTTCAATATTGAGCATCAGAATATAAAAAATAAGCAACCAAAACTGAAGGAGCAGCTGATATCAAAGCAGCTTTTATGGTGTTCAGATAAAGCTTTTGAACAGCTACAGATGAAACACATTTTGAATATCAAACAAGGAATAAGCAGGAGAAAGAATTTTGACTAAGTCACTGGAAACATTTCAATAATTAGTCAATGAGTTTTTGGATTACAACATGACTTTTGGAGTTTTTACATTTTTAAGCACTAGATTTAATTTCTAACTGAAGCGGGGTGTGGGGAGGGGGATGGAGACAGATGAAGAGAAAATACAATTTATTTCCTGAGCATAACAAGAGTTGGATTACGAACAAATATCCGACTTCAGAAACAGTGATATTAGAACCCACTGAACAGAACAGTTACAGCTAAACAAAAAACAGGCTGAAAGCAAGAAATTCCTCAAAAGGAGAAGTACCATACTGTATAAGGTAACTCATATGAATGAAGAAAATTAGCCAGATGGTTGCAAACCTATGTACGCTTTCTCTCTTCTCAGAATGACAAAATACACAGAACACGTTTTCATAGCATGGTCATAAACATACTTGAAAAGGATTTTGAAGGTAGAAAGAGAGACATACAGCTGGATACTTATTTAGTAACCTAAATACATATGAAGGTGGATACCAACTTTTTGTAGCACTGAGGCACATTGTTCTACCACTTTCAAAGAAAGATGGGTGTCTGAAATCCTTTTTCAAGTTTAAACTCAGTCCCTTTTTCAAAGTTATTATAGGGCTGTTTTACCCAGAAACAAGCAACTTGGATGAAACAATTTGATAAATATTGTTACACCCAAAACTGCAAACTAAATTTGAAGCGTAAGTTCTACTGAATTTTCCACCTGATTTAGGTTTTCAAAAAAATGCAGTCTGTATTCTTGAGTGATTTATATGACTGTGTTCATACAGGATATTGTGCACATGATCACTTGTATTCCATTCCACTGACTTTTACACAATCACAGCAGCTACTAATACCACTGTACTCTTGGAGGATATAATGTCTCACTTTTCGTTCTTCATTTTCTCTTTACCCTTTTCTTAAATAAAATCGTTCACTCCCCTCCAAAAGCAAACACAAAAGGGCTCAACCACTGTCAAAACCACTTTGGACTCAATTTTGATGCCAACTACATAGAGAGGTTATTGGATACACTGACTTTCAATATATTTTACTGTTAATACCAATTAATAGAGCCACAAGATTATCAGCATAGAGTCAAGAAGTTATATCCTATTATATTGTTAGCCACGCCTACTGCAAAGCTCCACTGGGGTTCGGGCGTGTTAGATGTACTAAATATACTGAAAATTCGGCATTCTTTATCCCAAGGCATATGCAATTATAATGAAAATAATAGTCCACAGAAGAAATTAAAAAGTGATACAAGAACAACAACAACAAAAATCCATGAAAATAAATGTTCTCTTCCTAGATTACTGCATCTTCACATAGAAGTATGCCATTAATTAACTACCCATTAATGGTTTGATGATTTTTTTTCCTCAGAGTCTGAATGCAAAAATAAGTTTTGCCTTGTTTAAATAACACACAGAGAAATAATCAAAATGACAGTTTTTCATATTTTTGTATAGTATTTATTTATAGAGGTTGCTTCATTTAATTGTCGAGGACCTAGTTTTTCTAACAAGGTAAATGTTAACTGTTGAAAAACAGTGCTAAGATCAAATAGCATAAGAATGTCTCAGAGCAAGCAAGGACTATCTGAGATAGAGTTTAAGCTGAACATAACAGCAGAGCATATTTCATCTCTGTTTTTCATGCCATCATAGAGAATTTCTACTATTATATTGAATAAAGATACACATCATGTTGCTCTTGAGCATGAAGAAAACCTTGAAAAAGTGATCTAAGTGCAAATTAGACTAAAGAAACAATTTAGAAGTGTAAACTATGTTCATCTTAATAACCTTAAAGTAATAGTTTCAGTGCCAATATTAACTGCATCATTGAACAAAAAAATGAGAATTATACAATGACTATATATACTGTCACTGGAGATGATGGTTCATGCTTGATCCTTCAAATATTTAAGAGAAACATCTAGTTCTTCAATGAAGAAGGGAAAGTGAAGACAAAATAGCTAAAGAGAGATTAAACATCTTTGAAATCCAAGTCAAAAAAAGTGAGGGCAAAACTACATGCAGGAAGAAAAAGGGCATGCTGAGCATTGCATAGCCTCCTCAGTAAGATGTTATTTTGATATTTGGATATGGTGGAAATTTATTTTGCAGGAAAACCATGCAAATACAGATTTGTCTTGTTTTGACATTTGATTACAAGTTCCTATGCGTTGTTGTACAAGCCACACCTGAATTTCAGTGAGCCTTAATGTAACAACTAATTGTATGACCCTGACACCTGTATTTGTTGTAACTAATCAACATTCCTGCAAAAAGAGTATGTTTCTGAAAAAACAAACTACCTTCAACTTTCTTTCACATTTCAGTAGGGACTGGTACCTGTGGTGGTGGGTTTTTGATGAGTTATTGTTAAGTTATTAAGTTAGTAAGTTATATTCGGTTTCTACCTCAGTGTCCCCGCCCCATGCCAAACTGTCACTTTTCCCCAGACACACCTGTTGCTATTGGCCAGCTGTTACCAATCTCCCCGGATTCCTACCCCTTTTTCCAGAGAAATCCCTGTCCATCCTAAAACCCCGCCTGGGAATTCCCCGATTCCTCGACGTCCCGTTGGTTCACGTGACTTTCCTCACTCCCCTTGCCATTCCTATGGGGTGTCAGGTCAGGGCCCCTCCTCACTCCCCTCCCTGCGATATTCCCGATTGGTCAAGGATTGTAACATCCCCCTCTTCCACCCACGATCGTAAGTTACTGTAAATCGCGGACTTTTTAGTCTTCGCCACGCCACCCCTTGGTAATAAAGATGACATTCACATGAGGGGGCTCTCTCTGTCCTTTACTGCGATCCGAGAAGCAGCACTATCGATAGCTGTTGAGAACAGCCTTTCCCGCCGCGATACAGGCGGAGCCGCTCCACCGCTAGCCGAGCCGAGACGGCAGAGACAGCAGCGGCTCCTCTGGCACAGATGCCGCCGTGTGTGAGCTACCTTGGTTTCTCCGGCGTCCTGCTTCAGATACCCATGTCTGTAACACACTTTTAAGTAGCCTGAAGAGATTAGCTATCTAAAACCAATACCACATTACTAGTAGGTAGTAATTATCAATTCATTATATATATGTTTTGACATTTATGAGCCATAATACGAATAATTTGAAGTTCATCACATTATGCCAGAGTCCTGTTCAAAACACAGATAATTTTTCTGAAGACAGATCTTTTCGAATTTACTGATGTCCATGAAGATGACTCAAGAATATGGCACATGACAGGCAAGGACAGACTGAGAGAAGTCACGTGCTAGGAAAGCAAGCCTCACGAACCCTTAATGTGTGCAGATACCCAACTAGATGGTACAAAGAAGGTGCAGTTAAGCTCTTGGAGTTGGGCAATAGAAGAACAAGGTTGTAAGTTACCGTAATAAAGATTTCAGTTAGATAAACAAAGAAACATTTTCTACTACAAGTGTTCAACACTGGAAAAGGTGTCCAGAAAGCCTATGGGGTCTGCAGCCCTGGAAATACTAAAACTTTGATGGAAAAGGCCCTGATCAAACTGCTGTAGCTGACCTGGCTTTGAGCAGAGCCTTGGCTCAAATGACTTCAAGACACTCCTTCCAAATTATTTTTCTCATAGTTCTAAAATGATTCATTTGTGTTTATTTCATTAAATTCTTCAGCTTTTCAAACCTTAAATATCACTGTATATAGAAGAACTTCCAGGTTCTTTTGGCTCCACATAGAGTCATACTGACTTTGTGCTTTAAAAAAGTAATATTGAAAGGGAAGACACTACCTAAATAAACTCCATGGAGGACAAGTGATGAATGTGGTAAATGCCCTAGGGCAAGATATTGGATTGTTACAGCTTAGACAAACAAAAAAACCCCAAACCAAACAAACAAAACAGATTTGTGCAGATAAGACAGAGCTAAAAACAAAGCAAAGAAAAAATTGGTAAGTAGGGAAGAAACAAAGCATCATATGTACCCAAGAAAAAGTCTCTATTTAGCTGTGGACAGTGTGGAAAATGAGAAAATAAATTCAGCTGTGTCATAGTTTAATCCCATCCAAACCCCAGCCGTCACTCACTCACTCTCCCTGCAGTGGGATCAGGAAGAGATTGGAAGGGTAAGAGCCAGAAAACTCACAGGATGAGATAAAACCGTGCACACAAGCAAAGCAAAGCAAGGAATTCATTCACTGGTTCCCATGGGCTGGGAGGTATTTTCTGCCATCTTCAGGAGAGCAGGGCCCCATCACATGTAATGGTGACTTGAAAAGACAAACACCACTACTCCATATCCCTTCCTTCTTCTTCCCCCCACTTTACATACTTAACATGATGCCATATGGTCTGGAATGTCCCTTTGGTCAGTTTGGGTGACTTATCCTGACTGTGTCCCCTCCCAACCTCCCATAAACACCCAGCCCCCTTGCCAGCCTGGCAGTACAAACAGCAGAAAAGGCCTTGGCTCTGTGCAAGCCCTGCTGAGCAATAACAAAAATATCTCTGTATTATCAACCCTGTGTTCAGCATAAATGCAAACATAACCCCATACCAGCCACTGTGAAGGAAGTTAACTGAATCTCGGCCAAAAACAACACAAGCTGATTTCATAAAAATATTACCATTACAAATTAAAAAAAAAAAATCTACCGTTCACAGGAAAAGAACATTCTTGCAGTTAATTATCAGCCAAAGGTTTACATCAAGAGGTCTTTTCAGCTACGGGTTTCTATTTACTGAGTCTTCTCTTGAAATACTGGGATTTTAAGTGCCATTGTTGTTACCTGAATCATGGACTCTGAGAGCTGTGTTTCATCTACTTCCAATATCATCATTTTTATCTCTTCATAAGGCACTCGGAAAGATCCAAGGAAAATTGCTAAAACAAAGATTCCACAAATAATGAAGAAAGCAAGGCAACAACTATCTTACTTCTACTTAAAAAACAGCAGCAAAACAGGTCATAGCATCTCCAGATTAACAAACACTGTGCCAGGTAAGATAAGTAAGAGATAACAATTTTTAATATATTTTTAATTACTGTTCTCTTTCAATTCCAGCCATCTCCATATCCATTCGTTATATAGAACATCCAGCATCACAGAAGACTTCCATAAGCAGTCAGAGACAAGTCTACTCTGCAGAAGAATCACTGCTATTACAGTATTTTGTGCTGAGGTGACAATTATAATTTTTTCAATAGTCTTGTCAGAACCTTCCCTTAAAGAAGCACCATGACAAACCGAAACCAGAGAAACGGAAAACAAAATGTTCTTATAAGCACTCTTTATTCAGTCACCATAACACAATTATTTCTTAATTAATCTCTGCTGGAATTCAGGAACCTATTCTTCCTAGAACTCCTCTTCATCAAAACTTTATTTTCTTTGTTTGCCCATTATTCCATAATACTGAGTATTGCCTAGTTTCTATAAAGTTCATGAGATGGGCAGACATGCTGCAGAGATTTTCATTCTTTTGTTGACAAGGGACGGGGACGTGCAGGGTAAGGGGGGCATCCAGTATTCCTTGATGAATTAATTGAAAATGCAGATGGATACATAGCTGTATGCTTGCACTTCAATATATATAGTCTTGAACAAGGAATAATCTTTAACTGCTTTTGGGGTCTTTTTAAGCGTTTCAGTTGTGTCAACTCACATGTTTGGGCTTAAAAACAATATGCACATATTTAAACACATTTTAAACAAGAAGTGGTTACCAGGCAATCACACAAGAGAGAAAGGCATTCTTATGGAACATTTATACATTACTCTGAGGAAAAAACAACAACAACAAGAAATACCCCAGAGTCTACTTACACAGATTCTGTGCAATCTTAGGATCCAAAACTTTTAATTCTTTGATTCGTTTCTTAATGGATTTCTTTTCTTCAAAATCCTCCTCCTCTCTTTTTACTGCCAAAGTAAACACGAATACAATCATGGTTAATTCTTAATATTTAGAGGAAACATTCATGAATTCAGAAAGCATATTTGCTATCAAGCATAGCCAATTCACAAAGAAAGGATCATATAACACACAGACAAAAAATTGAGACGTTTTGCATGTATTGCTTGTATTCCAAAATTTTTGCTCTTCAGTCAAATTTGTCAGCTTGTTAGCCTTCTAGACTTTTTTTTTTTTCTTAATATATAGGACCTGAATAAACATGCTAATGTTAGTTGTACAAATTCAGTCATATTTAAAATATCATCCAGCATGCTCCGGTTACCCTGGCCAGGCTGGGATTATGAATTGGATTTTTAATAACAAGAAATCTTAGAAAACATGGCTATATGTCTCAACACTAAGACATCTATCTATTTTTGTGTTTGCTTTTGTCTAACTATATGGACCAAAATTATCAAAGATCACCGGCTTATTAAAAAATTAACATTACCTTAGAATATAGACGAGTCGTTAATATACCTATATAGCATATAGGTATATACATAGATCTGTTTTCGCTCTTCCCTCAAAAAGAGGTATTTTTAAATATATAATGTAATCACATTATTACAAAATACCACAAAGACAAAGTGATTGTATAAACACATATTAACGTTGCTGGAGGTATTGGCTCATTCTTTCTTTTAATAATTCATACAAATAGAATCTCTCAAAGACATTGTGTAAGCTGAATGTATTTCTCATTAGTCACACATTGTCATAAGAATTTTACTTAACATAGGCTTGATAAAGTATTAGTAGGAATTATTACGCAAACAAACTAAAACGCGAAAACCACACAAATCTTTCCTTAAATATGATCTGGTATTGTATTATTTTACAATATTACATTATAAAAAATAGTCTTTTTTTTTTTACTTTTCCTTCTTCCTCCCTCCAGTCCAAATCTTCACTGTCAAATGTTATTTACCAAATACATTGCTACTGTTTATCTAATTCTGTATACTATTTCACAAATGAAATTAGTTTCCAAGCTTTTACAGTATGATTGTTCCAAATTAAGTTATACATGCTTCAAATATTTGAGAGTAGGAAATATGCTACAATAATATAATATGCTACTGACTTCCAAAGGAGATACGTATAGATGAGAAGTCCTGTCAAGGAGACGTAGGATTAAAATTTCTAGCTTAGTGATGATCCTTGACAAAACTAGACATAAGCATGAATTATCAAGAGGATTTCCCTAAGCTGAAATTAATTCCAAAAATGCTAGGAGAGATATTTAACAGCTACATCATTCTTAAAAAATGTTTTTCAAAGCATGATAAATTTTGCCGAGGATTGGGACACAGACTAAATGACCTGTTGAGATCTTTGAGCTTTGTTGTCTAGGATACAACCAAAGAGACAAGGAATTCAAGACCTCACACAAATTGAAGGAACCAGATTCAAGTCCCTTCTGAGTAGGTGGAGACACAAATTTGGATCATCTCCTAAATCACTTTTGATACTCTACACCTGCTAGGCAGCACGATGCTCCTGAGAATACGCCACAGTGCAGAAAAGAACCTGTATTCTGCAAAAATGAAATTGCTAAGACATAAAGCAGTCCTTAGAAGAAGGACTGATAACCAGGGTCCTGGATATGGGTTACAAAGCCACAATCCTCCTCTTTTGTCTGTTCCCAGCCTACCCACAAAATCTACTTGGCCTTGAATTTCTTTTAGCACAGATTTAACAGAACAGTTAGCACTCTCCTGTACCAGGAAAAACTACACACCCTGCTTACTGCACATGTGAAAGCAAAAGTAGGTTTTCACCACCAGTATGTGACATCTATAGCCCAGGTTCCAAAGGAATAGAAGGACATCAAAGCTACTGGATAAAAAGAAGGTTATCACTAAAGGTTCACTTTTTCTGATTATGCTTGAAGAAGAGCCCTTACTGAACCCAGAAGGGTATGTCAAGCGGCTGCAGATCCCAGAATCACGATTGTTTTCTCCTGAAGTTAACTTTAACAGACCTCTCAAATTTCTTTTCTTCAACTACACACTGAAAACAGTGACTCTTAAAAACACAACTTTTGAGTTGCCTCAAAGTCTTATCAACTGTAGAATTGCAGATCCTCCTAGAAGACCTGTACATCCCTGTAGCACAGGTTCCAAGCAATTTTCATGCCTTAATGAAAATACAGTAAAATGCTTTATGGCTACCTTGGAACTTTACAAGAAAGAAAATAATTTCCTTTGTAGTCACAATAAAAAGAGGCTAAATTATCTAAATTTACTTATTTGCTTAAATGTGCCCTAACAGCCTCAAACTGGATGCTAATAGGGGAAGAAATAAAAAAAAAAAAATAAAAAATGTTTGCTTCTTCCAGCATTAGAAAGCAAAATTTATTCATAACAAGTCTTATTATCAAGACAATACAGATACACAAACATGCAAAAAGAATTAACAGTTAAACATGAACTACTTCTCTACTTCCAAATCAAGAAACAATGCTGCAAATGAACTGGCTAATAGCCTCAGGAATTTTTACCCAGGAGGGGGTTATGCATAATGTTACGGCACTACTTAAGGCATCACAACACTAAGGAAAAACATATAAGCATAGAACGTATCTACTCTAGGAAACTCATGCAGGAATTGTATGAAGAGTTCCACAATTATGCAAGAAAAAAAATTACTGCAAACTTACATGGTACTTCTTCAGCAGAATTCAGGTCACGTCCTTATGTAGTTGGAAGCAATAAGAAGCAGAGGACTTGTATTATTTTTTTTTTCTGGTTTGAAATGTTGCACTTCCCACTGAAAACTCTGATACCTTCTACTGCCTCTAGAAATTTTTACCTCCTTTGCTTGTCTCCTGGTTTCGGACAGGGACATGGGTCATGCAGAGCCATGTGGACATGGCCAAGACACTGTGCTATTCAATCCCATCTCACCTCATGGCCAGGGAGGAGGGAAGTGGGTGTCTCTGCTGCTTCCTGAGAAAGAGGGGGAAGGAGGAGGCATTCCTTTTCCAGGGAACCAAGTGACAAACGGAGTGGTGGGGTAACACTGGTCCTGACCAGATGATCTGACTGCCATTTTTTCCATTGTCTTGGGCTTGGGGGAAAAAACATGGGGGCAGATGGTCTGTCCACCATTTTGCTCACTGTCCCAGTCACTGAGCCACTACCTGCAAATCACTCTCTTTTTGTAAACTTGTTATTAATATTGTTGCTGTTACTGTTCTTATCTCATTGATGTTACCAGCAAATCACTTTTATCTCAATCCATGACCTCTGCCTTTTTTATCTCCCACTGAAGGTGAGAGGGGGGCACTAAATGAGGGAGTGCTGCTCCTAAACCATGACACTTGGCAAAAAAAATCCACCCCCAAAATCCCAAGAAACATAACTATTCTCTATTTCCAACAAGAAAAAAGGAAAAAAATCCCACAGCGGAGGGAAATGAATAGAAATATCTGAACAGGTGAAGTAAGAATCTAGACTAAAAGGAAATCAAAGAAAATAAGCAGTTAAATTTTCATTTGTGGAGAGCACTGGAATAGAGGGGGGAAAGTATAAAGAAGAAAGAAAATGGGAACGTCTGCTTACAGTGGAAAAAAAGAAAGAAGCCTAGTGGGAATGGGCAGCTGCTGCAGAAAGTGACTATTTGAAGGAAATAGATGTGAGATGTTACCATGCTAATGAGAGAAGAAACCAGGGGATCACAAAATACACAGACAGCTCTCACAGCTCCAGAAGTTTGATCTTACTAAAGAATTAACATTTTCAAAATTACTTTTTTTTTTCAGCTATTATACAACAGAAAACCACACACCCTTTAAAGGTCTGCCTTTAAAATCTATCCCACTGCGGGACACATGCAGGGCCCTAGCATCTGAGCTATGTTTTGTCAGTAGTACCTCATCTGATGCTCCTGCTCTGCCCTCTCAGGCTGACAAACAAAGTGCCAGAGCACTTTGAAACACACATAATGCACTCCCACCCTTCGTAGTTCGTCTTATCTTCACACTCCACATCCTTATTAACAAGACTCTAAAATTAACAGATGTGGTTGCCAACATACACAAACACAAATACCTCAAAGGAGTTTTAGATACTGGACAGATTGCTTTTACTGTCTCCTTCAAATTCAGATCCATATACACATTCAAATGTAGTCAACTACCTCCATCTGTGGCAATGACCTGACTGAAATTAGGGTCCTGAAAAGAGTGGTGACAGGACTGTTTTACAAATACTACAGTTGGAAGCCTGCAGAACAGCACTTCATAAAAGTGTGGATGGAATCCTATGGAGCTGCTCTGTAAAACTCTGAAACAATTACATTCTTGGTAGGTGCCACTGAAATAATCTACATTCATGAATTGCAATACACATTTCTATTTCTGCCACAGGTCTTGATATAATCTGCTACCCAAAATCTTTGTAAGAAAAATCATGTCTGTGCATCTGTATCCTAAAGAAAAAAAAAATCTTCTAAAATACATCATTCTAGTGGAAAAAACCAAAACAAAATACCTTTGAAATACAAGCTTCAAAAGGAATATATCTGAACATTTATTTTTAGCAGTCTGAATTCCTATTTCAGATGAAACTTGAAAACTACATTACACAGAACACTGAGTGGAGTTATTTCGTCACTAAGTAGAGTTATTTTGTCACTAAGTAACAGAGTGTACCGAAGATTACACGTGGCCTTAGACTTTTCCTAGCCTCTTAGCTAAGACAACAGTCATCCTGCATTCTCTCTTCACTGAAAAATCAAAGAACAAGCCTGGGGCCATGGACTCAAAGGATGTACCCATACCGAGTGTCATTATGAAAGTGGATGCCCACTTGATCAGTGTAGAACTCTAATTCTTAAAAGTAAATGATGCGTCCCATATAGCAGGGTATTCAACTGGAAAACCTGCAGTCTTCATCTCCTAAAAGTTATCTGGAATCAAAGGAACAGATCTCTAATAGATAATGAGGTTCTAGCTAAATAACAAATCCTGGAGAATTTCTTAGTTATTCGAAGCTAAAATGTGGAGTACCTTGGTTTCAACCACTATTGAGGTTGGAAGTGACCTCTTGGAGGTCATTCAGTCCAACCCCCTTGCTCACTCAGGGCTATCTACAGGTGCCCAGGCCTGTATTCAGGTGGCGTTTGAATATCCCCACGGCTGGAGGGAGAGTCCAAAACCTCCATGGGCACTCTGTGCCAGTGCTCAGCCTCCCTCAAAGTAATAAAAAAGTGGCTTGTGATGTTCAGGAGGAACCATCTGTGTTTTGGTTCGTGCCCACTGCCTTGTCCTGTCACCGGGCACTACTGAGAAGTGTCTGGCTCAATCCTCCTTGCACTCTCCCTTCAGGTATTTATGTAAATTGGCAAGACCCTCCTGAGCCTCCCCTGCTCCGTGATAAACATTCATGGCTCTCTCAGCCTTTCGACACAGGAGGGAGGGTTCAGTGCCTTCTCTGTCTTCCTGACCCTTAGTCAGACTTCTCCCAGTACATCTATGTCTCTCTTTCACTGGGGAGCCTCGAGTGGGACACAGTACTCCACATGTGGCCACACCAGTGTTGAAATCAAAGGCCAGACAAGGAATTCGTGTCTTTTGACTAACAGGACAGAAACGTTTGAAGACTTGGATTGTTTTAACAGCTGCGTGACTACTCTCCTATAATATGACATACAACAAAATAAGACAAACCTTTAGTCACAAAAGAAAATAAAAATAAAAAGGCCATTACCAAGCCTATTACCTAGACCATGACACTACACAGGTGCCATCAGCTCCTCTTGCATATTTCATATTGAGTTGTTCACCAGCACAATTATTTGTGACTATCTACTTTAAAATACAAAAGAAATTGTGAACTAGATCTAAGTCATTTTACAATAGCATTGAAAACACCTTCCTTTTTTTATGAAAACAAGGATAAAATAAAGTTATCAAGCTTTGGCCACAGAAGTAGGAAGGATGCCTGAACATTGAAAGACCAGGAAGCTAAATATTCTGCTTTCCAAACTAAGCAACCTAAGGTTGTATCAACACAACTGTTAGCATCAGGGACTGCTCATCACTTAAAGATCTGTTTTAAATAATAGTTCATTCTAAACCAAGAACATTAAACTTTCACATTTTTTAACAGTAACTGACAAAATTCTGAAGAAAAAACCCTGAAGTCATATTTGTTAAGAAGTAACTAAAATGCTCACAGAAATATGGCATACAAAATCAGAATAATCATTTTCTTAGTTACAATCTGAACACCTGCTGGGCTCCCCATTGGAACTGAAAGTTTAACCAAGACTGATTCAACTCCTGGAAAGATCTGAAACTTCATTAATTCTTGTCTGAGGGGAAAGATAAAAGCGGAGGCTGAAACGAGTTTCTGCTATGATGGAGTTCGCTGGACAGGGAAAAGCAAAACATACTGCTGTTCCCAGAAGAACAGAGTCTAGTGGCAGTAGACACATAAGTCTACAATTTCCAGATCTCCCCATTCTAAGATATATTCCTACCATCAAGATAAAGCTGTTTGGGCCTTACAAAGCTGATCCGTCACTTGTCAAAAGCATCAAAAGCTGAATAACAGATCTGAGTGCACTTGTACCCAAAGGGAGCACAGTTGATTCAAGAAACAACATAACATTATTGATTGTGAGTTGGAATGGCAACTGTTCCCCTCCACTATTTGGTGTTCAACAGTTGCCTTTCATACCTTGTGGAATTTCAGAGCAAAATCTTTTCCTTTAATAATCCTTGACAGATTGTTCTACACATTTGTGTAATTGCCTTATAAACCTAATAGATTTTAAACTTTAAGTCCTTCAGCACAGAATTTCAATTCTTAAGTATGCATTGTACAAACAAAGACTTCATTTATATAATCTTGACTAGTTTTGCTGTACCTCTACTATACTTTTTATTAGCAAGAAGAAAGGAAACCACAAAAAGTATGCAGGATGTGGACACAGCTCCAACTTTTACAATGACACTTCTACTTATTATTTTGTTTTCCTTTCTTAAAAGTTACTAAAACCCTATTTTGCCAGTATACCAGTAATTTAATTAATTGTTAACTAATTCTGCCATTTATCATTGATTATCTACAATATTTCCACCACCGGTATCAACTCTGGCAATTGTAGATATTCAAGCCTTTTTTAAAACTGTCATCACATTTGTCACCTTGCTTCCTTTCCTCTCATGTTGGCATAAGTTCAAGTAATAGTTTACACAGCACAGTTCATAGCTCAGCTGTTTCATCCTTCAGTTCCCTTAGAAGTCCACGGTGAATACCAGCTGGTCTTAGCAATCTGTTACTGTCCACTTTATTGACCTATTCTAAAACTCACTCTACTGACCATGGAAGTTATGTTTCTTGATCTAATGTGGTGTTACCCCAAAGCTCAGCTTGGAGGTAAGTTCATTATTGGTCAAACAGAAATAATTCAGAGCTTCAGCATTTGGAAGCAGGAAAAAAGGTGAGTTACTCTTTTTCTTCTTTGGAAGGCAGATATGATGCACTAAATCATACTTTTGTATAGCATTTTTATTACATCTTTATCCATGCTTAAAATTCAATAGTATGAAAATTTTAACACCTTAGCTCTAAATCACAAAGCAGTTACAATCAGAAACTACTGAAGTCCTCAGAATTAAAATACAAGCATATACTCCTAAGTGAAACCTGCATGAAAAAAGACACTCAAAGACGTGGCTTCTGCTGCTTAGAGATTTTATGTAGCATCTGTTAAATATGTTTAATATGCTGCAGTCTCTCTATTTCCTTAACTATGCTCTGGGTTTTTTAGATGACTCTACTAGTTTTTGGTTTTTTTAATCTTTTAATGAAGAATTCATTACTTTGTTTGATATCAAAACCCTTTAAAATTCACTAAATAGCTTCTAGAAGCTGGACTTGGCTTATTTCTAGACCAAAATCCAACATGTGAGCTAATTTTACTTCTTCTTATTGTGCAAGTTTTGAAAAGGTTGGTAGTTATTATTTATTCACAAGAATAAGCAGAAGTATCTTTTTCATTTTTATACCTTAATTTACTACACTGGCAAAATTGTTTTATCATAATCTTAACTTTCAATTTAATACAGATGTTTCCAGCTCTTGAGTTTTAAAGACTAGAAGTCTTTGAAAATCTAGTAATTCAAGTTTTTCACCTTTGAAGAAGGACTTGAGGGTGCTGGTGGATGAATGACTGGATATGACCAGGCAATGTGCACTTGCGGCCCAGAAATCCGTTCACATCCTGGGTTGTATCAAAAGCAGCGTGGCCAAAAGAGCAAAGGAGGTCACAGTGCCCCTCTACTCCACTCTGGTGAAACCCCAACTGGAGTGCTGCATTGAGCTCTGGGGTCCCCAGCAAAGGAAGGACAGGAACCTCCTGGACGAGGTCCAGAGGAAGGCCACAAAAACAGAGAGCTGCAGCACTTCTACAAAGACAGGCTGAGACAGCTGGGTTTGTTTATCTTGGAGAAGAGAAGCCTCTAGGGAGACCTTGCAGCTTTTGAATATTTAAAGGAGGCATAAAGAAATTATTGTCTATTGTGACAGGACAAGGGCTTTAGCCTAAAAAGGGTTGATTTAGACTAGATATATAGGTGACATTTTTTTACAATGACGAAACATAGGAACAGGTTGCCTGGAGAAGTGGTAGATGCCTCATCCCTGGAAACATTCAAAGTCAGGCCAGATGTGGCTCTTAGCAATTTGATGTCATTGAAGATGTCCCTGCTCATTGCAGATGAGTTGGAGTAAATGGCCTTTAAAGGTCCCTTCCAATCCCAACTATTCTACAATTACAAAAGTCACACTATGAAGACATAGCTGAGCACTTCTGGAAATATATGGGAGTCCATTCCTTCCCCTACACACTCTGCTTTCCTCTTGCTTGCGTATTCCTAGAATTTATGAAAAGGGCAACATAATAATCAATGTACTTTAAAAACTTCAACTGATAAAAAATGACCAAAAAATTAACGGGGGAAAAAAAGTTTGCTACCAAAGTAGCAAGTTTAATCAGCTTGTGGAGTAATCAAATGAGCACCAAAGTGGGGCAGACCATGTAACCAGAAGCAGTGCAGAAGACATCAGTCAGGCCTCTTCCCTTTAGCATCAATGAACTGACATGTTCTGTTGCTCAGAGCACCATCCTGTGATCCCAGCTGAGCAGAAGCTTGCAGTGCATCTAGAAGAAGCTGTTCACCATTCTCCTATTTTTATGTGTATAGTGAATTCCAGAAGCTAGTTTTCAGTTGTGCCACTTTCCTGTGCAGCCATATAAACACTATCAAACAAGAAAGAGAATTGGACTCCCCCCCATCTAGCAGCACCAGAGTTGCCTGACACTGAAATACGGCACCGAACAAATTCATGAAATTTGCTATCAGGCAAATAATAAACAAAAATTACACATTTTCAATTAACCATTTGTTTTTAAGGGTCATTTCTCTCAGAACAATACACTGTAACTGATAGGAGAGGCATTTTTCATAATTTATTTGATTTTTGTTGTTGTAAGATTTAAAGTTAACAAGTACCATCTGAATATACACATAGGTTGAAAATACATTTTTCACAGAGAAATTATTCCATCAAGATCTCATCTCCTTCCTTTAAACTATGGAGTTCATTTCACTTGTGTGAAATAGTGTTGTATAGTCTTACCAGCACCCAGCTCTCAAAATCAGTTTTACTAAATATTCTTATAGATGAACAATATCTCAATTCACAAGAAAAATATTTTTATTACTTATTATGTAGAAGTAATTTCATTGCAGAACACATATTGCACTATAAGTTATTCATCTGTAACTCTTTTTGCTGAACAGTTTTATAAAAGGTACTCTATGTGTTCTGATGTTATTTTTAATTCTTTTATTAACCTCTGATATCAACTTAAAACAATTCAAGATATTTCCAGGAGGGAAACACTGGATCAGGCTTTCAATCTAATTCTTTGAGTGAGTATACAAAAAAACCCCAAGACATGGAAGTAGAATACATGGTGTAGTGCAGGGGCAGGAATGAATGATCTGACATAAGAGGGACAAAAAATTTACTAAGCTACCACTGTCACCTCATAGCGCTGTCAGTGCCTCACAAATCACAAAGGCAGGGGCAGTTCCAACCTGACAAAGGACTGATCATTAACTTGTGACAAAAAACCAGCAGTACATGGGACTCCAAACTGACAGGGCAAATGGACAAGAATAGCAAACCAGGATTACCAGGGAGGAGCTGGTGTATCATGACTGAAACTGAATGAAGAGCCACAGCCAGCAGTGGACTGCCAAATTACAAAGGCAGCAGGAAACCAAGGGTATCAGAGAGAATAAAGAGCACTCCCACACTAGCCCCTAAAGTACCTCAAAGCACTTGAAGCGTGTCTGGAGATCAGCATGGGACACTTCTACCAACGTAAGAGATGAAATACTGGTATATAGCCAGCCAGCGCTACTAGATCTCCAGGATGATGGCATTAGCAGAATAGCAGCCTGAAAGTAGCACTGGCCTTGCAGGTCAGATGCCTGGGTTCAGAATGAGACTGCTTAACCCCTTGTTACAGTCCCTGGGAGCTGGAAAATCTGGGAAGCAAGCCAAAAAACAGGACAAATCACTGTGTATTTCACACTGCAATGTGAATCCACCCTCTTCCTCATGCACCCCTGATAAACCTGCTGCTTACAAACATTTACTTTATGTCGTGTATGGGAGCAGGAGTGAAAAGATAAAGGAATGCAAATCCATCCCTTACTTGTAAATTTTTGCAACAATAATAGCAACTACTGGGTCATCTAATAAATGTAAAATAGGAACTCATGGTCCAATGTTCAGGTCACTCCTAAAACAAAACAGAGCAGATACATTTTTCATAATTTTGTTCGGTCTATCTTCAAAATATTGAGGTCTTTTTCTTAAAAAGGCATTCCCAAGATAAGTGTGCCTGAATCTCTTTGAACTATTTGTCTGGAACCAATCTGCAGTTTAAATTTATTCATGACTAGTTTTTACTTATTTCTTGTGGTTGAAACAGTTCTTCTCCCTTTCTAATGCTCTTCTGAAAGAATAAGAAAATATCTTAGCACTAGCATGATTTTTGGGTTTTTTTAATTAAATATTTCAAATCCATTTAATCTCTTCACCTGATGATACCAGCAGCTTCTACGCATCTGTGATTTAATCTGCCTTGAGTCTGGGACAGTAGAACTGAAAGTCACTTTACAAAGCATGACTTGTAAACATATTAATG